>JADLZN010001348.1:0-54121 GCA_018155175.1 Sinocyclocheilus anophthalmus | reverse complement strand
CATGAAATACTTTTGGAAAATATACTTGAAATTTACTCAAGGCAAGACACTACAGGCAAAACCATAGTTTTTAAGTCAGTTTTGAGATTTTAGACTATTTTGACTAGTGGAAAGAAAATGTACAAAATATACATTTATGTTATTACACTTTTGCATCTGTAGATGTCAGTTAGACAGTACATGTATTTACAGGCCACTTCTCAAAATTAGTTTCTCATGCACTTCAGAACTTACACACACCACACTTTACAGTTTTAATTCATTTATATATCATTCACCTGATTTATTTAACATTATTCCTAAAACATGGTGAATTTTTTTTCTTACTCTTAACAGTATTTTCTGATTTATGATGATAAAATTATAAGAATATCCAGAATCCCCTCCGTATAAAACCCTTTAACTCTGATATGTCAACAAAATGAAACACCTTGGCTTTATCCAATATTCAGATTTCTGTTCTGGAAATGCATTTTTAATTAGATTATGCCTCATTTGCATATTCAAATGTAACATTTCAGAAAACTTGTAATATAAAATTCAATGTGTTAATGTACTTTGATTTTGAATTGAATTATTCACATGTTGTGTCTTGCCTTAAGTTCAATTAATAGAATGAAATATACTTCTTTTTTGAAAGTATCCCCAAATGCACAAGCTACAGCTAAACAGCATCTGAAATGAGCAGAGACCAGTGTTAGGAGCTTTATCAGGGCGTCACCCCAGCACTTGTCCGGTCTTATCCATCACGCTTGACCCCGGGTGAATGGGAAAGCTGTCAGATGTTTCATTGTGGAAACACACGCAGTTTACTACGCCTCTGGAGGTTAACCCCACTGAAGCCACTCTATCTTCTAAGTAAGATAATTAAATGTACATACACTGTCTATTGTTATATACCTGTACAAACAATTGTCGATTTGTATATTTTTATTACTTATTTACTTGTTCTATTTTTTATTATATGTGTTGTTTTGTTCTGTCACTGTCATTGTTACACTGTGGAAGCTTCTGTCACGAAGACAAATTCCTTGTATGTGTAAACATATCTGGCAATAAAAACTCATTCATTCATTTCGTCTCATTATGGAATAAATACTTTTGCCCACATGTATAGCATCAGTATATACACACATAAAAAAAAATATATTAACTGTATCCTATCAATGTGATTTCTGTTTGTGATCATGTGATCTTTGGTTAGGAGATCTTGTGATGTTTTTTTAAAGCAAAGTTGGGGTTGATTATTTCGAGTTCACATACAAACATAAATAGAATAGGCTAATTAAATTTGTCTTTATTTTAATGTAATACAAAATATTTTTTCGTCAGATATATTATTTAAGATGGTAGTGTAAGCAAGTTTAGTTTTAAAACGTTTAATAGTAAATAAGACACAGTTAGACAATATTTGAATAAAATAATAACAATAATAATAAATATTTACTTGCAACAAATGATGGAGTACTGAATGCTGCACGCACGCGCAGCGTTGTCAAAGTAACATTTGGTCAGTCATTCCCTTCACCAAAAGAGTTTCAAACGCTTATACGAGACAGCAATGCCCTACACCCTTCAAAGAACACACTTCAAGGACTCTGCCCTTCGAAGGGAGTAGGGCATAGGTGATGCTCACTTCTGTTTGGAATTCGCCCATGTCTGTTGTATCACCGCAGAGGCGCGGACGCGGGTCTCTCGTTTCATTCAAATGCAGCTTTTGTCTCATTTTTTGATTGTATTGAAAATTAAATCAGAGGAATTTAGTATTAATACTACTATAATTTCGCAGTAGTGATCATATTGTCCTGACGATTGTTTTGTACACTGTTCATAATGGATTTATAAACTTTTCTTCGCGGAAGCTTTGCGTTAAACAAGTGAGATAATGAAATATTTCATCTCTAATTAATATTTTTTTGTCCAATTATTTGCCCTGTTAGTTTTGGTATTGAGGTAAAAGTCACCTTGCATTGGCTATATAACAGTGGGTGCTGGTCACAAAGTTGACTGAGCAAATTTTTTGCGTTTCCCCCTTTTGCAGCGACTTTATTCTTGCAAGATCAGCAGACAGGGTGACGTCCTCGTTTAAATTGCCTTCAGGACTCTTGTAAAAGCCAAAATACGACCAGACCACTTAGATTGTCCTCTTAGATGGCTGAAAAATCTCCAGAGTGCTGTCAACTGCCTTCTGCCATTTCGTCTCGTGCAAAAAAAACAAACAACATTGCATGCTGCTTCTTCGTCAGACTGATGCTGGCTGGACAGGATAGAGTTTTCAAAATTTCGATAATCAAATAAGGTCACTTTGATGATAATTAAATTTTTAACGATAATACATAATTTTATCGTGATTTATCGTGAAACCGGTAATCGTTACATCCCTAATAGGATATAGGAGAATATGGAATTCATACAAACTTCTGTTTTATTCAGAGGACCAAACTGAGCAAAATTTGCAATTTTGTGCAGTTGCTCATATTCAAATGGCCAAAAGGTTAGATTAAATTCAGAAAAGCTTGTAATGTAAATCAATTAGATCTTTATAACAGCATAGCAGACTGTTTAAATAAAATATAATATCAGTTGTCACTCAATAATATGTCTTAGTAAGATGATATTTACAGTAAATGCTTGGTTTTATGACCAAAGTTCCTTAGTTTTTTTATGGGGGGCAAAACATACAGTATAATGCATTACAACACAATGGTGATTGAGAGATAAATAAACATTCCTCAAAAGCCTGGCATTTTAACATGATTTTTCAAAAAAACATTATGAATGGATAGTCAAGTAAACCTAAGTTGCTTCAGTCAAGTGTTAATCTTCAAATATTAAGCAAATATAAGAGTTATTCTTACACAAGATTTCTCATCAAAACGACACGTCTAAAACCTAAAAGGGGACATTTTTAGAATAATATCAAAAGGCCTTTTACTTGTAAAAAAAAAAGACTGTGCAATAGAATTTTAAGCAAGGTTTTGATCATATTGATAATTTAGAGGCTTTAGAATGTACAAATCAAATATGATACAGTAAGGTTTACAAAATAAAGTTTGATTGTATAATTTCAGAGTAGGGACTGTAATTTGTCTCTTAGAGAAGCATGAAGTGTATGTATTGTATGCAGAAATTAAGATTGCTGTGGTTGTTTAATATGCATTCATCTACACACTGTGTATTGTGTTTGTGGTTACTTTTCATGATTAAAATGTAATTATGCAAATATTTTAACCACACTGGTTGACCATAACAAAAAACTATTTAGGAAAAGTATTTGAAATCCTCAAAATAGCCTTACTATGTACTTGCACCTAATACCCTCCCTTCGGCATAGACATAAAGCTCCTCTCTTCTGTCCTTGTTGGGAAAACTTCCTACTTTCTGGTCTGCTATACTGCATACCAATCTTCTGTGCAATCTACTGATAGACTTTTAGTGCTTTCTTATTCATGAACCAATCACATTTCAAGCCGTCAACTCTAATACTGAGTCAGCCGTTTGATTCTGCTTGGATTTCTGCCTCAGTCATGTCATTTGACAGTACATTGCCTCTATTTACTGCACTGGATGACCTCCTGCTCTGGCCAGCTTAGCCATATGGCAAAAATTAGCCTAAATTATTAAAACAGAATCAGATTAAATGGGAAAAGACAAGTGAATCTAAGTTTAGTCGGGTTAAGGAAAGACAGCTAACACCTGATGGGGGCTGTATTAAATCTGGGCAATTTATAGCTACAGAGAAATGTGGATCATGTAGCTTAGTATGCCACTCATGAGCAGAAGTCCACTACCTACCAAATACACCACTCACTTTTCTTTTTAAGATTTGGAATGGCATAAAATGATGTATGGACATTGAGCAGAGCTGCTTTGATAAGGGCATTTTAACACTTGGTTCATACATTGTTCTTGGTTCAATCCCAATAACAACTCACCAATTTATTCTGGGAGAGACAAAAACAAGCCAGATATAGCTCTGGAATAAGGTTTCTTCAGTGGCAAATACACCAAATTGTCAGAGAGCATGTACGTTCACTGGATTTTCATTTGTTTCCATTTCTGTTTTCAAATATCTCTGCTATGTGCATCCTCCGAAGAATCTCCAGTTATATTAAAAATGTCCACTTGCACTGGGTATGCAAGAAAACAGAACTTCATGTGCACTGGGACAGATCTGAGCATGAACTTAACCTTTTTGAAGCTTTAACCTAATTTTCTTGCTCATCTTTCAGATGATAGCAAACTGAGGGAAGTCCTTGCAGCCTTGCCCAGAGAATGAGAGGCAAATACCAACTAAGCAGCTTCAATGGGTGCGTCAAGCTGTCCTTTGTCTGTTGCCTGCGAAAGCTTTTTAACACCACCACTTTAACGTTTCATGACAGGAGACAAATTATTTCTGTAATGGACAAATAATTGCAAAGGTATGTTTATCTATCTATAGTTTTGCAAGCAAATGCTTTTATGATTATTTGCTTATATCATGGTGACCGTATCCTCTTTTTGCCAACATAATAATTGATACTGCATCTCTTTATGATCCAGCAGCATAAATACACATTTACTTGTCTATGTGCTGGGATACAACACCCATAGACTAACAGGATAGAGAAGTAATTCAAACATGACACACCTGAGCTGACAAACATACAGTGTGTATAAGAGAGAATGTTTACTAAAGTGAATAAAACTCATATCAGCAACAGAAAAAGGAACACTATGAAGAAAAGAGACAGAAACATATTGACAGGCTTTGTTAAAGTATCTCAGTGTGTTCATGTTGAACAGGCAGATTTTTTGTCTGTTTGACATTGGTTCAGCTCAGATTTTTTCACAGCTATCAAAATGATGCTGCTCATTTAACATCACTATAACATGTAAAAAACAAGAACAAAACCTTCCTTCAATTGTCCTAAACTCTGTTCTCCTTTTGGCATTGAAACCCAGCAGAAAGTGTTTTTGATAAAACACATACACACATCTCATAAGGGCAAGTCAGATGCATTCCAGTCTAACCTATTCTAATGAGCTTACTGTGTACAAGAGACTGTTCTTGCAACAATTCTTTTGCTGAGGTACTGAGGTTCATACTAATCTGGGACCAGCTCTGCCATTACTTCTGTAATGTTATTTGCTCATTATTGATTTTATGTGACTATTAGTAAAAATAAAATAATAATGCCATAAGTCTGCCCCACTGACTCCCCACCCGTAGTAAACTATTGTTCAAAATTTTCTATTTCTAAACTAATGTAAAAACAGTAATATTCTGAAATATTAGTAATATTTAAAATAACTGTTCACTGTTCTAAAGCCAGGGGCGGCACAGTGGCTGTTTGAGCCCTGGCAAGGACAGGAGGCCTTTCTGTGTGGAGTTTGCATGTTCTCCCTGTGTCTGCGTGGGTTTACGCCGGGTGCACCGGTTTCCTCCCACAGCCCAAAGACATGCAGGTTAGGTTAACTGAACATTCTAAATTGTCCCCCGACTTGAATGTATAACAGACTTGTGTATGGATTAAATGGTTCTCACCATGAATATAGCCATAGATGCTGGATTGGCGTTAAGAAAGAAATAAACAAACAAACTTTTAAAGCCAAAGCTGAATTTTCAGCAGCCAGTCTTCAGTGTCGCATTGCATGATCCTTAAGAAATCATTCTAATATGATGACTTGCTGCTCAAGAAACATTACTTATTTTTATCAATGTTAAATGTTGTATCAATTTTTGTATCAGAAGTTTTTACTCTCACTTTTACGAAATGCTATGCAACCTTGTAAAACAATATTATACATTTCTTTCACAAATATGTTACGGACACCAAGCTTTTTAACTGTAAATTAGAATATATTCCAATAAATGCCAATATATATATATATAGATCTAAATTTTTTTCTACCACATGTAAAAGCTTGCAGTACAACTTTCATTGTGCAATGTAAATTAAATGATTTTGTCTGCCACAATAATGTAATATATTGTAATATACAACATATTGACACATGAAGTTAATTTCAATCATTATTCAGAACACAACTGATTTGATTACAATTTGCACTTGATTGACAGCTCTAGTTTACATCCATTTGGCTGCAGCAGGGAAGTGCCACTTTTAACCGTGAGAAAGAAAACTTGCTGATGAGAGCGAGGGCAGAGCTGTGCCCTTGAGCACAACAGCAGGTCACCACCCTTTCACAGGTGAAGCACTTTGCATAATCTCCCCATTAATCACACCTCTCTGCACACAGGACACAGCAGCTCACACAGTGAATACCTATCAGACTGGAGAACATTAAGAGTTAACCTGTCCAGAGAGAGAGAATTTCAAATTATCTTAATGTAACTGTTTAAGTGTGCTTGTGTAAAATCTCTTGCTCTGCGGTTGCTAGGGTGTTGGGGGTAGTTGCTATGTGATTACATACTGGACAAGACAATATGTCCACCCTCAAGTCTATATAATATTCTGGCATCTAGATATCCTTTTATGGTCCAGTAGAGGGAAATCTGGAGCAAAAAACATCTTTTGAACCACTACCTCAAGCAAGACCATCTTTATAAACTATAAACTGCTTTGGACAGTAAAAAGTGTTCTACTAGGTGAGTTTGTATATACAAGTATCATGTTTACTCCCACACACAGATGAACCATCAGTACTGTAGCTGTTCTCTTTGTAGCGGATAGAGACATTTTTGAAGTCCAAAAATCCAGAACAAAATTCCTTTTCCTTTGTTGTTGTGAAAAAAACTAACACTGCTGACAAGTAGATATTGCACACTTAATGACTGATGAGCTGGACAAAGAAAACAAACAGAGCTGTTGTTCTAATGACCAGCACTGTTTTTACTGCTCCTATCACCAAATGCTCATACAATATGATCAAAACGGTCTCTCTATCATTTTCCTTCAACAAAACACTTGGCATCTAAGTTCAATATTACACAGACCCTAAAACATGTGGACAATGTGAACCTAGTCACCCATTGGGTGTTGGAACTCTCTTCAATCCTTTTTTCAATATGCAACTGCATTCTTTTCCTCCAGTTTCTCACTATTTTTCTAATCCACCCTGACTGGCCAACAGAGCACAGGCTGGTGCTTTTCATTTCAGAACTGATCTGAAAATAGCCTCACTGTTGAGCCATATTTGAATGAGAGGGTCATCTGAATGGCTGCTTAGTGCACGCACCAGTTCATTCTCCACTCAGCTGACTGCAAATAACACCCTACTGCTTCCAACATTGCTGCCATTAAACATGCGATCCGTCTACTTGGATAAACATAAAAGGAATAAAGTTTCAAAGTCAAGTTTGATTTCTGTAAAAAAAATATATTTCATGGATTTTTGGGATAATAGCTTTTGACTTCCTTCCTTGGTATATCTCAGCTGTAGCAGAAGGGAATGTGTGTACAGATAAAATGAGCTTCCCCTTCCAATGAACCACCTCATTCTCAC
Source organism: Sinocyclocheilus anophthalmus (assembly GCA_018155175.1). Lineage (NCBI taxonomy): Eukaryota > Metazoa > Chordata > Actinopteri > Cypriniformes > Cyprinidae > Sinocyclocheilus > Sinocyclocheilus anophthalmus. The sequence continues at coordinate 46,672 of JADLZN010001348.1, read as the reverse complement.
AACATGAAGCCAAACACCAGCTCTGACTCAGAGACTATAACCTAAGCTGACCTTAAAAAATATTTCTGCCGTGAAGATTACAAGGTTTAAGTCTCTTCTGTCTCACTGGATCCAGGGGGGTCTTTCAAAAAGAAAATCTGATGCCTTTGAAAAGTCAAAGAAAAATAATATACAGTTGTGTCTGTAATACATAATTCACATAAAAACATTTTGGTCCAATTAAAGCCCGATTTTGGCACAATCTGCTTGACGTAGGGTGTCGTGGGAATTATTAAATGACAATGGGCGTCGGGACACAAGATTCCATCGTTTCATCACGTGTAGTGTGTCATAGTGGACGACAACCAATGCCACGTCTGCGACGCTTCACGATGTCACCTCAGAAAGACTAGCATGTTTAATTTTTTTCCATCGTCCAAGAAGAGTTCCATCATATCTGTGACACAGGCCAATAGGAAGACAGAAGCGCCTTGGTACATGCTTTCTAACAAGCTGAAATGAAAGAGAGACAATGGTATTAGTTCTGCTACTGTAGGTGGAAATTTACAAATGGAGGAAATGTTCGTGGAGCTGTGGCAAAAATACTCCTGCATTTATGGATGTTTACTCGAGGGACTACTGCGACAGAGTGAAAAAATTCTTTAATGAACACTATTTTACCTCAGTTCTCTTTAACAGTCCATACTTTCCTCTTCATGCAATACAGATTTGTGTCCACTGTCAGGTTTTCTATGTTTTTTGGGCTTTTCTGATGACATGACAGGGCAAAACACGCTAATTGCTGGCCATTGTTTGCTTACGCTCATAGCACCTTCTGTCTAGTCCCACCGTATCAATAACAGCATACACGTTGTTGAAGACCGCAAGCGATGAATGATCGAGTAGAAACGTGTAGTCTGACATGTTTCTTGTTCACAAAATGAAAATTTTAGGAGTCAAAATCGCATAATCTTAACACAGTGACTGTCGTAATCAACAACAAAAAAAATTGTGTAGTCTGAACCAGGCTTTAGATGTAGTCATTACACAGTACAGACCCACTTTAAATGAAGTGTCTTTAACTACTATATATTATGTATAATTTCTAGAGATATGAGCCTGTCGCCGATATATCGGTATCGGTGAATATTCCGCCGATATGACATTTTTTTTTACAGAACATATAACGCAAATAAAATGCTTGAAATGGTGTAATTACTTAGTTTGTCCAGCAAAGTGCGCTCCATTGTTTGCTACTGGCGACCTGGATGAAACACTTTAAAACTTAAGTCTATGGAAAACCATTGAAACTTTGAACTGCCATATCTCCGTAACGGCGCGGCACATATAGAGGCCCACTTTAGAATGAGACCACCCCCACATCGATAGCCCCCAGGGTTTGGGAGTTACGGGTGGTTAAATTCACGGGTCCCCCCCCCCCCCCCGGCCGCCAAACGATCAAGCGATCCAGGGGGGCTACCGACGCGCGGAGGGTGGCGTTTGAGAGGACTCCTCGAGCTGAAGGGATCCCCCAAATTTAGTTGGGATCCGCTGGCGCGTTCGCGAGATAGTAACACCAGCCAACACTTTCACTTCAGTAAGGAGGTCTCTTGTTCAGGCAGCATTCACGCGTGGTCTTATTCGACCGTAAGTGTCCTGCGAAGTGGACTTCACATGAAATTCCGCCATGATTCCAGTTCCAAGGGAACGTACACGTATACTATTTATATTAGGGATGCACCGAATGTTTGGCAACCAAACCGAATAAGCGAAAAGACAGAATAAATTGTACCGAACAATGATGTGACACGATCAAATAGCAACCAGCGCAGAGTGAGAGACGCACTCTTTATTATGCAGCACACACGTCAGCAGTGTAGAAGCATTTAAAATGTTGGAGAGAGATGCAAAAATCATTACAAGCACCGACAGAGAGAGACTGTTTAGTACTGCATCACATCACACGTCTTCAATGAGAAGAGGAAGAGGTGATTAAACTGCTGGTTACTGTATGATGATTGAAATCGCGAAATGGCCTCAAACGATTAGTAAATAAACTGCAGAAGTCATGTTTTTCTTACGTTTCTGCGTGATACAGGACTGTCAGCTGCTTCAGGCACAGTGTCATGGAATGTTTTACAAGGCATGTGACAATGCGATAAGTGCGGCGTATTCGTAATGAGACTCATTTATAAATCCGTTGTCAACAAAAATAAGCATTGAGGTCTTCATGCGCGTTTCCGCCAAAATAAAAGTTGAGAAAAAACAATAACTCCATAAACAATCATAAATCTTAGTATTGTAATTTTACTGTTGTTCTGTAAAATAAAAAAGTAAGACAATAATAATAATGATAATAATCATTACAACAGCTCTATTTTAATACATTTTTTATAACATTCACACATAGTGTTCAATTTGGGATCTGTAATATTTTCTATTGTTTTAAAAGATGTCTCTTCTGCTCAGCAAGGCTGCATTTTTATTTGCTACAGTAAAAAAAACAGAAAAACAAAAACATGCGATCAAGATGGCCAAAATTATTATTTTACTAACTTAAGTTTAAGTTAAATTGTGCGTTGTTGGTATAGTGTCTGCTAGAATGTAAAAATGTTCAGTGTTAAATATTTTTAAATTGTTGTTTTGTAATTGATTTTTTTTTTTGAAAAGCAAGACAAAACAGTAAAAAGCACATTTTGGCTTTTTAATTTATGCAATGGTGAAAAAAAAATTGGCAAAATACATGGGGAAAAAACTCAAAAAACCATGTTCGGTATTCGGCCCAGTATTTCATTTTGTTCCGTTTCGGCCAAGAATTTTCATTTTGGTGCATCCCTATGTATTGTCTTTATTTACAGAGGTATATTATGTCACACTTCACACTTCTGTGGTAAGTTTCGTCTGTGTGTGAAGACGAATTCCGTGAATGAATGTTCCGAAGTGAAAAACTTCAAGGGAATAAAGTTGAATGGAATTGAATTGAATTAAAGTTGAATAAACTTCAACTTTACTGTTCAGTGAGTGCACTGATGTCAGACTCATTTTGGATAATAACGTTTATTGTTAAATTGTTAAATGCCCTGCCTCCATTACATATGTTTTATATATACTGTATTCGATATATTGTTACCAGTCACCTGTTTGGACACGGATGGGAAAGTGTCCAAACTTTTGACTGGAATTGTACTATAATATACACAAAGAATATCGGCCGATATATCAATATCGGTCTTTTTTTTTTTTTTTTACTCCCTAATATCGGTATAGGTCCCAAAAAAACCATTTCGGTCGGGCTCTAATAATTTCCCCCCATTAGAATCAATAACTCTCCTATAGCAAGAAAATGCCAATTCAAAGATGGACTCACATAATCATGTGCTATTGCATTGTAGATAGGTTGTCATATAAGCAAGAACTGTCGATCAGTTCATATTTTACATACTGTACAAATTATCCAGATATTGTGCTGGGAACAAAATAAATCTGTACTTTAAAAGGAATGTTCTTAATAGGTTTTCATGAGGACGTTTACAGTTTTCTAAAGTTCAGCAAACAGAACAGAACAAAATTTATACTACACTGTGATTAAACATTCTACATGGTAAATGCATTAACAGTTTATCAGAGGCCATCTAACTCTAGCCAACCACAGACATATTTCATTTTACTGGGCAAGTGGTCAAACACTGTGCTCTGAATTAATGATTTCATACAGATCTGAAGTTCAGCCAAAATATGAGGGTTTGTAGTCATATACAGTATTTAGCCAGACGTGTTCCAACATACTGTAATCGCTTAACTTATATAGTACTGAATATTGCATTTATTATTCACTAACTCGTTAAAAAGTAATATATTTGTTACTAAATTATGTTTATAACCATAATACACTCACAACTGTAGGTCTAATTTTAAAATGTTAAAATATATTTAGATAAACATCCAAATGTTATCTTTATAGCAAAATCTCTATTAGGGTGGTCTTTAAGAGGGGGAGACATCCGCCTATGGTGAAGAGGGGAGCGTTCGCACTCTTGTCCTTGTGGAAACTCAAGTCTTATTACTGACTGAGCTGCCTGACATGAAGTTAGTGACAACAGATCTGCAGTGCAGACTCATGGAGTCCAGCTGTTTCAAAATTATGTTCAAATAACATTCTTGGTAGATTTATTCAATGCTGACTCTTACAAAGGCAGACTCATTTATCAGTCCAAGCCTTCTACATCATAAATGAATCATAACTAAAAATAATATTTGATAAATCAGAGATCTAGATAGTGGAAGGAAATGTCATCTAAATGAAACTCTTGATGAACATTCATAGCACTGTAACTGCTAGTTGTTAAAACAATCTTTACTTTTGCCAAAGGGTGTAAGGGTGTAGAGGTAGATAAAGCCTAACCTCAGCTGAGGAGTGTTTGTGTGTTCAGCATAAGAACCTACTGTTTCATCTCAAAAGCACACACAAACACACAGTGTTTGGCAGCATTTTCCATCATAGATAAGGCTCCTGCAGTGGTAAACTGGCAGTCAGCCACGATCTCTGTGCCAGACAACACACATCCTCATTTACCAGCCACACACACACATCAAGACTTCAAATTCCAGTAAGTCTCACAAAGAAATCTTCTTGTGGCCTAACAAAGAAGACAAACCTCAGGGAACTCAGTTTTCAGAAAACTCATGATTTTCACACATATCAAGCACAATTCCATCACCAGAACAGAAGACGATTACAATAACACTGCAATTGAACTGAATGTCAGCTTTCATGAGCCACTGAAAGTAAGTCAAGAACAGATACAGCTATATCAATATATGAAGTGATATGAAGAAAGAGATACCCGAGAGACTGAGGATGTGCAAGAGGACAGAGAGATAAAGCAGACTGTTGCTTTCCATCTCTGCAGTTAAAGCTGGCTGAAATGAAGCAAACTTTGAAATGGAAATGCAATAGAAAGTTTATCCCCTGGGGTGGATTGTGGACATGTAACACACACATAGAGATAATCTCTTTTTCTACCACACTGAGACTCTTTTCATTCAGTGATACTCAACACATTTCTAGCACACACACTGACTGATATCTACATAACTAGATTTTTAAATATTCAGAAATTTTTTTTAGTGGTTCTTGCAAGTCCCAGCTCTAAGGTGGTTGTCAAGATGTAGCTATGCAGTTGCTAAGGTGTTGCTAAGCCCAAAGAGCCTATTCTTACTCCGTGTGTCCACCAAAGCATTTTTTCCCTAGACTAGCATATTTTTTCAATTGTTTTCAATTGGAGCGCCGTGTCTTTTTTTAAACGCCAGCAGTGTGACGAGCACTGAGCTCTTTTTCATGTTGAGCGCTGGGCGATTTGGATTTTTTTTCTTGCCACCGAGAGTTGAAGAATGTTCAGCTTTGGGTAAAACGCAATGCTCATCACTGTCACTTTTTAGTCAGCCATCCAATCACAGCAGAGCACCTGGCATTTTCAGCTGGCTAAAAACACTTTTGTGGACACACAGACTTAAAGTTGCCTTTAAATGAGAATTTATACCAATTTTTCTTTCCTATTGTGCCATACATTTAAGTGAAATAACTTATTGAAAAGGGGGAAAAAGGTAGGACGACACTTTACTTGGACTTTGATCCAGAATTGACAGGACTGTAAAAAGTGGACAATGGATGGTTGATGGATAATAGTTTCATTTGAATGACATATATGGCTTAAATAGGCATGGGCCGGTATGAGATTTTTACGGTATGATAACCTTAAGCAAAATATCACGGTATTGTTGTTACAGCTCTAAAACTGGTTATTTTTAAATGTCTGGGTAAACTAAGAATAATAATTTTCGGCTGAACAAACAATATATTGTGTGTTTTGAGCCACATACAGAATATAGGAACAGTGAAGTGTTTATTGTTCTTTGTGGGTTCCTAAAAAAATTATTCACCCTATAAAAATAATAGACTGACATCATTTATTTAACCTAAATCTGTAATTAAAGTTATTTAATTTTAGTTATATAATTAATATACATATCACTTATATCATTTCATATAATTTAGTTATATAATTTCATATACATAATTTGATTTAATAATAACCCAATTGAAGCAAAAACAGAATGGTCTGACATTAGCTTTGTGAAATTATAAACATGCCTGAAACGAAGCAACACAGCAGAAAAAAAACAGGGCCCCCTCGAATGAGATGCAGATTCACTCTCTGACAGCAGGAGGAGCTTCTCAAACAACAGATACAGTGTTTCCTTGATTACCGCTGTAAACACAGCAGAGCTGTGCTTATGAATGCTACTTTAATATGCATTGTTCAGAGACAAGATGAAAAGAAAATACCACTTTAACTTTTCTGAAGACAGTCAGTTCCCATCAGAAACACATTCATATAAACCCCCAAAACAATATTTAGGATTTTCTTCCAAAAGTTTGTGCATCATGAACAGTGAGTGAACTGCCTGCTACAGTATTTTTCTCTGTACATCCGTCTTCAACGTCTCTGGCCTGTGATAACGGGCGTTTACAGACTTCATATTATCACATAAATGACGTTTTGGAAAACTATTGCATTGCAACGAATTTTGTGCAAGTCCTGAACAGAGACGAGCTGCTTGCAATAAGACAAAAAACGTCCGGTTGCCGATCGCATAAGTTCCAGGGGAAGCTCCTTAATTTCGGCCATCCTACACACACGTGACTGACCGCTCGCTCGCACCAACAGGAGGAGGGTCGTGTTACATCTCCCACTGACGCACTGAGGGATTCGTACACTTCAGTCTTGAGGAGACATGGAAAACCGCGCATACCGCAGGAAAGGTATAACGGAAAATTTTAGTGGTTTTGAAACCGTGAATTTTTCAAATCGTGGTTTTGAAACCGGTAATCGGCCCATGCCTAGGCTTAAATATGGCTTGTGTGTCTACTTTAAAGTAGACCGTGAGATTTCTTGTTATTTTATTGCCCACAGTATGAAAAATGCAAATCTTTGTAACAAGCCACATGATTTGAGGTATCAGTCATGTTCTTGGCAAAAACGTGTGGTGGGAAAGTCCACGTTTACTTAGTGTTAGTGGTTTGATCAAATGTCTAAACTGAAGTATAAACAACAGTAAAATGATGCTTGCTGTTTCTGGGATGTGTGTCTTGACAGCATGTGCACACAGCAGTGATGAAGAGCAATGGGATCCGGACAAGTGTGGATAAAAGCTCCATTTATCATCCAACCTACATTTACCCCCTACAGCTGCATGCTGATACTGGCCACAACTGTGAGTGAAACAGCTAAACAGAGCCAAAGACACAGGAGAGGGACAAAAAGATGCAGAACAGACAGAACAAACCAAATATATAGAGTAAAAAGAAAATTTAGGACATAATAGAAGACAGACAGTAATTATATAATATGGTTAAACACACAGAGAATCTATCGCTGTGTCTAGTGAGCCCACACAAACAAACATACAACCTCATCCAGGAAGAATGATAACACAAAACATCCACAGCACAGTGATATGTTAGTCAGACCTGTGTCCGGATCTTCCACCCGGGTTTCCTGGTTCCCCATGCCTGCTACTCGCTGCTCCACAGAAGACACTAATCCATCAGAGCAGAGCTCAGACACACCTGACAGGGCACGCTTGCTTTGCCGCCCGTGCGTACGAGACAAAGACAATGAGACAGAGGTGTTTGTCCTCTCCCTTCGTCCTGCCGGCTGTGAATCAGCAGCCAGACAACATTCCTGCTGACTGTCAGTCTGTCCAAGTGCAACTCTCTCAGTCGTCTACTCATTCACTTGTTCTGTCTCTCTCTCTCAGCTGCAGCAGGAGTGTATTCAGTGTGTTATTAGTCGTGTCTCTGTTTTGGGGGTGTGGCTTCCCTCTATCACATATCTGCTCCTCCTCCAGCTGAAGCATGAAAATTAGAGCAAGCAACTCCTTCTTTTATCTTGCACTGTCTCTTCTTTGCTCGGGTATCTTCAGAAATGAAGAGTATATAGGACTTGATGAGAGGAACACACTGAAAGAAATGGTGGAGGAGGCTCTATTCGTCTCCTTCCACATGTGCATTTTGTCTGACCTCAGTCATATGCTCTGTAGCAGAGGACACTGTGTGATAGATAACCTAGGACACACATGTACAGAGCCACACCGTGTTTTTGTCATAGATTGCTGCATTATCACAGAATAGGAGATTAGAGCCCCCTAGTAAGACTGATCCTTTTCTGTTCTCAGTAGGAGGCATGAAAAGATAAATGTGTTATATTCGTTAGCTCCTTCCCTCCCCCTCATTCTCTATTCATGTAAAATGCATATGAGTTAAACATTCATGCTAGGAAAAAAAAAATTTCATCTTTGCCTCAATCTGTCCCTGGCTTGACAATGCAGACATAATGCATATCACTGCTGCTCATTTCATCTCTTTTTTTCTCTTCTCAATAACAAGTTTTAATATTATATTTTATCTCATGTAGAGTGGGGTCCAAAAGACTGATACCACTGGTGAAAAGGTCTCTAATTTACAATGATCTAATTTAATATATTTATTTAATGAAAAATTATTATCGTCATAAACAATTGATTTAAAAGTTGAATTAAAACTCAACATTCCAGTTTTTTTGGTTTGTCTCTCTTTTGCTTTAATGACAGCAGCACTTAAGCTGAACGAACTCCTCAAGCGTTTGTCAAACCTGAAGATCATGTTCTCCAGCATGATTTGAGATGAAGTCCATAGGTCAGTGGAAATAAGAAATTCTGAAGTCTGAACAGGAAAAATGGAAAATGTTTGTTATTATTTAATTAATGGCCCTAGGAAACTATTATATGGCAGAATATTAAATATTAATAATGTTTTAAAGGGGTCATTGGATGCAAAATTCACTTTTGTTGTTGTTTGAACATAAATGTGTGCTGGAAGTGTGTACACATCCACCCTATAATGATAAAAGATCCACCCAGTGTTTTTTTTTAAATCCCCATTTTAAAATCCCCTTTCTCAAATCAGGCTGTTCTGAGATTCCTGTCAGAATGACGTAGTTCTGCACAGGCCCCTCCCACGATAGTTGATTGACAAGGCCATCTCACCTTAGACCCGCCCTAAGTGAGCTGTGAGCTGTCTGCCATTGTGACGACTCCGGTGCAGGGGAAGACAAGAATGTCTCCGATTAAGCGATTGAGGTGTTTTGTTGCTGGATGTAATAATGAACAAAGCAGTCGTCATTTACTCCCAACATCTGAGCCGCTGAAGCCGCAGAGGATTAACGTTACTTTCGTTTTTGAAAGGAATGCGCCGATGCCTGATCACCAATATCTGCCTAAATGCGTTTAAGATCGCGCAAATCATTCATGATCCAGCTTCATCTACAGAGAAGTATAAGGGTTTTTTATGAATCTTTGCAAATCGACTTTCCTAATATGTGCTAGTTAGCAAGTTTCACGGCTGAAGTTTACAGTCTGCTCATCACCCCACGGAAGAGAGGGGCGGGGTCAGCAGAGCTCATTAGCATTTAAAGCAACATGGACTAGAACGGCGTGCTGAAAACAGAGCTAATTTTGACAAGGTAAAAAAAGGGTGTTTTTTACACTACCATTGAGAAATTTTAACCAAGTATGTTATAGACTTTTCATTAAGACCCTAAAGAAATATACCAATATTATGATATCAGTATCAACTTGTGGAAAATGGGCATCCGATGACCCCTTTAATCATAAAAATTATTTGGTGTAAATCTTTAAAATACTAAAAAAGTCTGTTTATTTTTAGTTTTTAAATTAGATTTTAAATCCCATATTTTAAGATGTCGATTAATGTGGTAAAATAAACGCAGTTGACTGGCTGACTGCTTATCCTGCTTTATATACAGCTACTTACCAAATTAATAAATAAACTTAATTAAAAAATATTTTATTATGTGAAAAGCAAGAGACTGCAGTGTTATATGAGATACATCAAACCATCAAAGTCATTTAGAAATTCAGTCAGTTATATTTCTTAGCAGGTTTTATAACTGACCACAAAATTCTGCAATTGACCAATAATAATCAAGCATTCCAGAGAACGGTGTAATGTAAACTATCCTTTTATTTTCCTATTTATTGGAGTGCCTCCCCTTTACTCAAGTACAGAAGTCTTGGTGTGTTTTGTGTAGTTTTCTTAAGGAAGTGTGAATTATTAAATTTGTTAAAGGGAGTGTAAATTATTATAATATTATTTCTTATTGTTCTTTTTGTTGTTCTTTCAAATTTACTAAGGTTATATAAAGCCTCTCCACCCTTGGTAAATAGGCCCAGTTCTAATCTGCACTCCTGTAGCTCACTTACATTCACAAACAGAGGCAGAACAAAGCCTCAGTGAACTACAGCTGAGCTGATCTGTGCCCACCCAGACCTCTCATGGCCTCACCTCAATGACCGTAAATGAGCAGAGACTTAGAACTGTTAGACATGAAAGGAATGCTCCGGGTTTAATACAAGCTGAGCTCCACATTTTCTATTACATCTAAAAATACATTTTTGATTTGGCCCTCAGTTTATAAAAACAAACAATGTCATTCAATTAGGCAAGGCATTCTAAGGGGTTTACAAACAGAGTGTACATATCATTTTTTTAAAGCAAATATATTAATGTTCAGTACAAAAATGTGCATGATTGAAGTATTATTTTATAGGTAGGACTATTAGTTTAGGAATTTGTAAAACAGATAGTTATGTCATGCCCCATTCTGGTATTCTTCTGTGTGAAGTATTCTCCGGTTTTAATGCAAATGTTTAGTATGCCTGCTAAACATATTGCCTTTCAAAGTGATCCGCCATTTATAGCGGTGTGTGCAAAACATGACATTGGGACAATCCATTTGTCAGTGTCTGCCAGTATTACCACCACAAGTTATGACTGCTAAAATGTCTTTGTACACATGTACGAACAAGCTGATAACATCTTGCGAAACAATGGCCAGTTTTGCTACCCTGTAGACCAGGGCTGTCCAAACTCGGTCCTGGAGGGCCGGTGTCCTGCAGAGTTTAGCTCCAACTTGCCTCAACACCCCGGATGAGGTTTCTAGTATGCCTAGTAGAGCTTGATTAGCTGGTTCAGGTGTATTTAATTAGGGTTGGAGCTAAACTCTGCAGGACATTGGCCCTCCAGGACCGAGTTTGGACAGCCCTGCTGTAGACCATCAAATAGCTGAAAAACATCTATATCTAAACATCAATATCTAAAACAGAGGGAGTTACTATGCATGTCTCAAATCTCTGCTGAGGTAATGGCCCTACCAACGTACTGTAAGTGGCAAGATTTCAGCAACAACAATAGTCAATAGTGTTTCAAACTAGTAAGTGGTAAAGCTGTTTTAGCAGCATTAAGATTGACATACTCCTCCAATAATATTGTATATCATGGCACAATGCAGATCAAGGTCAAGTCAGTGACGGATAGCTTTACATTCACACAGTCTGTGAAAACAACTCCAAAAAACACAGTTTCAGTTAAATCAGCACACGAGAATCATTTCTTCACCCTGCCATGTTAAATGCTTTTATAATTTCAAAATATAGAGAAAAAGTAGAAATGAATGACTAGTAAGCCAATAAGTGCTCCTCTGCTAATGTCTACTGGTTATAATTGTGATTTTATGTATTTTTTTAATTTTACATAAGTGTCTGTTTACCACAAAGTATATTTTGGTCATCCCATTAAAAATAACATTCAAACTGGATAATTTTAGAGCTTTAAAGTGCTGGAAATAGTTGTGTGAAATGCTTGAAAGTCATTGAAAAGTGCTTGAATTTCTTTCTCAAAAGGTTGTACAAACCCTGAAATGAATAATGTAATGCATTCGACTATTTCTACCACAACACCATGGTTACAGTTGGCGTTACCGCTTCTGGTTTCCTGACGTACGTCAGCGCTGTTTATAACGGAGAATTCTGTGCAGAATTTGAATGATTCTCACTAGATCTCGCAGCAACCTTATCATTTTGCGGCGAGTTCAAATGCTTCTCACTGGATCTCGCAGCACTGTTGCATCTGTGCAGTAACAGTGTCGCGAAATTAACTTTGGCTCCCGAGTAAAGCTGTTCTGAGCGGAGCGAACTGATGAACGGTCCACGCTGCGCAGCTGAAACGTAGCTCGGTTTAGTTTCGCTTTCATTTCGTTTGCCGTTTCTCAAATGCAACAGAAATGGCAGCGCTTATTAGTTGGACAATGTGGTGGTTGCGCCAGTGCCGCAACGGCAGAAAAAACACCTTATCATTGATATCGCGATATGACACTTTTTTATCATGTAAAAATTCATACCAGTATTATCGTGGACGGTATGATATGGCACACCCCTACGTGTGAGGGACGTTTTATTACGGATGCACGCACTTTATTTCACGTCTTCTGAACTGTTGACAACAAATAACCGCTTACCCCCATTGAAAGGCTTAGAGGGGCCAGGACAATTTTTAATATAACTCCGATTGGATTCGTCTGAAAGAAGAAAGTCACATACACCTAGGATGCTTTGAGGGTGAGTAAAACACAGGCTAATTTTAATTTTTGGGTGAACTAACCCTTTAATATTTAGGCAATCTGTATGATTTGCAGTATGGAAGCAATCAGGGAACACCTTGAAGGCAAAAGTTCTGATTAACTCTTTAGCCTATTAGGCTAAATAGATAACACAAGATAAAAATGAAAAAAATAAAAAAAATATTAGCTTGCAATGCATAGAGTTGCTAGGAGTATAAAACGATTTTACAGGCATTGCAAGCATCTCTGCTTTCAGTCTTCATGCATAAGTTTTCATGCTGTAAATTTTAAATGACAATTTGCTACCTACATTTCTAGAAAGAAATTGATCAATTTAATGCATCCTTGTTAAATATTTCTTAATTTCTTTCTAACAAAAAATAAAAATCTTTTGAACAGTAGTATTTTTACAGAATTTATTTTGCAAAGCGGCAACACTGCCCACATTCGAGAGAGATTACCATGGCAGCTCTGCCTAATTAACCATCAACGTCAGCTGAGCCAGATTGTGAGTCTGAACTCCTGTAAGCTGACAGTGTGGAACAGGGTGACAATGCACTATTCACACGTATGCTAAATCCACAACACTGAGTCATACAGTTAATACGTCTCACAATGACATAAGCGCTATTACATCCAGCCTAACTGTCCACATAAGCACCCAGTCTCTATATGGTAACTGATCACAGCATCACAGATCTTTGTGAAGTGTTGTGTATTGGAAACTGAATAAATGGGAGTGTTAATTAACGAGACAGAATGACATTTGACCTTAAGCAAAATGTTGTCCACTAACACATGCATAGATGTTATTTATAGAAGAGCGACCATGTGCCTCTCTCTTCATTTCTCTTTGGAGACCTAACAGCAAAGGAAAGTTTCATTTAAATATTGATGAGGCCCTGTTATGGCTGGCTAAGTTGATGTGAGTTGTCAAATACTCTAGCAGTGGCTGATAAGGATTCTTACTGCCTGCTTCAAACTTTATTTGCCAATTCATAACTATTTTACATTTTGACGAATTTGTGGCTAATTCATGTGAATCTTATTTAAACATTTTTGTATGATCTAATGTCCCACTAAGGGTTATGTGTAGGGATGGAACTTCATCTTTTTTTTCTAAAAATTATACTTTTCCATCCACATTCATATAAAGTTGACAACTCCAAAAGTAGTTACATTTTCTCAAGAGTTTGGGCTGACATTTTAAAGTGTAATTTATGTAGTATGTGCAAATGTTTACAGTGTGCGTTTCTTATGATCTCTATTTACTATTTATTTTACTGCTATTAACTATTAAATGTTCAGAAACATCCAAAAAAATACCAACCAAATGAATAAACCTTTTTTAAAATATTATATACTATATAAGTTAATGTCAAATTTAAATGAAGTAAATAAGCATGGTTCAACAGCTATTTTCTTGTGGCATTTGTTTAAATGCAAAATCTCAGTTTCATATGTGTCCAGCTTAGCTTCTTAAGGGCAGCTGATATGCATCATAACTGCACACCAAATAGTCATGGCATTCATTGGTTAGCAGCTATCAGTTACTGAATCGTTCGGGTTTAATAAATGAAAACATGACACATACAGTTAAAGCACACCAGCAGACAGAACAGCAGCCCAGAAGCTAAAAAAAAATCAAATTTAGACTCTGTTACCTGAGTGCTCATAAACTGTAAGAGACAATATGACAATATTACAACATTAAAATAAAGATGACATGCTGACACCATGCCAAATATTTAGCAAACAGTTCTGATGTTGACATCATCTAGCCTGCATAAGAGTAGTCATATTTAAGAGCAGTTCATGACCGCTATAAATTGTAATAATAATATTTCACAATACTATTGTTTTTACTGTATTTTGCTAAAGTAAATGCAGCTTGGGTGAACATAAGAGACTTCTTTCCACCCGTTCCATTTTTTTAATACCCATAAATCATTAAAAAAAATACCAATCTTTTAAACTGTTTTGTATTTCAGGTAAAGAACATAGGAATGTTTTAAAAATTATGGGCCACAGAAGATTCTTTTATTCCACATAAATGACATGAGGGTGATGTGAATAATGGCACAATTTGAGGATTTAGGTGAACTATCTCTTTACAAAATAAATAAAAAAAGTCCCATATTTCCTAGAGTCATTTTGTCTAGTATGTAACCATGATGATATCAATTATATTCTATCTATTCTATTTTTCATGTCCTCATTCACCTCACTAATTGAGCACATTAGCACCTCCTTTGCCTACAGATAAAACAGCCAGTCGAGCATCACATGAAGTACAAAGAATTCTGCTACACCCTGGCACTGGTATTGTACCATAGAGCCAGCCAGGCAGCATTCCTGCTCAACACAATGTCTAGCTTGCATCTTTTTTTCCATGTGTGGGAATGTCGACGAAAGAGGAATTATTAATATCAGATTCCATCAGTCCAGTCCAACAAGTTAAATATGCCATCGACCCTAACAATGTTCAAAGAGAACACATGCACTCTACAAAGACACAGTGCCTCATCACATTTAAAACCCTTTTTATGGTTCTGTTTCCATAATCTAATACTGGAGAAAAATCATGTTTTCCATATTATATCAGCTTTGGATTCTGTTTATTTCAGCTGAGAACACAAATCATCTACCTTATTCTTCTACTACAGTCCAAGTCCAATGAGTGTGATCTTTTTTAAATATTGAAGTGCCATCACCTGCATACAACAGAGCCTGTCCATAAACCAAAAGATACATTAAAAAGGAACTCAGAGTCAGAACTAATGCATCGTAGAACAGGAAATGAATCAAAGGGATCTTCATTATCAGAAACCAGTGTCCTGGTGCCCTCTAGAGGTGATCATCTGCACTCACAAAAGCTGTGAAGTGATTTCATTCAAAGACATTAAAGGGATAGTTCCCTTAATAGCTAATATTTCCTACTCAAAAATGAAAATTCTATCATTATTTACTCATGCTCATGTTGTTTTAAACCTGCATGACTTTCTTTCTTTGGATCATAAAAGAAGTTACAGTTTGGTTACAAACATTCTTAAAAATATATTTTAGTCAAATTTTGGTACAGACTTTGGACATGAAGGTTCTACTGTGCATCTACTGTGTGTAAATATCATTATTGTGAAAAATGGACATTTGAAATATAAAGTATTCAATCCAAACAATACTTCCCATATTAATTAAGATATAAATTAAGAGGTTAAATAAGCATTATTTAAGTAATTGCTGAGTAATTTTATGACTGCACACTATTAGGAAATCTTGCATGACTGTTTTAGTTTTATGAGATTGTAAGATATAAAATCCTACTTGAAGCGCTGCGTGGTCTATTGTCTGAAAGCTCAGAGATGGCTCCTGTGGTGACGGTCTTCTTTATGCGGGACACTGCAGCCACTGAACCCAGAACAGGTTTAGCCAGAGCATCATCACTGCTCGCTCTTTTTATCTATGCACAAAAACATTAGCACTGTCAGTGAATCAGCTGAGAATCTAATTTCTGATTAAATATAATACTTAATACTTTGTGAAATGAAATTACAAATAGAGTTTTGTGACTTTTAATCCATGTCTGTTATCTCAGAGGCCATCTATGAAACTATCTTTTAGCATCATTCGTGCATTTATAATGTACAGTTGTCTAGGATAATGAATCGATATATAGTACCTACTTCTGACCAGCAACAGCAAAGGCAATGCAATGACAACCTCTTTGGATCAGAATAAATAACATGACATTATTCTGGACTCAAAACAATGAATTTAGCCAAAAGGTGACAAGTTTGCAATTCTGCCAAATATTTATAAATATGTCAAATATTGACATATTTCACATATGAGGATGATGAGGAATATATTGTAATTTTAACTGGCCCTATGTACAGTACATGTGTACATCTTTTGGCATCACATCTTGCAGTTTATTTAGTGTTTTCCACCACTTTTGTTCTGCATTCTGTGTCCCATCACTCCCGCCACTCATCCATTCCACTGGTTTATTAGATTAGTGTTACAGCTTACCTTGCTGAGTCGCAGATCAGAGGCAATGGTGCTGGATGATCTAGAGGTCTTCATGCCGATGTTGCTGGAGTATGAGCTTTGGGAGCTGTTGGCAGACAGCTTTGCACGCTCCGGGGCTCCCATCCTGGGCAGTGCCGCCTTGGCGGTTCCCCCTTTCAACATGGTCTTCTCAGTTCACAACTCTCACTACTTGTTCTGCAGACAAAGCAACAAGAGGAAGCAGAGGTTCAGAGTTAGATGGTTGAGTTCAGATTATAGCACAGGAAATAGTTTAATCCTAATGGGATTGCTGAATACAAACACTTAAAACAATCTAAATTCATCAGAATCAGAACAACCATTGTTCGTTATAACACACAAATTCGATGTATTATTGCATGTTTGTTTAATAAATATTTTGGCTTGCCTGGTTATAAAGCAGTCATCTTTTAATAAGAGTGTACCCAACCCAGACCAGACATAAACTGAAAAAAAATAAAAAATAAAATAGTTTTTTGCTTATATCTTAGGGTGTGCATTGATTTGGATTTGTAATTAATGGAAGTTTTTATAAAACTATTCAAATATTTTACTCTAAAATAAAATTATTTTACTGTAAAATTACCATTGTCTGTAAGAATCTGTGCATATGGGACTACTTGCTCATGGAGGAAAAAATAGAGAGTGATTTCAAGTTGGTATTAAAATTTCACAGTACTGGACCAGACCATGGTTTATTTATTTCCAGGATTCAATGTAGTGCTAATTAAATCATTCAGAATTCTGCAAGTTTTCAATCCAGAAAAAGTGAAAAAAGATCAGCAAATAAATCTGCAAGGAATACCCTTCCAGGAAGATGCAGGATCGTTCAACAGATATCTTCTTAATGCAAGTGAAAGTGGGGCAATTTAGAAGGAGAGAGATAAGGAAGAGAGAGCGAGAACGTGAAGGAGACACAACCTAAAGATAAATCTGAAGAAGGTTCATGTGACTAAACATGTCCTATTATTAAGTAATCTAGTAATCAAATGCCCCTATCAGAGACCCAACATCCTAAATGCAGAGTGCAGGTCTCACCCTAGAAGATCTCTAAAACTATTAATGGACAGAGACTGAGTGACTCAAAGTGAATACAGGAAATATTAGTGAACAAAGCAGAGGTAATGTGAGAGGAGTGGACAGGTGGCCATTGACTGAAAGAGACATGAGTGCTCTTCAAAACAGAGGGTGAGGGAGCTAATGTATTTTGTAGAGAGCTGAGCATTTACCCTTTTGGGTTGCTCTCACTGATTTGAATGATGGTGGGGTGCAAATGTACACAGGCCCAACCATTAACAACGTCCCAAGAGATATGTAATGATAAATATATGAACAGCAGAACCTTACCATTAAGAAAGACTTCAGTTGCTACACCTTTCACTCTCTCTGTTCTTGTCTTCCCATTCACAAACAGCAATAAATAAAAAACTAATATTCAAGTATAACTTGAACTATTCGTCTCGCTGTAGGGTGTACTGATGGTTACTATAATGACTAGGGGTGTAACAATTCACTCGTTTTCTTAAAGGAAAATTTAATTAAATTTTTGGGAAAATAAAGGTCATTTAATATTACAATTAAAACATTGAAGAAATATTGTATGATTATTCCATAAAAATAAGGTTTTAATAATTTTAGTAGTAGCAGTAGTAGCAGTCTGTTGCGTACATTCTACTCAACAATAGTAATATATTTCTGCCAATGCCCTCAAGTTAAACCAAACTTTTATTTTGACGGGTTGCCGTGAATACATTTACATTTCTGTGTGTATATGATATGAGGATAGTTTTACTCAGATGAAACGGTCAAATAATCATGAAGTGACTCTCAGAGCAGTTCTGGAGATGTTGTTCATGTATTTATGTCCTCATTTAGTGAGACGGCAGACGTTAATATCACCGGAAGCGTCACGAGCGTTTCAGTACGAGTGGTAAACAAAACCGCGCGTCTGCGCCATTCATTAACACAGAGACACGCAGAATTAGTGTTTAAATAGTCGTTTTGCGGCTTAATATTTACAAATACTAGTGGGAGTGTGCTCACTTGTGTGTACACGCACGTGTGTGTGTGGTGTGTGTGTGTGTGCGCGTGATACAGAGAGCACGACCATTACAGAGACCGAAATGACATGCCGTCGTGTAAATAAGATAAATAACATAAGGCTATTTAGTTTGTTTAATAAAATAACAAGGTATAAGACCTGTTCTATCGGAAAGGTAACTTTAAATGACTTCTGTTATGCACTATAGAGAAAATATAATTAAATAAAAATAACTTGACCTTCAAGGGGGGCGGGGGGTGCCTTTGGGGGGCGGGCCACAATAAGCCATTGCGGATACACAGTAGGGCTGTGCGATATGCAAAAAACTATCGCGATTTCTTTGATCAATTTTGCGATTTCGATTTTAATCACGATTTTGACACACAGACATGCTTTACAGTCATTAATGCATTCAGTGTGAATTTGAAACATATTTCCAAAAGAAAACCAATTAGAGCTTTATCAAAAATCTGTAACATGTCTCTAGAACAGACATCAGGTAAAATAATCACTAAGTAAAGGTGTAAAAAAATGTTTCTAGAATAGACATATGGCAGGAAAAAAAAATTCTGTGTCCAGGGATTTTTTTTTCCATGAATTGGTCATAGAGCTTTTTGTGGCGTTGCCTCAGATGTTGAACTAGATTTGTTGGGCCAAGTTCACACGTACTCCGTCTGCAGTGCGTATACAGTATGTGTCTGCGGTGCAGAAGCAGCACGGACTCATTTTGCTTTCTATGGAGCCAGATCGGCCTCAAAAATAACACATTTGCAAAACAAAATTCATAAATGCACAGCACAATTTACATTTACAAAATCCGATTCGTAAATTCAAAACACAATTCATAAATACACAAGTAAAAGCTTAAATATTTCCCCAAATGCTCACACAGATGCATCTTACCTAAATAAATTTAAAACGTTTACACAAATAAGTATATATCAAGTTCTTGAATTAATTTCCATCACACATTTATGAATAATGGTACATGTATTTATGGATCGTTGAATCTGCATTTGCAAATCATCACACATGCGTGGACTGCTTTGAATTTGTGTGTGGTATTTTTGAGACCTTCCTGGCAGGTTAAGATTCATAAATATCTTTTTTTGGAGGATGTTCCGTTCAGCCAATCGCGGTGAGCTTTTAATCCACCAATCAAAACGCTCTTTACTGAACAGACTCAAGAAGCTCAACGCTGTGCTTGTACTGTGCATTGTTCCATGATCGGGTCCTTGATATAAAGACATTTTAATGGGCAGTGTTGGGCAAGTTACTCTGAAAATTTAATTAAATTACTGATTACCGATTACTCCTTTTAAAAGTAATCATGTTACTGTTCTGATTACTTTATTTCAAAAGTAATTAGTAATTAGTTACATTACTAGTTACTGTTACTTTATTCTCCATTACATTTATGAAATCCCAGCATACACGCTCCCGATAAATATTTGTTATTAAGCATCAACATTCACAGAACACTGTTATTTTTAACTAAAGCAAGCGGCTGCTGCGTGCATGGTTTGGTATTGTAATGACCCGGCAGTGAGCGCTAGCAGCCAGGTGCATTATGGGTATTTGTTTAGAGTTGATTTATGTGTTAATTAAGCAAGATGGTTGGGTTTTTGCGTTAGCAATGTTATTTGTGTTTATGTTCAAGTTAGTTCGGGTGGGTTTGGTTCATTTACTGCCTTGTTATAAAAAGTGTGGCTGTCACCGTCATGGAGAGAGATGTGTAGGGGAGGCACTTGGCGATATGGCCTTGCTTGTGTATGTTCTTAATCTGTATTCAGAATATAAGGAGAAAGATGATTGCATTGTCCCTGATGGGAATACTCCACCAAGCTACTGTTATAAGGATGAGCCCCGTCAGACTGGTCGTGGTGGAGGTGTTAACAATATATAGTGATATTCTCAATGTTACTCAGAAGACAGGATACAGGTTTAACTCATTTGAAATACTAATGCTTAATGTTACACTGTCAGACATGCAAAAGAAATCTATCGTATCTCTTGCTCTGGCTACTGTGTATAGACCACCAGGGCCGTATACAGATTTCCTAAAATAATTTGCAGATTTCCTCTCAGACCTATTGGTTACTGTTGATAAAGCGCTAATTGTCGGAGTTTTTAATATTCACGTTGATAATACAAAAGATGCATTAGGACTTGCGTTTACTGACCTAATAAACTCTTTTGGAGTCAAGCAAAATGTCACCGGGCCCACTCATCGTTTTAAATCATACGCTAGATTTAATTATATCGCATGGAATTGATCTTACTGATATAGACATCGTACCTCAAAGCGATGATGTTACTGACCATTTCCTTGTATCGTGCATGCTGCGTATTACTAATATTAACTATATGGCTCCGCGTTATCGTCCGGGCAGAACTATTGTTCCAGCCACCAAAGACAGATTCACAAATAACCTGCCTGATTTATCTCAACTGCTCTGTGTACCAATAAGTACACATGAACTAAACGAAATGACTAGCAACATGGGCACTATCTTCTCTAATACATTAGAAGCTGTTGCCCCCATCAAATTGAAAAAGGTTAGAGAAAAACGTACTGCGCCATGGTACAACAGTAATACCCATTCTCTCAAGAAAAAAACTCGTAGTCTTGAGCGCAAATGGAGAAAAACTAACTTGGAAGTTTTTAGAATTGCGTGGAAAAACAGTATGTCCAGCTATAGACAGGCTCTAAAAGCTGCCAGGGCCGAGCATATCCACAAACTCATAGAAAATAACCAAAACAATCCTAGGTTTTTATTAGCACAGTGGCTAGATTAACAAATAACCAGACGCCACCCGATCTAAATATTCCCTCACAGTTTAATATAAATGACTTTATAAATTTCTTCACTGATAAAATAGATAACATCAGAAATACAATAACAAATGTAGATTCTACAGCGTATAATACTTTAGCTTCATTCATCTCCCCAAAAGATAAACTGCAGTGCTTTACAGCTATAGGACAGGAAGAGCTAAATAAACTTATCACTGCATCTAAACCAACAACATGCCTGTTAGATCCTGTACCCACTAAATTACTGAAAGAGTTGTTACCTGTAGCAGAAGAACCACTTCTCATTATTAACTCGTCGTTGTCTTTTAGGTCAACGTCCCAAAACCTTCAAGCTGGCGGTCCTTAAGCCTCTTATTAAGAACCCAAACTAGACCCCCCCCCCCCCCCCTTAAAGTGAACTGGAAAATTACAGACCCATCTCAAATCTTCCTTTTATTTCTAAAATTTTTGAAAAAGTTGTGTCTGCTCAATTGTGCTCCTTCCTGAAAAAAAAGTATCTGTAGAAGATTTTCAGGTTTCAGGCCCCACCATAGCATAGAAATTGCACTTGTTAAAATTACAAATGACTTGCTTCTTGCGTCAGACCAAGGCTGTGTCTCATTGCTAGTTTTACTTGATCTTAGTGTTGCATTCGATACTATAGATCATGACATACTCATAGATCGATTACAAAACTATACAGTTATTCAAGGGCAGGCTTTAAGATGGTTAGATCCTACCTGTCCGATCGCTACAACATTGTTCATTTAAATGGGGAGTCATCTCAATTATCACCAGTAAAATATGGAGTGCCACAAGGATCTGTCCTAGGTCCTCTGCTATTTTCGATATACATGTTGCCACTTGGTAATATTATTAGGAAATACGGGATTAATTTCCACTGTTTTTATGCTGATGATACTCAACTATATATATCAACAAGACCAGATGAAACTTCTAAATTATCTAAGCTAACAGAGTGTGTTAAAAATGTAAAAGATTGGATGACCAATAATTTTCTCCTATTAAATTCGGATAAGACAGAGATATTACTTATTGGACCAAAAGACAGTACGCCGAATCTTTTGGATTACAATTTGCAACTAGACGGGTGTACTTTTACTTCCTCTACAGTCAAAAATCTGGGTGTTATATTAGATAGCAACTTGTCTTTTGAAAATCATATTTCCCATGTTACAAAAACGGCATTCTTCCATCTTAGAAACATTGCCAAGTTACGAAACATGATACCTGTTTCTGATGCAGAAAAGCTAGTTCATGCATTCTATTGTATTGACTATTGTAATGCACTGCTAGGTGGATGTCCTGCATCTTCAATAAACAAGCTAAAGATAGTCCAAAATGCAGCGGCTAGAATCCTTAACAGGTCAAGAAAATATGATCATATTAACCCAATTTTACAGTCTCTGCACTGGCAACCTATTAACTTCCGTATCAGTTACAAAATACTCTTACGTACCTATAAGGCCCTTAATGGGTTAGCTCCTGCGTACCTAACTAGTCTTCTACCACGCTACAATCCATCACGCTCCCTAAGGTCACAAAACTCTGGACTTTTGGTAGTACCTAGGATAGCAAAGTCCACTAAAGGAGGTAGAGCTTTTTCGCATTTGGCTCCCAAACTCTGGAATAGCCTTCCTGATAACGTTCGGGGTTCAGACACACTCTCTCTGTTTAAATCTAGATTAAAGACACATCTCTTTGGCCAAGCATTCAAATATTGCATCTCATAATCTTTTACTGCAGTCATAATCTTTTACTGCAGTTATATCTAATCAAATGCACATTATTATTCTTTAGTTTGGGTTAAACAAATCATTTTTGCTTGGTTGGAACAGCAGCTACGCTAATTATGTTTCTATTTGTTTCTCTGTTTTTGCCTAGGATTTACACAAGCTTCAGTCTGGATCCAGAACACCTGAGAAGAGATGATTCAACTCCTCAGAGGACCTCAGATGATGACAACCCTGAACAACATACACAACCACCAAATTTTGCTATAATTTGATTGCATCATATAAATTGCTGTTAATAGTATTCATCGTCTGTTTTATTACGTCTTATATTGATTTTTCCGTACTGCTGGTTCGTCTGGTCAGAGGAGAACTGGCCCCCGACTGAGCCTGGTTTCTCCCAAGGTTTTTTCTCCATTCTGTCACCGATGGAGTTTTGGTTCTTTGCCACTGTCGCCTCTGGCGTGCTTAGTTGGGGACACTTCATTCCAGCGATATCGTTGACTTGATTGAACAGATACTATTTAAACTGAACTGAGATGACATCACTGAATTCATGATGAACTGTCTTTAACTGAAAAATTTGTGTTTACTATTTTCATTTTGCATTATTGACACTATTTTTCCTAATAATGCTGTTCAGTTGCTTTGGTCACAATCTGTATTGTTAAAAGCGCTATATAAATAAAGGTGACTTGACTTGACTTGATGGAATGTACTGTGTGTGCGCTCTCCAGTTCACAGAGACACTCAGGGTTTTGCGGTGTATAGGACGCGAATGTTTACACTCTCCAGTAACCAAAATGTTAAGTCTGAAAGTGTAGATCGATACAGTATACTCTATAATTAATATTTTGAAAATTATAACGTATTAAATTACTCCGTTACTAAAAATTTAAATCAAATGTCAGTAACGCGTTACTGCTAAACACTGTTAATGTGTATTATTTTTTTAGCACCTGATTACAATTTCTACAAAATCACATCATGATTTATATCGTTCGCACAAAATACAGCTACCCGGTTAACCTGCTGTCTTATACACCAAAGTTGCTCACTCTGTAATGTTATCAAATAAGTGTTGAATGTCCAGATATTTCATTTAATAACAACAATTATGTAATGTGTTCTGTTGTTGTTGTTAGTAGTAGTAGTATCAGGTTCGCACTAACTTTTGATCAGGCATTAAAAACAACTACTACCACCTAAGGGAGATTTCAAACACACACACAGCGGAGAGATTTCAGCACGAAGGATGAAAACCACACTCAACCAGTGAGTAAAGTCGTTTTTTTATCTGATTGGGGCCAAAAAAAAAATATTCTTATGATTATATCTGGTGCAATGGAACTTTTATAACCCCCTGACTACAAATCGTATTTAAATTATGCAATAGTAGCATCGACAATTCGGTGTTTTTACTGATTGTTTATCGGCCCATTCATCCTGTGTGTACTAAGTCTTCCTACAACACCAGTTATACTATAAGAAACTGGCAAGGACCTCCAACTTTGTAACACTGCAACACTTAATACCTAAACAACCTTTATCATAAAAAATGCCATCAGATAAAAAACCGACTTTACTCACTCGTTGAGTGTGGTTTTCATCCTCCATGCTAAATCTCTTCGCTTGTGTGTGTTTGAAATCTCCCTTAGGTGCTGATGGCTGTTGGTAATGCCTGATCAAAAATTACTGCGAACCTGATACTACTACTAACAACAACAACAACAAAACACATTACATAATTGTTGTTATTAAATGAA
Source organism: Sinocyclocheilus anophthalmus (assembly GCA_018155175.1). NCBI lineage: Eukaryota > Metazoa > Chordata > Actinopteri > Cypriniformes > Cyprinidae > Sinocyclocheilus > Sinocyclocheilus anophthalmus. Next base: position 21,767 of record JADLZN010001348.1, on the reverse strand, counting down.
ATATCTGGACATTTAACACTTATCATTGATAACATTACAGATTGAAGCAACTTGGTGTATAAGACGCAGCTAACCGGGTGAACAATATAAATCATAATGTGATTTTGTAGAAATTGTAATCAGGTGCTAAAAAAAAGAGTACCCATTAAAATGTCTTTATATCAAGGACCCGATCATGGAACAATGCACAGTACAAGCGCAGCGTTGAGCTTCTTGAGTCTTTTCAGTAAGGAGCGTTTTGATTGGTGGATTAAAAGCTCACCGCGATTGGCTGAACGGAACATCCTCCAAAAAAGATATTTATGAATCTTAACCTGCCAGGAAGGTCTCAAAAATACTGCACACAAATTCAAAGCAGTCCACACATGTGTGATGATTTGCAAATGCAAATTCAACGATCCATAAATACATGTACCATTATTCATAAATGTAATTACTTTCAAGAAATTTATATATACATATTTGTGTAAACATTTTAAATTTATTTAGGTAAGACGCATTTGTGTGAGCATTTGGGGAAATATTTATGCTTTTACTTGTGTATTTATGAATTGTGTTTTGAATTTACGAATCGGATTTTGTAAATGTAAATTGTGCTGTGCATTTATGAATTTTGTTTTGCAAATGTGTTACTTTTGAGGCCGATCTGGCTCCATAGCTTTCGCACAGGACGCGTTTGCAGTCTGCTCCTGATCCGCGGCTGTTTACTACAAACACAACATTTATCTATTATTTTGATTTCAAATCCAAACGTAGTTAGCCTATACCGAAAGTTTTTTTTCAGCATTGTGATCCTCTTTTATCACTGTACAGTTACACAATCTTTCAGACATTTTCACGTTTAAACTCAATTAATATAACTTTGTTTAACTACCACCAGGAGTGCCATCTATTATTGCCTTGTTTATCTAAAAGTGCACTTTTCCTTGTTTTAAATGTAGCCAAAAAGCCATATGTTGACTGTTGACTGTGAAAAAGTAGACTTTAATTATATGCATTTATGGTGTAATTACTAAATTTCCGTGTCAATCCATGTTCATTTTTACCGCGAATAATGCGCTGTCACTTTAATTCAGCGCGTGCAGCACAGCAGAAATAGATTCTGAGCGGAAACGATCGCAGCATGACTGCTGCAGATGCACCGCTCTTGGAGCGCACTGCCGGACCGCAATCGCGCGCAGTGTGATCGCTCTGATCCGTCAACATGGGCGTGGAAAAAATACGCACCACAGACGGAGTGTGTGAACCTGGCGTTACATTTGTATGCCTGCCCGGTCTGTTCTGTTTTTGTGCTCCATTTAGGCGCGCTGCATTCTGACTGGTTCGGATAGCATACTGCGGGAGGTCAGGGCGCGGAAAATCGTGCTATAAAGCAATTTTGATTAATCGCACAGCCCTAGATCACACACTACCAGAATTTACATTACAAACACAACAAACTCACACAGAATAAATACTTCTTGGTACCAGTAGATGAAAACAATATATCATCTAAAATCGGCTCAAAATATCAAACATGTCTGATATCTTCTGACTAGATATGACAAACTACGAGTTTTGGCAAGTACTGCAATTTGCCTTTGTTCCAACAAAATGATGACAGACTAATTTCAAGTGAAATGAGGGGAGAAAAGAATTAGAAGTTTAGACTTGTAAGGAAGTGGTTCTTAGCTGGTGGGCCCACAGTCAAAAAAATGGGTCTCAGGTCAAAAGATGGTCAAGTTGGTTTATCATTTTTAATTTTCCTAAAATGAGTGATTATCTTTATGTGAAAACCACCAGTGTTGTATGTTTATTGTACTTATTTTCTGCCACAGCAGTCATCTTTGTGTTATGGTATACAACAAATTTTGGTTGAATAGAATGTCAACTAATCGTTTCAGCTCTAGTAAACATGGTGTCAGTCCATTGGTCTAGTGTAAGTCCATTGGACTACTTGAGATGGATTGACCCCAACAGGAGCAGGAATAAAAATCCTAAAAGCCAAACACTCCAACTCAGCCGCATGTAAAACTACACACTGACATGCACACTGATCACTGCTGGTGAGAAGGCAGCAAATATATGGTGGGCGTAATTAGAGGAAGCCTGTGAATGCTTATCTGATTACAGCACAGTATGCAGACTGTTTAAAGGAACGGTCATATGATGGAAGTACCCAACAGTCCCCTCTGAAGATCATACAACAAACAGAGAGCACACAAGGATACTGTGATACAAACCCTTAGACTGACAAATGAAAAGCCATTATTTTAAATACTTACTGTACATATGCTGAACTTTGAATTTAAGTGTTAAACCCATGATAATCTATACCGCAATAGGTTGCAAAAAATAATCAGCCACCTTAAAATAGAACATAATTTCAAGTCTATCTGCCATTTCTTCAGGTCAAAATGTTGTTTTTGGATTAGTTACGTCTTGCATATTTGCATCTCTTTGTAGTGCAGCCAAAATTTCAGCCTTAGGGACTGAAGGGAATTTAACATTTATCCTTGCTGTTAATAGCCTATAAAAAACTACATCAGCAGTTTGCAGGACAGGACAGGCTAGCACGCTTCACTCTAATAGCTTTCAATCAGCCCATGACACTGTCACAGAACATGTACAGTTATCTGTAGATAACCTTCAGTTTGCCTATGAAAAACAGGTCGGTCGCTCATAAAGCTGTCCCATATAAAGTGACCCAAATTGAAATCCATCGTCCCAAAAGCAAGGAGGCAATACCTAAACTTCTAAGAGCAGGCTTTAAAAATGAACCTAGCGGGTATGTCATACATTTAACACCCTTCACCACTATATTATTTTAATCTGTTCAAATAAGGAACAAAGTATACTATTCTGTAGGGATGCACCGAATGTTCGGCAAACGAAACTGAATAAGCGAAAAGACCAAATAAATTGTACCGAACAATGATGTGACGTGATCAAATAGAGGCGCACACTAATGCAGCAAACACGTCTGCAGTGTGAAAGTATTTTAAACTGTCTGAGAAAGACGCAAAAATCATTACAAGCTCGAAGCACCAACAGCTAGAGACTGCTTAGTAGGGCTGTGCGATTTGGGGGAAAATATCAAATTGCGATTTTTTTTTGACAGATATTGCGATTTGATTTGCGATTTTAAATTTGCAAAGTCAAGCTTCAGCTCAATATTGTCAATAATGTGCAGCACAGTATGGGTATCATTACCCTGCTGAAAAAAACAATAGAAACCATCACAGAAATTCTTATAGTTTCCATTAAACCATTACAAAATTACTTTTTGTTTTGGCCATTATTCCAATAGGAATTACTGTTGTTCTATTGGTTGCCATCTGCCAGATTACATCCCACCAATAGAATCCATCAAATAGACACCATTATAGTTTACATTAAAACCAAACAAATTCCCATTATAACCCTGAAATCCATTAAATTTGTTATTGTGTTTTGGGAGGGGTTTTATTGTTTCTTTTCTTCAGCAGGCAAGATTATAATGGTATAACTACTTTTACAGAATTAACTTAATTACTGAATTTCACAGAAAATATTTGTTGATTTTTTATAAATAAAGAACTGTATTTCTTAAGTCATTTATTAAAGTATTACATTGATTTATTAATTTTAAGTATTTGGGATTTTAAGAATAAGTGGAAAATGTGTTGAATGTTTCATTTCTTCCAAGTGAAATTAGCAAGCAGTTAGTCTGAATTTACACTTGTTTTAAACGCGGAGTCAGGCGTGAGTCGACACAGGTTGCGCTCGTGCGTCAAGCCTCATCCATACTGCCAGATGCGCTCGTGAAGACTTGCGGTGCGGAGCCGGGTGCGAGTATAAACGAGCATTACAAGAGTGTGAGTGTGGCAAGCATGAACAGCTCGTCCGTGACGCGGGATTCGCGCCGCGTGGGGCAGAGAGGAGCGAGTATGAGAAGCATTCACAGACACAGGCTGTGTGTGCGCTCTTCTGAATTGGGAATAGCCAACATGCATTATAAACTTAATTAATCTGTTGGGGAGATAAAATGTGTAAAATAACATACACGTACTAACAAAAACATCTAAGAAATGTATCTTTTATTCGCCAGTACTGAAAACAAACCGATACGGGAGCTTTTGATATGCACTGTGACGCAGCTCTTGCAAATTACCTTTTTTGTTCGCTGTCTGTCATTTTGAAGCTTAAGTTGCATACGGTTTTCTTTAGTTTTAATTTGCCTAACTATCGATCTGACCCAGTAGACGCCATAATGTTTTACGCATTGCTAGAGCAATGCGACTTGGGGAGAACGGGGGTGCGCTCACTCTTGCCCAGGGCAAGTAAGATTGCTACTCAAGGCTTAAATCATGCATATGCTCTGGAACAGAGTAATATCGCGTCCACATCGCAACGTCTCAAATCTTTGTCGAATTCGATTTTCGATTAATCCGCACCGGCCTCCTGCTTAGTGCTGCATCTCAATGTCTCCGATGGAGAAGAGGTGGTTGATCTGGTTCTGTTATGTGTATTAGTAAATAACGGCAGGATGTTGTTTTCAAATTACCTGACAAATTGCATTTATCAAACAGCGCTGCAATAGGGTTCCAATTCCCAAGCACGAGGAAAATCTGCGCTGAACTTGTTACTCGTCATTTGCTCAGTAACATTTTTATTAGTTTTTTTAAAGGCATGTGACAATGTGATACGTGTGACAAACATCTTCCCAAATTCGTAAGAATCAGTTATAAATCTGCTGTTGTCAACAAAAAGAAGCGCTGAGGTCTTCCTCCAAAATAAAAGTTGAGAAAAAGCAAGAACTCTTTATCAACTTTCATAAATGTTAGTATTGTAATTTTTAAGTTAGTATTGTAATTGTACAGAACTGTTGTTTTGTAAATTTTTAATTAAAATTTTTAAAATACCGCAATGCCGGTATATGTTGCTTAAACAACGTTCGAAACGCCCGGAAAAAAAAAAAAAAAAAAAAAAAAAAAAAAAAACACTGTTTGCAAGGGGTCCCTTTTCACTGTTGCACCGTGGTGAGGGAACGTCTCGGTTACTTGTGTAACCCTCGTTCCCTGAAGGAGGGAACGGAGACGTTACGTCAGTCGTGACTGACGAATTGGGATCTCGCCCGAGAGCCCAATCACCTTCGAGTGTTAACTAAGCAAGCCAATGACAGTTGGCGTGCGTGTTTCGCCACGCCACTCCCGCCCCGGGCAGGGCGGTATAAAAGGAGAGCGGCGTTGCAGCGGTACAGCGTGGTACAGCAACTGTGGCGACGGACTTACCGTCCCGTCCCGATCCTTCAGGGAACGAGGTGGGTTACACAAATAACCAGACTTCCTTTCATCGATCACTTTCTACGTTACGTTCTAACGTTAGTCCGCCTGGGGTGAGATACTACGCAGCAGAGATGGCAGAAAATCTCTACTAGGGAAAGACACGGGCTTACCGTGAGAGGAGCCGTACCGTGGAAGATTACACATGTGGGATCACCCGAAGGGGGAATCACTAAACACGGGCACCTAGCCCAGCACAAGGGCTGACCTTGGGCATGCACACAGGTGCTGAGCCTGGCGTCTGGCGCTCCTCCACGCCTGACTGCCGAGGGTGCGGGAGGAACTTCAACAGGGTTCGCTATGGGGAACTGAACTGAGAAGCAGAAAAGTGCACATATCCGGTCCTTAGAGGGGAATTGCGCAGCAAGCGTGATCGACACCGAGTGGGTCCGGTGTTACTGTCTACCTGAGGTGAGTACACGAGAGGACATGGGCTCTACACAGAGATTATAGAATCTCACAAACGTGTTAGGCATCGCCCAGCCGACAGCTCTACAGATGTCTGCTATCGAGACGCCCCGCGCCAATGCCCAAGAAGATGCCACTCCTCTAGTAGAGTGAGCTCTCACTCCGAGGGGGCATGGTAAATGTTGGGCCTTGTATGCCAAGACTATAGCCTCCACTAACTGGTGGGCAAGTCTTTGTTTGGAGACAGTCTTTCCCTTCTGCTGTCCTCCTAAGCAGACAGAGCTGGTCTGAGGTCCTGAAGCTCCGCGTACGGTCCACTTAAATGCGCAGAGCGCGAACGGGACAGAGCAGAGCGATGGCTGGGTCTGCCTCCTCCCGGGCAGCGCTTACAAGTTCACCACCTTATCCCTAAAAGGCATGGTGGGAACTTTGAGCACATATCCAGGTCGGGGTCTCAGGACAACATGAGAGTTACCCGTTCCGAATTCTAGGCACTAATCGTCGACCGAGAATGCCTGCAGGTACCCTACCCTCTTGACCGAGGCCAATGCAGTGAGGAGCACTGTCTTTAGCGACGGAAACTTAAGCTCTACTAACTGCAGAGGTTCGAATGGCTCCTCCTTCAAGGCCGTCAGGACCGAGGGGAGATCCCAAGAGGGTAACAGGTGATGGCGCGGAGGATTCAGCCTCCTTGCCCCTCGGAGAAACCTGATGACCAAGTCGTGCTTCCCAAAGACTTACCGTCTACTGCCTCGTGATGCTGCAATGGCGGCAACATACACTTTAAGGGAGGAGGGAGACAGCCTTCGCTCCAACCCCATCCTGCAGGAAAGAAAGCACGACTTCGATCGGGCATCTACGGGGGTCTTCCCGGCGGGAAGTGCACCAATCGACGAACAGGTTCCACTTTAGCCTGTAAGCGTGTCTGGTAGACGGGGCTCTATCTGAAGTGATGGTGTTTTACTACCGCTGGAGGTAGCCCACCTAGAACCTCCGCGTCCCGTCCAGGGACCATAAGTGGAGATTCCACAAGTCTGGATGCGGGTGCCAGAGTGCCCCCTCTCTGAGAAAGGAGATCCCTCCTCAGAGGAATTTGCCAAGGTATCGCGAGGAGCATTAGTTCGGGGAACCAAGTCCGACTGGGCCAGTATGGTGCTACCAAGAGGACCTGCTCCTCGTCCTCCCTGACCTTGCACAGTGTCTGTGCGAGAAGGCTCACTGGGGGAAACGCGTATTTTCGTAGGCCCCGAGGCCAGCTGCACGCTAGTGCTTCCGTGCCGAAGGTCCCCTCGGCCAGGGAGTAAAACAAATGGCAATGGGACATGTCCGGGGAGGCAAACAGGTCTACCTGAGCGTCCCCAAAGCGCCTCCAAATCAGCTGGACTGTCTCGGGTGGAGGCGCCCATTGACCACAATGAAGCCATGAAACGACCACATCCAGAAACGCACGAGCGGGAAGCCATCTTTAAAACGACGCCCGTCGCTCGTGGAGCTCTTTTAGATATTGCTCTTTTAGAAAAACACTCTTTTTGTAGGTCTCGGCTAGACACACAATGGCAGCTGCAGAACGCCGAAGATGAGCAGCACTGAATGTCAACCCCCGCTGACGACTCCGTCCACCAACGCTGGGCTGTTTCTTTGCAGACACTCGCGGAGATTCATCCCGTAGAATGCTCGGCTCCGAAGCGAAAAGCTGATGTGCGCTTGCACGCGCTCTCCTTTTTTACACACGCTGCGGGGCGGGGTGCGCGTGGCAAAACACACACGCCAACTGTCATTGGCTTGTTTATGTGAACACTCGAAGGTGATTGGGCTTTCGGGCGAGATCCCAATTCGTCAGTCACCGACGTGACTCGAAGTGACTGACTGAAAGGGAACAGCTGTATGTGTTACTAAGCGGGAAAGTTCCGAAACTGAAGCTGTAGAACTAATAGAACGTGATGATGCAGAAGAACTCATCCACAATATCCATGTTGACCGCCACAAATATCCACCGCCCCTGCTATCAGCTCCCGCGTCTCACACACACATACGAGCGCGACTTTAGCACTAGATTTTGCAACTTTCAGACCCTTTTAGCTGATTTTTTCCATAGAATATTCATACTGACAAACCTAGCAACTTTTTTGGATAAACCTTAGCTATGGCTCAGTTGGAAAATTTCGCCAGTGCTGTCCCACGAATGCGAGGTCTGACTTTCCCGGACAAGTGTCACCTCTCTCGGCGTCTGTTCTGTGCAGTGAGCGGCAGAGAAGCAGCGCATTCAGTTGGCCGCACCGCAGCCGACTCGTCAATAAATGAGTACAAAACAGTGTTTCCTAGCACCTGTCGCTTACTGATTATTTGTAATAATAAATATGAGCGTTTTTTTTCGTCTGTTAATATCACATGCACTTTTTTTTGTTGTTTTTTTTAGTTTGTTACTCAGAACCGTGTGCAGTGTGAATGCTTTAAACCGTTAACATGAGCGCGGAAAAAATACGCACCACGCATGTTCTGCAAACAGAGTAATGTGTATCTGGCGTTATGTGTGTGCGCTGCGAGTGTGCATGAGCGTACGGTCTCCAGGAGAGCGCGCGAGCGCTGAATGGTTAAACACTGGCAAGAATTAAAATTAAATTGTATTTATAAACTTTAGTGACGATGACCTCGACTGTGCAAGTGACAATTCCTGTGTAAACTGTGCAGCGTGCAGCTCGCTTATAGACAGACGCGATGTGTGGTGATTTGAAACCATTTGCGTATTTTAAGAGAGAAAGAGAAAGAGCGCGTACGCGGTGATTCACTCACGCTGTTTGTGAAATTACTTCTCACACAAGGTTTTCAAATGACTTTATAAGTTATTTAATGAAGAAGTATGAAGGTGAGTACCTCACCTTCAGCATTATAATTATTTCACCCGCGGAGGACAGAGACTGAGACGGTGCCGCTGCATGTCATGCCAAACCTTCTCACGGCAGGTGCGTCATCAGCTTAAGATCGTTTTTTGAGATCGGCCTTTTTAGAGACCGCCGATCAAACATCCCAACGTGATTATCGGCCGATAGTGATCGGTAGCCGGTCAATCGGAGCACCCCTACCCATGATCCTTTGCACTGATTCTTTGCATGATGACGGCGCCTCCGTGTAGGCACGTGATGATAACGCAGAAGGGCACTTCAAGAAACAGTTGTCTGGTCCCCTACTCCCTTCAACCCTTCGAAGCTCTCACTCTTTGAAGGGATTAGGGCAGGGATCCTCAAATCTGGCCCAAGAGATCCACTTTCCTGCAGAGTTTAGCTCTAACCCTAATCAAACACACCTGAGCATACTAATCAGTAGTGCTGGGCGGTATGTCCAAAAATTTATATCATGGTATTTTTCAAAATTATACTGGTTTCGCGGTACATGACGGTATTTTTTTTTTCGTGCATGATCGGGTGTTAACCATATTTCTACTGATTGAGAGAGGAAATACTGCAGTATATTGACTTAGAATGCCCTATTTTACTGTCATGATGAGTGAATATTGTCAAAAAAATACCACACTAAATAGTGACTAAACACGACCCCTTTTAATAAATGTTAACCAGGAGTCACTCTCATTTAAAATCGCTGCATCGTCTGATAAAATCAACATGCACTCTACACTAAAGAGCGGTTATGCGTTGGAATTTGGTTATATTCTTTTTTGTCCTCATGCAGCGCACTGCCTGCTCTGAGTAACAAACTAAAAAAAAAACCCAAAACAAACAAAAAAGTGCCTTGGATATTACCGACAACTACACTCATATTATAATTCAAACAATCAGTAAGCGACAGGTGCTAGGAAATGCTGTTTTGTACTCATTTATTGACGGGTCGGCTGCGGTGCTTCTCTGCCGCTCACTGCACAGAACTGATGCCGAGAGAGAGGTGACACTTCTCCGGGAAAGTCAGACCTCGCGTTCGCGGGACAGCACTGGCGAAATCTTCCAACTGAACCATATCTAAGGTTTATCCAAAAAAGTCGCTTGGTTTGTCAGTATGAATATTCTATGGAAAAAAGCCGCTAAAGGGTCTGAAAGTTGCTAAATCTGTCTAAAGTCGCGCACTCGTGTGTGTGAGACCGGGAGCTGATGGCAGGGGGCGGTGGATATTTGTTGCAGTCAATGTGGATGATTTCTCTGTGTCCATCACGTTCTATTAGTTCTACAGCTTTTCAGTTTTGGAACTTTCACGCTTACGTAACACATCCAGCTCTTCCCTCACCACAGTGCAACGTGAAAAGGGATCCCTTTCAACCGTGGTGCGTTCCGAACGTTTGTGTTAAAAGCACCTACACGGTATTGCGGATTTTAAAAATTAATATCATAAACAAAAATAACCACACCCACCGATGCGCGCGCGCTCACACACACAAGTGAGCACACTCCCACTATTATTTGTAAATATTAAGCCGCAAAACGTTTCATATTTAAATATGAATTCTGCGTGTATCTGTGTTAATGTATGGCGCAGACGCGCGGTTTTGTGTATTACTCGTACTGAAACGATTGTGACGCTTCTGGTGATATTAACGTCTGCAGTCTCACTAATGAGGACATAAATACATGAATAACATCTCCAGAACTGCTCTGAGAGTCACTTCATGATTATTTGACCGTTTCATCTGAGTAAAACTATCATGTCATACACACACAGAAATGTAACGGTATTCACGGCAACCCGTCAAAATAAAATTTCGGTTTAACTTGAGGGCATTGGCAGAAATGTATTACTATTGTTGAGTAGAATGTACTGTACGTAACAGGTTGCTACTACTACTACTAAAATTATTAAACCTTATTTTTAAGGAATAAGCATTATATTTCTTCAATGTTTTAATTGTAATATTAAATTACCTTTATTTTCCAAAAAAAAAAAATTTGTTTAATTTTCATTACTTAAAAGATTGATTAAATTAATGTTTTATGCCTTAAAAATGTAAATACGCAACACAGAATTTCTGAGGAAAAAAATCATTAGGTTATTGTAAGAATAAATGAAACTTGTTTATGCTTTCAAATAATTAGACATGCTAAATCAGAATTTGGATACAATAAAACATAAGGTTGGAAAAATAAAACATTTCATAGGGCCCTAAACATTTTATATGTGTTAAACTTTTAATAAATTGATGTTAAATTGTTTAAGTTTCATGATTTTAATTAATTCGACATGCTTTTTGATTAAATCTAGGGAAACACTGATCTGGTACGTCCTTCTGCTCAGCAAGGCTGCATTTATTTGTACAGTAAAAAATACATGCCTGATTCAAGAAGGGGGTCTCAAAAATGGCCAAAAAATATTCTTTTACTAACTTATTCATTTTAAGTTAAATTGTGCTTTGTTGGTATAATGTCTGATAGAATGTTAAAAAATGTTCAATGTTAAGTAAATATTTTTAAATTCTTGTTTTGTAAATGATTTTTTCTTTGAAAAACAAGACAAAACAGTAAAAAACACATTTTGGCTATTTAATTTATGCAATGGTGAAAAAAATGGCAAAATAGGCATGCATGGGGGAAAAAAATGCGAAAAAACGTTTTCGGTATTCGGCCTTCGGCCCAGTGTTTCATTTTGTTCGGCTTCGGCCAAGAATTTTCATTTCAGTGCATCCCTACTATTATACAGATGATTTAACATGAAAATTGAATGTCCTCTCCATATATTGGACATTCAAAAATATGTGTTTGGTAATCAACATGAATGAATTAAAATGTAATTGAATCACTTCATGAAATCTGTGTCAATATCCAGACCTATTGGGCAATATTACAAAAGAAAAAAAAGAAAACTGTAGCCTTTATGATTTGCAGCACAGCTATAATGGGATATGGGATATCGGTCAGCAAGGCATCCTAGTCTAGAAAACCATTCTGGGAATTTTCTAAACTAATGGCCTAAAACATGAGCATTTTACCACACCCTAAAGCCTGATCTTTCTTAGAGAAAGACATCCGAAAATACCAACACTTTTCTCATAATCTGTGCCTAATGTAGACACACAATCCTCTACGGACACCTTGGCAATTGAATCACCATTGGCTAGAAAGTTTTAGTTTACCCTCCTCCAACTGATAATCCTGTATATGTACTGTATTTGTGGGTATCTATCTATAGATATATATATATATACAGTTTGCCATTTACAAACACAGTGTTTGTAAAATGGCACAGCTTTTTAAATATCTGAAAGTACACTCTTAACATCAGTCAGTCAAGCATTATAATATGATAATCAAGTATTATTATTTAATAATAGAACTTTAGTAATTAGAATTAAAACTTGATAATGTTTGAATGCATAGTAATTTTAACTGGACTGGTGGTGGTGCTATTTTGGTCATTCAGAGTTTCTGGAAAAAAAAAAAAAGGGAAAAAACTAACAATAATACTGATAAGATAATAATGATACGAATTTTACTAATAAGAACAATATAAAACGCATTAAGGATTAACGAGCTGCTGGATTCATGAATATTAATCAGGTTGTGTGCATTCGCTTGAACTGATTTGCTGAAATCAAAACAGGGATGATAATAGGTGAGTGCCAGCAAATGAGAATGTCATATGCGCATTAGTTTCACCCACCGGAGAAAGCGGCAGTTCTTAAAAGCTGAAGAATTCCAAAGGAACGCTGTTATTTTGACCTGGAAGCAACAAAATATTCTTTACGTTTATGCGTCAAGTCCTGCATGTTAGTAGATCTCTGCTCTGTTCTCGCTCTCTCTCTTTGCATGTGTGAGACAAAGCGACGACGAGTCGTGCACCTTTACACTAGAGTTTACGGTATGTCAAATACAGGTGCGCTGAGCATCCACTGAGATGAAATGAAAAATAGCACAGATCGCTTGACAGAGAATGAAACTCTGAAGCGCTCAGTCAGTGTGTTCGGCGAGTGAAAATATATCTGTGCTAAACTTATACTTAGCCTCCAACTCACAGATTGGCGAGTAAAATCTGAGAATTTATTAGCCAGTGGCTAATATTACACATCATTTAGTCGCCCAGAGTGAAGATTTAGTCGCATATGCAAGTGATTTACTCCCAATGTAGAGGGTTGACAGACAAATGCCTTGGCTTTTCATTTAATACCTGCTTTCGTCTTAAAGACAAACTATTCTTCTAACCAAGACAGATGAAAACTCTGAATGACTAAGCACTAAAACTGCAAGCACTGAAACTGACTATAGCAATTCTCAAGTCACAAGAATACAGATCATCAGGTGACCTTGCGAGACATCTCTTCTCTATTTATGGCCATCATCAATGAAATGTCACCTTGCTATGGATAAAATGATCAGGCTAAAAAAAAACGGTTCTTTTAATGACATAACATTGTTAGCTCCTGCTGATATAATATTTCAATATTTTCTAGGATTTTGTCAATAACAATAATTAGTCAATATTTTGCTGAGTGTGTTTTTGTGCTGCCAATTTGGCTGGTTTAGGCCTGTCGTGAACAGCTGACTCCTGAAGATTTTCATATTCTTCTTATTCTGTGTAGCGGTTAGTTCACAGTGGTTAGTGACAGAGATGAACTGTTCCATTAAGGGGTGATATTTACCCCCTTTGCATCAAAAGTGCCATTTAGGTGCACTGTATTTATCCAGACTGTTTAAGGCAGCTCAGAGGTAAATGCATTTACATTGCAATTACAAACGCATAAATAATGCTATTATGTTTTAAAACTAAAATATGAAACTAAAACAAAGAACATCTTAATGAACGAGTCATTGAGTCATTCACTTTACAATTTATTCAAAAACTCAGATTCATCTAGAAACAAAATATTTTGGTGTTTGTTAGAGACGTACAACAGTTCTGTGGCTTTGTTTAGAACTTGATGAAACAGAATAAAAGCATATTGTGTCTAAAATGTAACTCAATATTAATTACTTGTTTTTGAACTGTTCTATAAAATGAATAGTAAATTTGCAATTATGCTGATATTTAGAAAAAAACAGCCCTCTTGCTCCTGTGATATTTCTAAACTATATCATGATACAAATAAATGACAACTCATTCTAACTTTATTCTAATAGGCTATATCATGCACTGAAAGCATGGACTCTCAAGGTGTGTTTTCGTTTGGTTTTTGCAAAGCCAGTGACATACTCAATGTCAGTTTTCACTAGGGCTGGGTTTTGACTCAAATTTCATGATTCGATTCGATTCTCATTCACAAGCTTGCGATTCGATTCGATTCAATATCGATTATTTTGGATATATACTGTATATCAGGTACAGTACATGTCAAATTTTCTCAAGGAAAAAAAATCTCTCAACTAATGCTATAAAATATACATGAGAGTCAGTTGGTACTACATTACTATAATATTGAAGGTTAACTGATTTGTTAAAATTTCACTTAATGAAGTTTTTTAAATAATAAAGTTACAATTACATAATATTTCTATTTCTACTTCAATTTGTTTTTGTTTTTTTTTTTTTTAAATATAAACATAAGGGTGGCTGTCATAAAATTATGGATTTATTCAAACATAAATTAAACATTGAAGAACAGTAAAATGTATAATGAATATGTTATATGGTGCATATATTTAGCAAAAGGCCCCTCTCTACAGTTTTATTTATGGTGACCGAATATGTTTTTCTGAGGTAAATGTGACGTTACGTGACATTGTTTACAAGCCGTTATACTGACGTCTTTGCGCAGCTGAAACACCGATTGAGCGATTACATGAGACCGGATACGGATTGTAAAGTTGTACTCTTTCTTTTAATTTACCTTCGGATGTTTAGTCATGTTTATTTTGTGCTGAAACTGGTATTAATGTGGAGGAGATGATCAGTTCATGTCTGTTGAACTGAGGCGCTACAGCGATCTGTCACTTCACATTAAACAGCGCCAAAATAGCATTTATTGTAATACTGCAATACATTGGACAGAATTTGAAATCTGAGACTTTGTTTCATATTAAAAGTACCAAAAGCACAATGCTTATTGCGACATATTGGATGGGAGGTGAGCTTCAATGTTCCATCCATTAACTGAAAGCAGGCTAGACTAATCGATTCTTGGGATTTAAGAATCGATATCATTCTGTAAAAATGAGAATCGATTATTATCGAGATATCAATATTTTTTACCCAACCCTAGTTTTCACATTTCAATATTATTGTAGATAAAACCCCTGACAGGCATTCAAAATAAGTTGTGTACTTTCAGCTGAGCATTTAACACTGCGATGAATGGAAATGCTAATGGATTGTAGTCTCTTGAAAAATCAGAGAGAAGTCACATTTAAGAAAAAAATTCTTCCCCAACCTATATCAGCATGCTAAATGCTAAATTTAGGGTGAGTTACACAATGTTTTTATTCTCACAGATGAATTCCTCCTACTTGCAATGTGAGGATGATGATGCAGTATAACAAACTTCCTGTTAGTGAGCTACTGAGGAAGAGAGAGAGGAAGCAAATAATGACTCAAGAGTTCTCATTTCAGCTGTTAATGACGCATGGACTCAAGCCACAATACAAAAGAACTAACAATTTTTTTCTGGCCACTGCTAATTTCAGAAAGATCTACATGGTCCTTCTTTTTTGACAAAAAATAACATGCTATTTTTTTGCAAAAAGAAAAAATGGACAAGAAAAAAATCTTTAACATAAACATTTTTTTTCCAGATGAGGGTGAGGCAGACCCAAATACTTCTGGTTTCAGTAGTGTGTGCTGCATTGTTTTCGCTGTGAAAAACCAGTCATGTTTAGGCAGAATCGGTTCGAGAGGATGTAGAAACTAAATATCAGGCAGCTTCATCACATCCTGTCAACATTTTTCTGGCCTCAGCTAGTCTTAAAATAAATCAACAGCATTTCAACAAAAGAGGACATGAAAAGCTAGCACGACAGTCCAGATTAGTTCCTTAAATGCAACATGTGAAGACATGAAATCAAGAACAGAAAACTTGAGGTATCCCAACTTAAAATGAAAACTGTTTGTGCAAGTAATTGGCCTCTGCTCTCACAAACATAACCGCATACACACACCCACCCACAAATATGTAAGTGCTCCCATTATAGCTCCAGTACCAGTAGCTACAGTACTTCTACTATGTTGTCAGCAAAACACAGACATTCACAGGGAGAAGGTGAATGAGAGGGGGGAAATAGAGAAGAGGAAGAGATTTAAGAGATGTCAAGAAGATTAAAGATACTAGAAAAAGACATAAATCTCCCTGAAGCCATTAAAGGGGTCATATGATGCGATTTCAATTTTTCCTTTCTCTTTGGAGTGTTACAAGCTCTTGGTGCATAAAGAAGATCTGTAAAGTTGCAAAGACTAAAGTCTCAAATCCAAAGAGATATTCTTTATAAAAGTTAAGAGTCAGCCATACCTACCTAAAACGGCTCGTTCTAACACGCCCCCACATGTCTACATCACTATGTGGGAAGATTTGCATATTGCCGCCCAAACGTTCACGCAAAGAAAGAAGCCGTAACTTTTATACTATCGCTGTAGTATTGTTGCCGCCGCCGCCATGTCGTGAAGGCGCTGTGTGCTTTGTTGTGAAAGCGAAACTACTTTGTTTGGCCTTCCAAAAGAGGACGACATCACTTCGTCATGCCTGGAGCTGATCCGTGCTGGTCGCTGAGGAAATACTTAAACTTAAGTGCTGTGGATCGCCGGATCGGCTTTCACCGTGGACGAAGCAGAGTCCAGCCCGGAGTTGTCACATGTGGTTGCCGCAGGCATCACAATATGATAAGGGACGTAACATTTCCGTCACACACTTGAGGAATTCGGCCAATCACAATGCACTGGATAGCTGGCCAATCAGAGCACACCTCGCTTTTTCAGACAGATGAGCTTTGTAAAAATCGACGTGTTTCAGAAAGGCGGGGCATAGAGGAAAAACAATAATGTACAGTATGTGGAAAATAATGTGTTTTTTGAACCTTAAACCACATAAACACATTTCATCATACCAAATACTCAAAATAATGTTCTTTTTAGCAGCATCATATGACCCCTTTAACAGTGTTTTTTAAACAGCCACAGTACAGCATAAGCCCCACTGGTACAGCATTTACTTACAGACTGAAGTGTGATCACACGGGTATCAAACCATTCCCAAAGTCCCAGCTAAATCACAATAAGCAGCTTTCAGCATCTATGACGCTATTGTTGTTCCCCATGTGTAAGTGACTACTGTCTGTATCCACAATCACTATGTTGTGTTGTAACCTGCTGAAAAAAAGCCCCTTTACAGGAGTGGAAAAATCGATTTTGTTAAATGGCCACTGGACAAATTCTTTTTTAACTACAGTATGTGATCTGTTGTTAGACAATAAAATCCGACTGCTAGAAACTAATACGAGGCAAAAATGTTGAGCACAGGCAACATACGGTGTAGGGCTGGACAATAATTCAATATCAATATGTATCGCGATATAATTTTCTTCAATAACGGTGATATGATTTTTAAACACATTTCCGATATTTCGATATGCATTACCAGTGTTTCCCATACATTGATTAGTGCCGTTTGACTAAATAAACATGAGCACTGCACGTTTCAAAATCAAAACGTGTCGCGGGTGTTTTATATGAATGTATCTCTGAAGGGAACCAACTGTCTTCAGAATAGTTTAGATGGCATTTTTATCTGATAAAGTAGCGTTCATGAGCGGAGCTGCTTTGTTTACAGCCATTACTGGAGAAACCCGTTAGTTCCACCGCTCTCACAGCGCCTCCTGCTGGCAGACAATCAGTTTGCATTTTCAATAATAAACCCATTTCCAGCAACATGCTTCTGTTGTTGCTCTAATTTTTTGTTTTCTGAAGCAACTCGGAGCATGTTTCATACTCGTTATCCTGGTTAATGCACGGTTCAATCTATAAGAATAATCAGCCTACACTTCCAGTCAAAGGTTTTTGAACTGCAAGGTTTTTAATGTTTCTTAAAGAATTATCTTCTGCTCACCAAGCCTGCATTTATTCGATCCAAAATACAGCAAAGACAGTAACATTTTGAAATATTTTTTCCTATTTAAAATAACTGCTTTCTATTTGAATATATTTTAAAATGTAATTTATTCCTTTGATCATAGCTTAATTTTCAGCATCATTACTCCAGTCTTCAGTGTCCCATGATCCTTCAGCAATCATTTTAATGTGCTGATTTGCTGATTATCAATATTTAAAACAGCTGAGTAGATTTTTTTCAGGTTTCTTTGATTAATAGAAAGTTCAAATAACAGGTTGAAATAAAAATATTTTGTAAAATTATACACTATACCATTCAAAAGCTCTTTTTAAATTTATATTATAGAAATTATTACTTTAATTTAGCTAGGATGCAATAAATATATCAACAAAGTGATGTTAAAGACATTTATGTTACAAAATATTTCTATTTCAGATAAATGCTGTTCTTCTGAACTTTCTATTCATCAAAGAAACCTGAAAAAAAACTACTCCGCTGTTTTCAACATCATAATAATAATATATGTTTCTTGAGCAGCAAATCTGCATGTTAGAATGATTTCTGAAGGATAATTTGACTGGAGTAATGATGCTAAAGCTCTGCTTTGAAATCACAGAAATAAATTACATTAAAATAGAAAACAGTTATTTAAATTGTAATATTTCACAATATTACCTTTTTTTTGGCTGTATTTTTGATCAAATAAATGCAGGCTTGGTGAGCAGAAGAGAATTCTTTAAAAAAACATTAAAAATCTTACTGTTCAAAAACTTTTGACTGGTATGTTAGCCTATAGTTTGAAGTAAAAAAATATTAATATTAATAAGGAGAGTCTGAGATTTATTTGACAGTGATTTCACATTTCTTGTTTGTATGAAGGCTAAATACCAATGAAAGGTGAACATTTATTTGCGGCATTTTCTTCCTAAAATATTATATAGTTTTATAGGAGTAGGTTTCATAGAGTTGGTAAATTAATTTTTCATAAGTTTGTAGGTACAGACATCTGTTGTGGCCGTTCTTGGCCGTTTTTATGAGGCTTTTTTAATAGTGTTCATATCGATATCGGAATTATATCGTATCAACCGAAATTAAGAAATGTATCGTGATATAAATTTTGGCCATATCGTCCAGCCCTAATACGGTGTATAAATATGTTTGTTTGAGCACCCCAAATAATACAACATTAGCTGCATTTGCATTAACCCTCAAATTGCAAAAACTGAATCTGCGGAAAAAAAATATGCCTAATGGAAACACGACAACTTCGCAAAAACTCCAAAATACTGCAAAAAAGTTTTTATTCTCACATGAGGTGGTTTTTCAGGCAATTCAAAAAAGGAATATTCGCGCAAAATGTACATACAAGTCACATGATCATTCTTTAATGTACTATAACCTCCAAGAAAGACCTCATATGTGGCCGCTCTCAAGTATAAGGGGCTTTCCTTGTCATTAATGCTTGGATAACCCCTTATTTACACTGCACACATCTGTGGTGCATTACGGCTCCGACACGGCCACTGTAGTCTCAAAAATGCTTGTGGTCTTTAAAAAAAATAAAAAAAATAAAAAAGCTAGCAAATTTAATACCATTGCGCAAACACGTTTCAGAAGTGTCTCTGCGCTGCTTCACTAAAGATACACGCATATGTCTCCTTCGATTAAAAATTAATGGCTAGTGTGGTGGCTGCAATGTATGTAACAACAATTCAAACAACATCTGGAAAAAATTGTTCTAGTCGCATAACATTGGTTAATAGAAACACCATCATTTCGCAATAGTTTTTTTAATCAACATTTAATAAAATATCACAAAAGTTTTGCACAAATCTGTAATGGAAATGCACCTATTGGCTCAACCAACTTTACCTGTTTTATCAATACAAGATAAGGCCGTTAGACAATTAAAGAAACATACAATCATTATTTACAGTCCCTGAAATAATCTTTGGTGCTGTTTTGGCTCAGAACCCTGTTGAAAAAAAACAGCATATGCTGGTTAGGCATAATATTTTGGAAAAAAGGAAAAAAACATGGTAGCTGATTATTTATTTTTTTGAGCTGGTTTAAGCTGGTCATGTACTGGTCCTAAGTAGGAATGCGACCAGGGCTCCAGACTGTGACCAAAGGACAAAATTTTGTGTGCGGTCGCACTGGCGCGACCACCGTGTTGTTGATCTTTATGAGCGCTGCCATTTCTGTTGCATATGTGAAACATCAAACGGCAAATGAAGCTGAAAGCATAACGAAACTACGCGCATAAAATAACAACGAACTTTTGCTTGAAAACCTGCGCGCAATGCTTGTGTGTGAGGCCTGGTTTTATAACTAAGCTCGCTCTCGTCAGCAGGAGCGTGAAGTTGCGCCGCGAGCAAAATACGCAAAATATTGAGGAAACGACGAATGGTTTTCATGCTAAAGTAAAGTAAAAGACCGCTTCTTAAACCAGAGAATGTGAACATGTTGGTATTCTTGTGGGGAAAAAAACATGCAAGCACTGTCATCGACAGCAAGTTTAGTTTTACTTTCCTTTTTGTTCTCATTTTGAAAAGCTTGTTATCTTTGCTGTTTACCTTACGTTATGCTATGGATGCTCTCTTTTAAAAAATTTTATTTGATTCCTCAGTGTTTGCTAAACGTTCTGTTATTTATTAATATAAACCTTGTCAGAGCCGTAATGCGGCACAGAAGTGTGCAGTGTGTGTGTGCTTGCCGCGTGTCTACATTTGAAACAACGAACTTGAGCGCGCAAAAGATGCGATGTGAACGGCTATTTTTCCCTCCGTTTTTATGATAAGAGGAGAGAAAAGCACTCCAGGTAAATTTTGAAATATACCAGGTTTATATATAGGCTATATATAAATAATTGATTCCTTACTTAACATAGTTAATTTTATTTACAGACCTTTTTTGTGCCATTTTGCTAACCGTTTGGACTTAAATCCCCTGTGGTCAAAATCAGTTATTATGTGTTGTTTATAATATCTTTAGACAAACCATTGTCAATCCATTTATGTGAGTGACAAAGTGAAGTGAAGTGACATTTTGTGCTCCGCATTTAACGCCATCCTAGTGCGCAACACACACACAGCAGTAACACACACACCGTGAACACACACCCGGGGCAGCCATTTATGCTGCGACACCCGGGGAGCAGTTGGGGGTCCGGTGCCTTGCTCAAGGGCACCTCAATCGTGGTATTGAAGGTGGAGAGAGCATTGGTTATTCACTTCCCCCACCTACAATTCCTGCTGGACCTGAGACTCGAACTTGCAACCTTTGTGTTACGAGTCCGACTCTCTAACCATAAGGCCACGACTTCCTGTCCTTATCAACACCATTGGGCTGAGTCTTTTTTCTTCCCTTAAAACTGTAGTTTCCCCCCCCCCAAAAAAGGCCCCGTCACAGAAATGTGGTTTGAAACAGCCTTTTTTTTTTGCTACGTCACAAAATTCAATAACTAATCACGTCAAGGGATCCTATCCTTAGTATATCATTAACTGTGCTGCAAAGCAGAGGGTCTAGTGAGAAGGCAGCTAGGTTAATCCGTTAACAGTTATATTTTTTTTTCTGTAGATGTTTCGCCAACTGTTAAATATTTCCCCCTATTTTCATGATGTCATGTGCTGTTAGCGCTTATTTATTTTTATTTAGAACCGCTAACTTGAACAATAACCCGCGGCAGCAGTGTAAAAGTGGCCCGGAGTCATATGCACCTCTCCCGCATTGACATCCGCACATCACGTGTTTGATCGCCGGCGCGACTGGGAATCACAAACTTGGCATTCTTCAAGGCATTTTGAGGACACAACAAAATTTAACGAATGTTATAGTATCCACTGTAGTTGTCCGCTAGTAAAAACAGTTTTATCAGTCATTATCTATTTACGAACCAGCGCAAACAGATAATGTTACCTTACGAAGTTAGCCATCAGTCTCCTTACTTACGTTGAGCATACCTGCTTATTTCTGGTTCAAACACATATGACTTAATTAAACCAATATTTCCACTTGCCATTGCATCGCGTTTACTACAGTTCAGGAGGCGCTGGCTCATGGCTGGCTGCTGTGTGAATGAGTGGAGGCGGGGCTAA
>JADLZN010001347.1:0-53394 GCA_018155175.1 Sinocyclocheilus anophthalmus | reverse complement strand
TCTCTGCAGAATAGCAAAATGAAAGTTTAAAATAAGCCCTTTTCATGTCAGGCATCATGATAGAGCTCAAAAGGATACCTATTTAAAGCGTGTTGTCTTGTTTTCAGTTAGAAAACTGACAAAATGTTTGTGGAACATCTATTATTAAGTATGCGCACTTTAAGTGTTTAAAGTATTTTTTTATCATCATCCAGTTGTTCTGTTTAATTTGTTTTATTCTCATTAATACTTAATCATTGCATTACTATTCAAAGACAGCTGTCACCGATTTCCCATGTCATCCAGAAGCCACAATTAATGGTTAAGGTTTTCAGCATTAAAGCCAATAAAATATTAACAGAAGTTGTCTTAAATTCAGCTTATTTACCCAGAGGCCCATTATCATATTCCTTTGAAATGAGAGTTGAATGCTGCAAAAAAAAAAAAAAAAACCGGATTACTTGATTGTAAGATCAGGTGCATGTTAACTGCAGTGGATTCACAAATGTAGTCTGTACTGTATCAAACACAAGCATATCTTTTCAACTTACTATTTTGTTTCGGCATATCATTATTTTACATATTTTCAACATAAATGTTTGTGAATTAAAGGTGAATTTATGTAAAAGAGCAAAACAACAATTCCGGGGGGGGGGGGTATCATTTGATTGGATCCTTTTATACCCCCATATATGATGACAAGAACATGGTAGAAGCATTCAAATCTAATGATCATTCCATACCATGTTTTACTATAGTAAATTAACTCGAAATCGGAAATAAGAAATCTGATTTTTTTTGCACACATCTCCAAATGTGTAATGAATCCTTGTTTTCTTCAGTACACAGATGGCCAGATGGGAACATGCAGAGAGTAGTAAATCACAGACCTGTTGTGAGTGAAGAAAAGAGAGGCAACTCTTAGTATCCAATGAAAAGAGGTTGTTTTTGACGAGTGTGAAAGGAAAAACAGAGTCTTTTCAGAGGAGAGTTATAAAATGGATACGTGAGAGCCGGCAGATACAGGAGGGAAAGAGGCTAGCACAACATCAGTTAATGGACTGTGTGTAGTGAGTCATAAGCTTCAGAAGAAAATTGACATGAAAATACCAGTAACTAGGTGTACTCAGTCAGCTCCTCTGGTGATCTGCATATAGATTGTCAACAGACAAACGCAGTAAATTGTCCCTTTGCTTCTGAACCTACAGTAAATATGTATACTGTGTCAAGTATGTCTACTTAAGATCTCAAACAGAATGTGGATAGATTTTAAGTATATGAAATGTCATTATTTCTCTAACCTTATGCTCTGTTCCCGTGGTCTGTTTATGTGCAAGAGAAACCTGGCCTACCTGTCACATCTTTCACTGCAGTGAATATATATCTCATGGTAGGTTTATTTTTGAAAGTCATTTCTGTATAGGACAATATCTAACCGTCAAGGACGCAAACGTTACTGGAAATATTTCCAGGTATTAACCAAGAGAAAAGAAAACAGTGACCAACGTGACCCAATATGCAGGCCAGTTGTCACAATGAAACCTGCTCATTACATAGCTAGTATTCAGCGCTAAATTTATACAATAAACAGTTGGATTTAGATTGATTTCCTCGGTTTTTTAAACCAATTTTTCAAAACCACTGCTAAAAAAAACACAATTCTAGGTGGCCTGGAAACTCTGGATACCAAATAGAAGCATGACATGATTCTGGTTATCAGTTAAGTTGGTAATGTCTTAGGGTCTGTAATGGGTTTGGTAATAAACTTTTTGAAGAAAATAATATTGATGAAATAAGGTCAGTGCAACAGGAAACCCAACACAAATGAAAAAACTACATTAGACAATACTTATGAAAGAAAAATTTGATCATAATAAATTTTATCATCTGGTGTTATTGATTAAAATTTTTTGGGGACCAAAGGGGTGAAACCCATGTGGCATATATATATATATTTAATATATATATATATATATAATTATATTATATATTATATATATCTATAATATATATATATAGGGGTACGGAAAGGATTCAAGGACCCCTTAAATTTTTCACTTTTTGTATATTGAAGCCATTACTATAAAATCAATAAGTAATTTTTTTCCTCATTATGTACAACAGCACCCATATTGACAGAAAAAAACACGGAATTGTGACATTTTTGCGATTATTAAAAAAGCAAAATAAATCTACATGTCTAAGTATGAGCCATATATTTGCTCAGTATTTAGTGAAGCAAGCCCTTTTGATCTAATAAAGCATGCGTAGTTGGGAAAGATGCAAAGTTTTTCACACCTGGATTTGGGGATTTCCTCTGCCATTCCTCCTTGCAGATCTCTCCAGTTCTGTCAGGTTGGATGGGAAACGGGTGGACAGCATTTTTAGGTCTCTCCAGAGATGCTCAATGGGTTTAAGTCAGGGCTCTGGCTGGACCATTCAAGAACAGACACAGAGTTGTTGTCAAGCCACTCCTTCGTTATTTTAGCTGTGTGCTTAGGGCAATTGTCTTGTTGGAAGGTAAACCTTAAGCCCAGTCTGAGGTCCTGAGCACTCGGAGAGGTTTTGTCCGGATATCCCTGTCTGGCCGCATATCTTTCCCTCGATTGCAACCAGTGTCCGTCCTGCAGCTGAAAAAACCCCACAGCATGAGATCACACAATGCTCACGTTGGGACTGCGGGACAGGTGATGAGCAGTGCCTGCTCATACTGCTTAGAATTAAGGCCAAAACGTTCTCATCAGACCAGAGAATCTTAGTTCTCACCATCTTGGAGTCCTTCAGGAGTTTTTTAGCAAACTTTCATGTGTCTTACACTGAGGAGAGGCTTCCGTAGGGCCACTCTGCCATAAAGCCCCAACCGGTGGAGGGCTGCAGTGATGGTTGACAACTTTCTACAAATTTTCTCCAGCTTCCCGACGCCCTCTCTGGATCTTCAGCCACAGTGCTCTTGGGTTTTTTCTTTCCCTCTTCAACAGGCTCTCTCACCGATAGCTCAGTTTGGCCGGACGGCCAGCTCTTGGAAGGGTTCTGGTCGTCCCAAACGTTTTTATGGAGGCCACTGTGCTCTTAGGAACGTTAAGTGCAGCAGAAATTTTTTTGTAATCTTGGCCATATCTGTGCCTTGCCACAATTCTGTCTGTGAGCTCTTCGGGCAGTTCCTTTGACCTTATGATTCTCATTTTCTCTGACATGCACTGTGAGCTGTAAGTTCTTATATAGACAGGTGTGTGGCTTTTTTTATATAGTCCAATCAGTATAATCAAACACAGTTGGATTCAAATGAAGGTGTAGAACCATCTCAGGATGATCAGAAGAAATGGACAGCACATGAGTTAAATATATGAGTGTCACAGCAAAGGGGTCTGAATACTTAGGACCATGTGAAATATCAGTTCCCTTCGGAAGCGCTGCGCGGACAACGTAGGGGAACGCTCCAGCGATACCAGCTTGAATAATATGTGTAATAAGCTCAGAACGAGAGGAGGTCGGGCGGGTGGAAGTCATGACCCAGGGGACGCTTTAAAGCACGTGAGGTGCCACCGGGCGCTAGATTTCTGTCATTCAGCGAATCTCTCGGGTGTGCGGCCCGATTTTTATGTTCGTGAGTCATATTTATTGTTTTCTGTCAAAAGTCTATAAGCTCCAGCTATATCTAAGCTTATGCAAGGACAAAGCATTTCAAGGGCGAGAGCAAACCACGTTGTAGGTTGTGTGTTCCTCCCTACCCAAAGATAACGTTATATCACGAGTGGGGACACACACAGCCTGTGCGTGGTTTGCTTGCGAGAGAAGCATAGTTGTTACTGCCTTGCTTCGCTCTCAGAGGGCTCTCTTTAAGGAGAGAGCCTTCACTAGCGTTTCTCACGGTGCCGGCCCCGATTTCGCCGGCGTGCAAGAGGAGGGCTTTGTGATCGTGGGTTTCGCTGTATGGATCTGCTACTCACCCAGATCGGCGCCCGCTCTAGGGTTCGGAGCCCGCGCTGCGGTATTCCCCCACGGAGAGGAGGGCGCGACGCTCCGCTGTCTTATCCGAGCGAGATTGATACGGGGGGTCAAAGAGCTCGCCAGGTGCACCAACACATCAGTTACCACAAGAAAACACTATGAGCCGTATATCTATGAGACGAGCATTAATAAGGAGCGGAGCGCGAGTCGGGGCGGATGTGTGTTTTTTTTTCCGATATTAAACGCTACGCTCTGCGGGCACGCTCCGAGGGTGTGTCCGTGCTGTGATCTTGCGAGCGGTCCGATGTGCTGAGGCACGCGGAGACTGAGATACGCGGAGAGCGTCATGATTAGAAGACGGTGGAGGAGGCTTCCTACCTCCACAGGTGTTTGATAGATTTAGGCTCGTTGTTTGTCACGGAGATGTGTACATGTTACGCATGAGCCGCGCGCGGAACTCGATTACTCTTTCGGTGTTTGATGTGAAATCTTACTACACTTAGGACCGGTTTATGTACTCGTCTGGTGTTTGATTTGATTAATTCTGAAGGAATAAAAATGCAGTATTTGTCTGCTGAGACGGTAGATATACAGGGGGCTCTGGGGATATACAATTTCTGAGTGAGCGCACGCGTTAACTCTCGTCCTTTTTTTACTTGGGAGGTTGTTGAGGTGGTCAGCAGGGGCTGTTGGGTGGGAGCAGTCCCAACCTACCGTGCTCTAGACCCTCATTTTGGGGGCCTCACTTCTCGTACTCCGCTGAGTCTAGAGTCAGAGTGGAGCTCCCAGGCCGAAGGCTTCTAGCAGAAAGCGGGTCTGCGGACCGTCATTCTCGCTGCATAGTCTTCATCGTAAATGTCCTGACGCCTAAGGCCTAGGACTTTTGAGGGCCAGCTTCCTCTGGGGAAGAGCAGTGTACACCTCATTATACGGTGCCAGTCTCTCCTCAGTGCCCTCAGGAGATAAGTCTGCCAACCCTGCCGGTGTTCCAAGGCGCAGCGGTCTCGAGCGAGCGCTTCTTCTCAGTACCGCCGGAAACATAGCGGTACTAAGCGGCTCGCTACCTCTACGGAGGTATCTAGATGGTCCTGCCCCGAGCAGGCTGGTGTCTAGTCTTCCTAGCAGACGACGTGGTCTGGGGGCCGTCGTTTTCAATAGGAGACTTCAGAGTATGAGACGTCATGGGCTGTGGCTCAGGACCTTGGGGGGCAGGCCCCTCTGGGGAAGAGCGGGGTTCACACCGCATCACACGGTGCCGTCTCTCCTCAGTGCCCTCAGGAGATCGGTCTGCCAAACCTGCCAGTGTTCCAGGGCGCAGCGGTCTCCGGCGAACGCTTTATCTCAGTTACCGCCCGGACACGTAGCGGCACTGAGAGGCTCGCGGCCTCAGCGGAGGTCCCCAGAGCAGCTAGTTCGGCCATCCCCTGCCGGTCCGCTGCTTCAGGGCACTGAGCTAGCTGCTATAAGCGCACCACAAGCCAGTCTCGCGAGACTGGTACCCTTAGGAGGTCACCTGGCGGTGTGTGAGACCCTGCCAAGTATGCTTCATTGGGTCCTGCCCCGAGCAGGCGTGGTTAGTCTCCTAGCAGACGACTGGGTCGAGGGCCGCATTTTTAATAGGAGATTCAGATATGAGGAGTCCTGGATGCTGTTGCTCAGGACTGGAGGAGGGAAAGCCCTCTGGGGAAGAGAGGTCGCACAGGACTTAACGGTGCCCATGCCTCAGTGACCTCAGGAGGTCGGCTGCAACCTGCCGTGTTCCCGGGGCGCAGCGGTCTCTGTGGAGCTCTTCGCTCTCAGGTCCGCGGCAGCAGTCGCGGACACGGAGAGGATAGCGGCCTCTGAGGAGGTCCCAAGAGCAGCTAGTCCGTCAGGTTCCCTGTCCAGTGTGCAGACGCCAGGCTAGCCGAACTAGCCGTTCGGGGCACACTCAGAGTCAGTCTGAGAGAGGATTCCTCGTAGATTATAGGCAGCGTGAAGTATGCAATGATCTCAATGGGTACCTGCGTATGTAGGAAAGAGGGGCTTACGGGAATACAGTTCGGTTCTCGCGCTCGATCAAACGGGGTACACCACACGCTAGTGGGGTCCTGAGAAGGCTCGGGTTATTAGAAACAAGAAGTAGTTACTCCTTTGAGGAAGGAGGCCATCGAGGTGGTCCCTCCACACGAGACAGACACCGGGTTCTACAGCCGGTACTTCATTGTTCCGAAGAAGGATGGGGGGTTGCGTCCCATTTTAGATCTGCACCTATTGAACCGCTTAGTCATACGACTGAAGTTCAGAATGCTCACACTCAAACAATTCGTGTCTCAGATCAGGTCCGAGGACGTGTTTGTCACGATCGATCTGAAGGACGCATATTTCCATATCTCCATCATTCCTCATCACAGGAAGTTCCTGAGGTTAGTTTTTGGGGGCAAAAGCCTACCAATACAGGTTCTTCCTTTGGCTTTGCACTGTCACCCAAGACTTTCACGACTCAACCACATTGACGATTGATTGATATTAGCTCAATCAGAGCGGATGGCGGTTCGACATCGAGATGTCGTTCTCACTCACACGAATGAGCTGGGGTTAAGACTTAACGCCAAGAAAAGTGTGCTTTTCCAGTACAGAGAACCACTTATCTGGACATGATTTGGGATTCGACCACGATGCAGGCACGTATGTCCCCGGCTCGGATCGAGTTGATCCTCACATCAGTCGCGAGAGTAGAGAAGGCCGTCACTCAGGTCAAGCAGCCCCAGACTGTTTTTTTTTTTTTTTTTTTTTTTTTTCTTTTTTTTTTTAATTGGGTGATGAACAGCTGCGTCCAACTGAGACTCTGCGGACTGTATGACATGAGACCCTCCCAGTAGGGGCAAAAGAACAAGGGGTTCTCCGAGGGGAAACCAGCTTAGCATGCCGTTAAGGCACGCGGAGGTGATACGGCCCTGTAGACATTGTGAGCAACGTGGTTCTTGTCTCAGACCAGTGAGGGAGCTCCTTTGCCGCGTATGCTAGCGACGGATGAATCCGCACCGGGTGGAGGTGACGGTCAACGAGGGCCACCCTGCCCGCGGTCTGGGAGTGGCGCCATATGACATGGCATTCAATTGTCGGGAGAGCGGACCTGTTTCGAGTTTACCAGACCAGAGAGGGTCAAAATATTGGTAACAACGCACACGAGTGGGCTTTACATCAGACCGCAGGCGTTCTGCCCGTTCGCGCCCCTTGTACAAGCGGCGCCACCAGGACTGGTGTGTCCCAGGGCAAACTCCTCTCCGGAGAGCAGTTTCCATTCCTCGGGCATCTCAAGAAGGGAGCAGAATCCTGTCGAGGCACGGGGCTGAGGCCGGGGAAGGATGCGTCACCCGAGGTGGGAAGCAGATATGAGGAGTGTTCGGCCAGGATAAGGTGGGACCGTGCGACTCATCTGATATAACCACTGTACCTCTGTATCTCGGACTCAGCCAGCTCCAATGGGCTGGTGCCATGGTTACGAGTGGCCGGGCGTCGTCAGTTAAGACTTTCCTCCAATTTTCTGCTCCCCGGGAGTATGGAGAGGAGTGCGCAAGGACGGCCCAGTCTGTTTTGCGTATCCTGTTACGGCGGGCCGAGTTTGGTATAAGGACTTGGATTTCTTCATAAACAGGCGCGTAGGGAGCTCCGTCAGGAGAGATTCTCCTCTCACTAGGCGGGAGGGCAAGCCCCCGCCAGGACTGTGGGTGTGGTATCTGAGGAGGCACAACTCATGACTTCCGGTCCCTCAACCGAGTTTGTTGAGACCATCCTCCATCCAGAGCTCCCTCTATGAGGAAACTGTATTTCTGCGGAGACCGCCAGCCCGACCCAGCTAACTGCCCGTTTGGTACAGTTCTGGAGTTCATGCAGGACTGTTTATCGCAGGGTTGACCCACTCCACCCTAAAGGGCTTTGTGGCGGCCATTGCGGCCTACCACACCCCCTCTCGGTGGCCATTCAGTGGGAAAACACCCTCTTCTTACACATTTCCTCTACGGTGTGCTGAGGCCGAGGCCTCTGGCCAGAAAAGCTTATGCTAAGCGGTGGATCAGAATGCTATTCCATAGCCTCGAGTCCTCCGATCTCCCCTCTCCTTTGGGGGTCAAGATTCACTCCTCCAGAAGTTGGCCTTCGGGATGGCGAGCCCCGCCTACTTTAGCCACTCTGGGCTCTTTTGTTCTCTTGCCATAGCCGTGCCCTTTCACACCAGGCAGGGATTTGCAAGTCTGGCGGCGTGGGCATACTCGTTCCCATAGTGTTTTCCGACGCAGCTCGAGTTCCCGAAGGGAAACGTCCCAGGTTACGTATGTAACCATGATTCCCCGAGGGAACGAGACGCTGTGTCGCAAGGCCATACTTCCGGCATCCCTACAAGGGCTTGCTTCACTCCTAAGAAGCTAGCACCCGGCTGCACCTCACGTGCTTTTAAAACTTCCTGGTCATGACGTCACCCGCCCATGACGTCCCACTCAGCTATTGGACTGATTTCACATATGATTCAGAGAGTGGTCACAGAAGGCATTCCCCTAGCATTTTCCGACACAGCGTCTCGTTCCCTCGGGGAACCATGGTTACATAAGTAAACTGACGTTTTCTTTTTTAATACTCCTGCAAAAATTTCAACAATTCGTGTATTCCATGATGGGTGTGCGTGGTCTAAAGAGGAAAAAAAATTAACTGAAATGATTTTACAAATGGCTGCAATATAACAAAGAGATAAAAATCCAACAAATTAAGGGTCTGCATCCGTACCCCCGTATATTATATATTTATATATATTTATATATATATTTATTTATTTATATATTTATATATATATATATAATATAAATATATATATATATATAACTTAGTATGGATTTTTATGTATTTATAGTGCTATAGACAAATGCCAAATCAAACTTGCGCCAGCACTCGGTAACGAAGGCCGTTTACCAATATGTGTTCTTGCATGCATAATCAGCTCGCACTTTCATCTTATTAGTACATATTCTTCTTAAAATACTTCACATATTAATGATGTAGAACCCCTGTATCTTACTGACATCGCAATGTATAATAGAGTCAAGATGCATTTAGCTGCGATTAAATCTAAATCTAAAGCTGTTTAAGCTATGAGGCAATAGCATGTAACACGGTCTGCATGTATCAGACTACATGATACACATTACAACTCAATTAAAGTTTCATTAAAATGTTGCCTCACTTTCGAATCACATCTTTTGCATTGGGGCTATCAGTTTTGTTGTTGATGATTTAGTTGTGTGGAGCTGGAGGGAAGGACATGACACCATCAAGCTGAAGGTGGGATTGACTCTGATTGAGATGAATGTGCCAGATGTATCACAATAGACTATAAATATTTGATGGTTTAATGTGACACTGCATCATGGGTAATTAATGGCTATAGTATTAACATTTAGATGGATTAGGCCTGCATCCCATCCTTGCCTGTTTCCTGCTGCACATCAAAAAAATCATCACTGACACGCTAAGACATCGCTACAGACACAAGCAGGTACAATGAGATGCGCAGATATTGTAAACTGTCAAGATCCAGGTGCAGCAAATCACACAGACTACAGCTCCCTGCATGCACAGAACTCATAAAGTGACTCATGATGCTCAGAAGCAACATCTGTGTAAGACAGCCAATTTAAGACACAGCAGCCCTGTTGAGAGACATACCAAACTAATGAAGATTGCATATGCAATAAATGGAGGACTTATAATGTGATGAGAAAGTTTCAAATAAAGTAGGTCACATGTATTAGATTCCTGTAGTAGTAAGTGGAGGATCAGGACCATGGACAGCTCTTTCACCATGGATGTTCAAGCCTGCAACATTTATGTTTATACTTGACAGACTTTTTTGCAAAAAGGTTTTACCGTGTATTTCAAGCGTACGTTGGTTAGATCATGCCTCCCCTGGGAATCAAAACCTGACCTTGGTGTGCTAGTGCAAGGCTCAGTCAGGCTAGGGATGTTTTAAACGCGGTGTGCTTTGTGTGTGTGTGTGTGGTGTCCTGGTATACTCTGGGGGGATCTTAAACCTGACTACCCCCCGACATGGGGACTGTGTCATGGGGGGACCTATTGTTGGTCCCATGGGTACAAAAGCTTCTAAACATCAGAATTAAGTTTTGACACTTAAAATGCAGGACGTTCCTGTGAGGGGTAGGTTTGTGTAGGGTTGGGTAGGGCAAAGAATATTACGGTTCGTACAGTAGAAAAAACCCCCAAATTAGCCTATTGGGAGTCCCAAACGGATAGCTGACCCGACATGTGTGTTGGTGTGTTTGTGGTGTCGGTGGTGTTGTCCTTGTTCTTCTAGCAATAGATATGTATTATATTTCTATAAAAATTTGTGGCAATAATGTGGCAGTTAAAAAATTGTAATAATAATATTTCAAACGTATATATAATAATTATTAGTATTATTATCTATTTTTTACACCACATTATTGTTGGAGTAAACAAAGGTGAATTTTGTAATTATACGGATGTATACTAATGTATTACGGTATGTAATAATTTTCCGTTAGCATAAGTTGCTAAAAAGCATATACAATACCCGGCAAATTGGAATAAGTACATTTTATGTTTTTCGAAACGTTAACTTTATGTTCTTCAAAGTTTGAATCTACAGGATTTGATCACAATACAGTACAAAATAGTACATTTTAAATATGTTTAACAAGTAATTAAATAAAATGAAATCTGTCAATGTAATTATTCCGTGAAGGCACTTGAAGTCCGCCCAGGATGCTTGTTCATGATCCAATACAGTTAAATGAGGTTCCCACAAAAAAGAATTAAGCAGCAAAGTTTTTAACGTGATACCAATCATAAAAAAACATTATTAATAATTGAGCACCAACAACTTTAGGAGTTGTATTGGAAATCCACTTGGCTCAGTCATCTCAGTTAGAAAGGGCATGGTGCTCCTGCATTGATAGCAGTATCTACTGTGCTCAACCCAGATTTTGTGTCATTGCAGTAGCAGCTAGCACAATAACATGAAATAACTTAGCTTTGTCTAATCTTCAGTGAATCTTTGTTTTGTGGTATATATAGGGTCTTGAAAGGAGGCAAACACACCATGAGCGTTGACCCTGATATATGGCAGACCCAGCGTTTCCCTGACCCTTCACATTGAGCCTCAGACGAGCAGTGCCGCAGACTTCAAGAGCATCCTCTGCACTTCAACGAATCCTCCGGCCGCACGCTGTCATCGATGTATATCCAACAAATTCATCTGAACTATTCTCCAGTGCAACAAGCGCCCATTCTTCATCCCTTCACACTTCCACTGTACCATTAATTGGCAGAAGAAGATGTCTTTAGAGGAGTGTGAGTGATGGAAACAGCATGCATAATTCAGAGGGATAGAAGGAAACGAGAGGAAAAAAGCGAGTTCGTGGTGAACAGCAGTATGTTTTCTGTATCAGAGCAGCACTTGGTGTTTCAAAGAATTGCAACTGCAGTGCAGAGACATGACATAATGAGTTTGGTGAGAATACTGCCCCTGGGGCAGGATTAGGGTGCAGGAGATGACGGAGCTGCCAGTGTTCTGTCAGATGAGGGTGGAGGTACGCACGTATGTCTTTTTGCAGTGCCATGTTTTGATCTTCTGTGTTACCAGAGTGCTACAGACAACGGTCCCAGAGAGGGATTGTGCTGAAAGGTGCTCCACGCATTCTGTTTATTATTATTTACAGGCCTCCAAAATACTCTCCATCCTTTGTTGAAGAGTTCACAGAACTGTTATCAATGATTTCCTCAGAGTTTGATTGTTTTGCTATTGCAGGGGATTTTAATATGCACATATATAATGCAGAAATCAAAATTACAAAAGAAATTAACTATTTTTAACACTTTTTTACTGATTCAGCATGTGCATGAACCCATACACAATCGTAGACATACTCTATATTTAATCATCAATAGAGGTCTAAACATTTCATCCATTGTTATTAAGGACGTAGGACTATCTGATCACTTCTGTGTTTTCTTTGATATATTGATCTCTGCTACCAATAAATCTAGATCTGTCTCTGTCAGAAAGAGATGCATTAACGAGAACACTAGTGTGCTATTTATGAAGGCTATATCTTTAACACCAAGCATTTCTGCAGACTCTGTTGATCTTCTCCTTGATTCCTTTAACTCAAAAGTTAAGAATGTTATTAATGACATTGCTCCTCTGAAAGTCAGCAGGAAGACTGGCAGACAAAAAGCACCCAGGAGAAAATCAACAATAGTACAGAGTATGAAAAGACAATGCAAAAAAGCTGAGCGGATATGGCAGAAGACGAAACTTGAAATTCACTATAGCATCCATAAAGACAGCCTTCGATGCTTTCCATGGGAACTAGCCACACTATACCCCATTTCTTCTCAACCTTAAAACCGAAACTTAACCCACTCTTTTTGCTACTTTTGAGAGACTGACAAATACCCCAAGTCAGATTGCCAGTGAAATGGTCTCTGACAGCAAATGCATTGAGTTTGCTTCCTTCTTTTCTGAGAATATCAATAGTATCAGAAAGGGGATTAGCACATCCTCAAGTTATGCAGAGGTCCAACAGATTCGACCGCAATTTGAAAAAGAAGTTACTATGTCTGTTTTTGAAGCAATTGATAGCAAAATTTTGGAAGAAATAGTACAGCACCTTAAATCGTCAACCTGCTATCTTGACACACTTCCCACATCTTTTTTTCAAGTGTGCTAACTGTTTAAGAGCATCGCTATTGAATGGGACGTTTCCAAACTCCCTGAAAACTGCAGTTGGTAAGCCCCTTCTGAAAAAGAGCAATCCTGACAACACCATATTGAGCAACTATAGACCAAAATCAAATCTACCTTTTACAGGCAAGATTATTGAAAAGGTAGTCTATAATCAGCTGAACAAATATTTAAACTCAAATGTATACCTGGACAATTTTCAATCTGTTTCCGATGCATCACAGCACAGAGCACAGTCTCAAGTAGATATAATAGATTTGCTTAAATTCTGATGCCTCGTGAAACTCATTGTGGTACGGCAACACAGTGCTGCGTTGGACAACTGTCATCATAGCATACTTCTTAGACTGTAAACCTGGGACGTGCTTATCTGGATGGTTTCTCAATTGTTCAGGCCATACTTAGAGGAGAGGATCTTATGTATATAGGAGAGCCTAATCTAACTCGTCACATGACTGCGGAGTCCCACCAGGCTCAATTCTGCCCCAAGGCACGCGGGCAGGCGGCGCGAGCGCGCTCTTGTTTAAGCCTGTTACTCCAACTCACACGTCACATATGAGAAGAACCAAATTTCCTATCCACTATGCTGATGATACCCAATTGACCTAGCCTTTATCGCCAACTGACTACAGCCCCTTGCAGTTGATGTGCCAGACTTTTGTTCAGTTAAACAATGAAAAACGAGTCATTGCATTTGGAACAGATAAGTTCCTCAGTGATTGCATACCGTGACTCTGATGGGTCAACACAAAAAACAAGGATGACAGACCTTATTTCAGTAGTCCATTTCCAGGAATAACGAATCGCTACTATCCTCTTAGCACCTTCTCATATGTTATGCTGTGCATAATAACATAAACTTGCCTTGCCTTACCATGCCTAACAATAGGCCACCGGGAAAACAGGATGTATGTTTCTCTGAACCTATTTTCATTTAGAATTGCTATAATTTCGAAAAAAAAAAAAAAGAAAAAAAAAAAAAAAAAAAAAAAAAAAAAAAAAAAAAAACAAATATTACCACTAAATTTGCTTAAACATTTACTTAAATGTGAAATTTTGATTAGAAAGACTGCAATAGTATTTACTTGTAACACTCCTCTACTCTTTTTTTTACTGTATCCTTTGAAATCTTAGTTTACAGATATTATTGCAGCACGGCGTTCGCCCAGTTTACATTTATAAATACATTTAATGACATTTTAAAAGTATTCTTGAAAAAGAGTGGAAATGTTTTAGGTTCTATTAGTTAGATTTTATATTTTAGATGTCAAATGTTTGGTCTGACAAACACACTAAGCCAAAACATTGTTACTTGATAATCGGGTTAACTGAAATACACCGACATAAAATATTTAAAAAAAATGCTAGTTGGCTCATTTTAACTTGAGGTCTAACCTACCGAAGAAATAAATAATAAATCAAGAACTGGAATATATGAAAACTAAAAGTAAAAATAAATACTACACCGAAAACCTACGCATAGGAATGCCAAGACAACCAAACAATTACTACCTTTACCTCTCAATGACACAGGAATGGAAACTAAAAAAATAAAAATGAATTCTAAGGGCCAGTTTTACTAACAGCTTGCACCAACGCAAAACGTCGTTTGCCGTTAAAATAGTACTGTCAGGATTAACTAAAGACACGCAGTGAAGAATTAGCACTGAAAAGACGTGGACACAGTTATTTTTGCACCTGACCTTATTGAATATGCATTTCTAGGAGTTTCCCTTTCAGACGCAAAATTTATTGGAGAGAGTATTCATAATCAGAAGGTTTTGCACTCATCAAATTGCTGGTATTTGCACCATTATTTAACGCCCAAAAACGTATGTCTTAAACTATTTTGCTCTTGAAATGGCTGCAGTTGTTGCTGCTAGGAGAGGCACCGCAGAGAACAGAGCCGGGTAGAACGAGAGAGTATTCAAGAAAAAAATTGGCAAACAAAGACGAACACAAAATATGTTTGCCAAGCCGGTTATTTTTAAAATTGCTTCGGAAATCACGACGGATTGGAACCCTCAACCGAGAAGTCCGCAATCCACAGCTATCAAACTTATTGCAACTCCTAGCATTTTTTGTTTTTTGTCTCCGGTTCGTTTCAACTTCGGCCGACGGTGGTTCTTTAGTTCTTTGTTCCTTAATGCGACTAACGCGCATTTTGCGCTGGCGCTTGGTGTATTGCGTTGTCGATGTGGAACGAGATCCGCGTCATTGTTTCTTTAATTTTCGCATTTTTTATTAAGCACCGCAGAAAGTTCCCTCCCACTTTGGATTGTGATCAGGCGAAGTTGCCCTGTTTAGTAAAACTGACCCAAAATGTTAACAAATACTATAATAACACTGGTATGGGACAAGAAAAAAAAAAAAGCTTCCAAAGCAGTTTGTGATTGTCAGATCACAAAAAGAAAAGCAAAAATGTTCAAATCTCTTTGTCTAGATAAAATTCAACTGATGGGACATAAATGTGCACAGTTGGGGGAAAAAAGCACCCAACAACATCCAAGGTACTCTAACTTTGGGCTTGTAAGGACACTAACTAAAGCACAGCTATTTCATTCTGAAAGTCCAGGGTCACCATCCTGAGCTCATGTACAGGCCTAGTCGTCTTCATTCATTACATGCTGCTCAATACACACGCGGATCAATATCCAATTCAGCCCACATCGTCTCCTCCCGCTAACCACAGACGACATACACATTCACTTAGACCGAACACGGTCACCCTTCGTGCGCATTAGTTGTGGGAGTTTCTGGGCTAATACTCTGAGTATTTTACGACAGAGTGCCATGTGCACATCTCATAGTGCAGTGGCGCTTGAATAATGAGCTTATCATTGCTTTCTCGAATGACTGTACATAATAACAGGATTACAGGTCATAAAAGCTAGTAATTAAAGGAAAATCTCTCTCCCCCTCATCACTTATTACTCTTTCTTGCATACTTCCCTCCCTATCTTTTAATAAAGAAGACAATTATCATCAACATCCTCTTTCTGTTCATTCTTCTTTGTACAATAAATAGTCAATAAATTGTCAGGTGCATGTAGCTAATTATTACACTGTGTTTAATAAGCTTTCAGGGATTTATTAATTGATGTATAATTAGTTGTGAGTTATTGGTGTCTAGGAACAGCCTCTCTTTAATTACGGCCAGATGGAGCTCACAGAGTATTGGATGTTCATGGAGGGAGACACTCAACTGAGTTTTCATGAGGAATGCTGATGATCCTTCACAGAGAAATCAAATAGAAATTACTTAGCATGTCAGCTACTATGAAGAAGTCAAGGTAGGGTAATTTCAAATGCCAACTGTGAAGTTGAGTCAGTGTGGTTGTGAATATGTGTGAAATTACTCATCCAGCTAAACTTTAAGCGACTTTTTAAAGCAACAGGGCAAATCCAAACAAAAAATGCAGGATTTATTTGTATCTTAAATGTGCTTTTTGTATGCTGAAATACTTTCTGGGTATAACAATGGCCATTGACCAGTCAGAATCAGATATTTAATGTAAAGCGAGATTTCGAACCAATGAGGTCCCCTTCGGGAAGCAGCTGCGTCGGAAAACTCTAGGGGAACACCTTCAGCGATAATAAGCTCTGAATCATTTGTGTAATCAGTCCAATCGATGGGCGAGACATCATAGGCGGGTGACATCATGACCATGAAGCTATAAAAGCACGTGAGGTGCAACCGGCGCCAGCTTTCTGTCATTCAGCGAAGCTCTCTGTGTGTGTCACGATTTATGTTCTGTGAGTCTTATTTATTGTTGTCTGTCCAAAGTGCACAAGCATCCAATATAAGCTCCAGCAGAGAAAGAAAAGAAATGTCTAAGACAAAAAAGGGCGAAAGTAGATCGCGCTACAGACTGTGTGTTCCTCCCTGCCCACACTACATCACGAGCGGGGATACACACACTCTGTGCGTGGTCTGCTTGGGAGCGAAGCACGCAGAGTCAGCTCTCGAGGGAGCTGACTGCCCGCATTGTGAGCATTTTGTTACTGCCTTGCTTCGCTCTCGGAAGGCTCTCTTTGAGGAGGGAGCCTTCGCCAGCGTTCCTCGCTGTGCTTGTCCCGCTTCAGCCGAGGCTGAGCGGCGGCTGCATTCGTGGGGTTCACAATTGGATTTGGTGGAGGGAATGGAGATGGGCGAGTCCCTATCTTCTTCCTCACCGGCCAGATCCGCTGCCCGCTCGCTGGGATCAGAAGCCCGTTCTGCGGTTACTTCCCCCCTGGGAGCGAGCTCGGCGCTCCGCCTGTCTTCCTCCGCGAGAGGTGATGGTGGAGGAGCGTCGAAGCGCCCCCTCATATAGGGAGGTCCAAAAACAGAGCGTTGCCTCTCGCGCTCCCCCGCAGTGGGACCGAGGATGGCGGCGCTCTAAGTCGGGGGCGTCTAAGGCGAGGCCCATTCTGAGGGTCGTGCTTCAGTCGAGGAAGCCCTCGAGGAAGCCCTCGACGAAGCGGTCCTGACAGGCATAAATCCAGGACTGCTGAGGGCGGCCCCTACTGGGGAAGAGCGGGGTACACCGCATTACACGTGTCCGTCTCTCCTCAGCGCCCTCGGGAAACAGTTCTGCCAACCCTGTCAGTGTTCCAGGGCGCAGTGGTTTCCAGCGACGGTTTCTCTCTGTATTGCCGCCCAAAATTAGCGGAGCCGAAGCCTCGCCACCCTTCGGGGTCTCTCCCGCAGCTAGTTCGCAACTCGCCTGCGGTCCGCCACTTCGGGATCCCAGCTAGCAGCGACAAAGCACAGGCCAGTCTCTATGAGACTGGTTCCCTTCTTAGATTATTCGCAGCGTGGCAACTACTGCCAAATTTTCATTAGGTCCTGCAGCCTGTAAAGTTACGCATTCAGTTCGGAATCCGCCACCTGCCTTTCAAAGGTTTTTCTCACATATGGGCCCCGAGCAGTCCTTGTATGAGAACAAGAAGTCAATACTCTCTGTAGGAGGATGCCATCGGGTGGTCTCCTCTCGACAGGAGTCCGGTTCTACAGCCGTACGTCCCCTCATCGTGCCCGGAAGGATGGAGTGTTGCTCCATTTAGATCTGCCTATTGAACCGCTCATTCAGGCTCCTGACGTCAAAGGTCACTGTCGACAGGTATGTTCTCGATCTGGTCCGAGGACTGGTTCGTCCGCATAGATCTAAAGATTGCGTATTGTCATGTCTCCAGTCTTTCCTCAACACTGGAATTTCCTGAGGTTTGCTTTCAGGGGCAAAACTTACCAATATCGGGTCCTTCCCTTCGACCTAGCACTCTCACCCCGTACTTTCAAGAAGTGTGTGGATGCTGCCCTGGCTCCACTGCGACTCCAGGGCATACGCATACTCAATTACATCGACAATTGGTTGATTTTAGCTCAATCAGAGCAGACGGCGGTTCGACATCGAGATGTCGTTCTCGCTCATGCGAAAGAGCTGGGGTTAAGACTTAACTCCAAGAAAAGTGTGCTTTCTCCATTATAGAGGACCACTTATCTGGGCGTGTTGTGGGATTCGACCACGATGCAGGCACTTTTATCTCCTGCTCGGATCGAGTCNCACACCCCAAACATTCTTAGTTACAAACATACATTTTTTTTTTTATAAATAAATGAACTGTTTTCAGATTTAATACGGATGTTTGTATTTTACGTTGTAGAGCAAAACATCCAAGTATTGTCCATTTACTATTACCACAGAGCTTGCTTTACCCATAAATTGAAAAACCCCATTATAAAACCCCATAGGAAAGTCTTGAGGGATCCCATGGCCAATTAGTCTTCTGGATTTTGATGCCATGGCTGCAGCACTCTATTAATTCAAACATTAATATATAGCTTGCCAGTCTAACTAGCTAGCTAGCTGGCAGGGTCCAGTAAGCCCCTGCTGGTGGATGCTGTAATTGCACCAAAGAACATCTTTCTCTGCTGTTGTCCGTTCAGAGGTATCAATGTGTTCTGTTATTCAGAAAGAAAGAAAGAAAGAAAGACGTAAATTGCATATACTGTATTTCACATTAATATAGTAGATGTTTTGACAGTGTCTTTTATTTGTATTTTGTCTTTTATGACTTGTATTTTTTCACGTAGTACTGTAGGCTTTTTTTTAAAGAGAATGTGCTCATCACATACAATGCATACTGGCATTTTCATTTTCTTTGGGATGTTCTGCAGCTCTGTTTGGACTGGATAGGAAGTTTGAGTTTTTAAAATGATTGCATGTTTTCATAGTACATCAGACTCTTTTATATAAAAAAGATATGACCCCTTTTCATTAATGTGTGTGTGTAAATTTGTCTTTGTGTTTAAATGACCTTGCATTTGTACTCTTTTAGCCTTGATGAAGGCCTCTGTGTACTGAAATGCACTGGCAAATACATTTTTCTAGCTCATTCTTCAGGTTTGTGTTCAAACGTTTGTGAAGTTGCACCAGCATAACTGTAATGCTTCAGTCTCTGTCTGAAGTTACATGATCTTCTACAGGCCATTACTACTCCCTGATACTCTTTAATGCCGTTACCTAGTGCTTAGAAACATTTTTTATTACTTTTTTTTTAAACAAAGATGTTGGCTTAAAAAGTGTAAACTGGTCATTCATCAGGTCATTCGGTTACAGCTATGGGGAAATATTACTTCATGCCCCAGGGTTATATTATAAATATTTATCGTCTGTGTTTGATTGGTGCGGCCTTTCAGTAAACAGCATTCGCAGCAGGGAATCTAGGGTTTAGAGATGAATTTGAGGTAAGCGCAGTCAAATGTGCGGTCTCTTAAGAGAATAATTGTGTCCCTGCAGTGAGCAAAATTGACGATGAAATCCACCAGATAGAGCTGAATTAATTCCGACTGAGTTTACTCCCCCTGTTTACCTCAATTTGGTATTTCACAGTTTCATTTTTGTTCAATTATCATATCATTCGCCACACCTTGGCATGCCAATTGCAAGTAGATTTCTACTGATGGAGGTAAATAGCTGACTGTAGCCATCCTTTTTTTATTATTGTGAGCCTTACCATCTATATTAACCTCAGACACATTAAAATCATTGGCATTGCTGCTTTAACATCTGTCAGGAGCAGATTAAATTTGTTCACTCACTCATTTATTTTATATTCCCCTTCTCTGCAGAACTGCTTTAGCCTTATCCGTGGACATTATTCGTACATTATTATGATCTCATCTCTTAACGTCTCTCTGATTCATTGTGGCCTCTGTTAGGCTTTTGTTCTTTTGACAAGCACAAAGAAATTGAAACACAGCTATCGCCGCTGTAAATGGAGCGAGACTGGCGCAGCATACATTTTTAAAATAACCAAAGAGAACAGAATGAGCAATATGAACAAAACGTTTCGTTAAACATCTGAAAACAAAACTGCTGTATTGCACAGAATCATCTCGTAACTTAAACATTACTGCTGATAAAATTGGTCTGCAGTGTAAGTGAACAATGTTTGAGGAATATGGGAAGAGTAGTTTAGGATTCCCTCGAGTTACAGCAGTTTCAGCTCAAATGCAGACCTTCACATGATTCTATATGGGTGACAAACCTGAGCTCTGTTGTATTTTAACTTTATTTCATATTATTGAGATTTATTAGAACATAGCTGAATAACATTTTTAGGAAATTCTTATATGTATATAAATATATTACAAATTAACTTAGCAATGGAGCCGATAAAGTTATTTTTTTTCAGTTAATTTACCTATAGTGTTCATATAATGTAATATAACACACAAATGTGTATA
Organism: Sinocyclocheilus anophthalmus; assembly: GCA_018155175.1. Classification (NCBI taxonomy): domain Eukaryota; kingdom Metazoa; phylum Chordata; class Actinopteri; order Cypriniformes; family Cyprinidae; genus Sinocyclocheilus; species Sinocyclocheilus anophthalmus. The sequence goes on along the minus strand of JADLZN010001347.1, from coordinate 32,980 downwards.
CGCTAGCATAATAAAATAGAATAAAATATATTCTTATTACTCAAGTGACCAATCTGAATGAATGTTCAGCTGATGCAAGGTAATTTGCTTCCATTCAAAACAATAAAAGTTGGAAATGTCTCGCTTTCCAAATATGTCCAATCATTAGTAGAAGCAACCATTCAAGCCAATCAGCTTTCAGTATTACATAGTTCGTCATAAAATCTGCTTGGAGACAACAGGTAAAAGGGAAACTTATTTAGTCAAAATACAGACAAAATGCTCTTTAGGGGTTTCAAACAAGTGGCCAGTGGTGGAGTTTTCGTTGCATGGGTGAGTAAAAATAATAGATAAAATGACGCTTCAAGCTTTGTTCCGTTAATACTGACGATTGACCCTTCGCAGGGAGCTTGATTAACAGGCAATCTGACCAATCATCCCGCAGTGACGCGGAAGTAGGGTGCTGCATCACCCCCTGTTTTAGAAAAAACATGGTTTGCAATGCAATGCAGGTTGGTTCCTTTAAATTTATTAAGTTTTTAGGCATTTAATAATTTATTTGTATGATCTCTGAATGTTAAACATGATTAATTTTACTTGTGATGTTTTATATATATATGGGAGGATTAGCCTAATCCTCATGAACACGGGACGCTAGCGCCCCCCCAACACGGACACACACACACACACACACACAGCACCTCCAACCAAAAGCATCTTCCCACGCCCCTGTCATAACGCCAAATCCACCATTTTTGACTGACAAACAAACCAGACAGGAGAGTAGATAAACATCGGTGGACTTGAACTTGAAAAACTGTGTTTTGACGTCTTGTAAAATACGTACAAATGTTGTGGCTCGCATTGTCTTTCTGCAGTTGGAACAATATACCTTCTGATGTTCATTCATGTTTCTTTCATGCATGTTTATTTTATATCTGTTCATGTGAGTATGTGATTATCAGCATATTACTCAGAAATGACATTTAAGCAACATTTGAACAATTAATGCAGTTACTAATGCAAACTGGGCTTGATATACTTTTTTAATAAAGGCTGATTATATATAAAAAGCTTTTTGTTGAACATAAATACAGTTTTATTAGATTTACGTTGTTGTTTTTGGTCTTGTTATACACCTTATCTAATATTATCTAATATTATCCGATTCAACAATTGCTTTGGGTTTCATATGTTGTTCTCATTAGGTTCCAGAAAAGAACAAATATGAACTATATAGCCAAAAGGCATCTGGATGTCTTAAACTTTCACACTGTGTTCTCTGTTGGGGAAAGAGATAGTCACCTTTGGCTCCACTGAACTGTAAACACTGTAACTGCTGTCAGTCATAATGATCATGGAGCTAGTGGCCACAGCTGGCAGATAGGTTTTAATCTCCATGTAGCAATTGAGTCTCAAAATGTTCGCCTGACACACACCTCAGAACCATGATTGAATGATGAGTCCTTGTGACAAGCTTGTTAGATGCTAAGCAAAAGGTCTTTCAGGACCCATGCCATGTCTTAAGTGTAGGATGTTTTACCACATTGTATCAGGTGTTACTTTACCAAAAATATAGAGCCTATCCTTTGCGAAAAGCCCAGAATGTTCTATTTAGGACTGCAGCAACACATTTTATTAGTGCAAAGTCTGAAGAGCAAAAATGTTTCTTGAGTTACAGTATTTTGATTGTCATTAAGGAAGAAATAGCAAAGTTGAATCTCTAAATAATGATGCATATTTTTCAAATGTAAGTTGTATGATTCTGCGAGGCGCATCGGCAGTGAGGGAGGAGGCTAAATTAATAACAATTCTTGCTGTTAGCATTTCAAAACTACAAAATGTATGACTAATATCAGGTCGGCGCAAATCCCTCATCTAGAATTTCTCAAACCATTTTCTGCCCAGAATGCATGTAGAGCGCCTAGCCTTTTCACCCTGCCCCCCTTTTTCCCCAGAACAACTAATTTGGATTACATATTGATTTTTTTTAGGTCAGGAAGACAGATTGGTTATTGTAAGAAATGGTCTTTGGAGGATGTACACAATCTAAAAAGTAAGCAAACAGGGGCACACTAGAGGAAATGTCAAGCAGACCATGTGATGCCCACTTTTGGAATTCAAATTACTCTGAGTTTCCGCTACAGTACTTTGAATTGGCTGTGCGAGTCGACATACAAATGAGTCGCAAACATAATCCTCTTTTCTATCATTGAAGCATATTTTAAATGTAATCTCGTTCATCTTTCGCCTTCATAGTTCATAAATGCATACATATGGCACAAATATATCCTTTTGATGTGTTTGGTCATCTTAGATTTAGCAGCAACAGATTTTTTTGCTGATATCAAAGTTTTTTTTTCATCTCCCTTTGCCTCCGAGGATGAAAATGACTAAGGGGTGGGAGCCATTTCAGATGCTTGGCTTTGTGTGATCACTGACCTGTGAATATCAGTGATGGTGGAAATGAGTGAGAGGAGGGTCCTTGTGCCATTGCCACAGTGAGACTGAGACTGAAGCCTATTTTCCAGATCATTGCAGGCGCTGAGGCCTAACGAGATGAGAGAGGGGAAGCCATTCTTAGCCTGATGTATAGCATTTATTCTACTACTGCATTGTGGGAAACTTTGCTAGTTGGGTATTTTAAATGCAGCAGCTAAAAGTCTCATCTTTGGCACAGATGTGTATATTTTCATTGGTAAATCATTAATAAAATCAGGAGCATTAAAAATGGTCATGTAATCTTGTCTTTGACTGACTACTGTTCATAGTATGAAATCAGTATGCCAAATGGCCCCAGAAGTCTCAAAGTGTGGATCCGTGCATCCTTTATGTTGCCATTTTTGCACTTTAGAAGAGGATTTGATTCAGGGATTGAACACGCGCACAAAAAAAAAAAAGCAAACATAGTGGATCTGTGTTTGACCGACTGTTAATTTGAGATTATTATTAATCAGTATAATTTGATGAAAAAATATTTATGTAATGTTATCTGTTACATTTCATCTGCAACAACACCGTGAACATGTATAAAGATATGAATAGCATAATAGCAAAACGGATATATTTGGCCATTAACGAATACGGCAAAACATGACTGGTGATTCAATGTGCTGTTTGGTTTCTCTCCTATGTGGTGGGGGAAAATAAATGTTTGAGTAGTGTAATTTTTAAACTGTGGAGTGTATATAAGGTGGTTAACCGTGACAGGATGATTGACAGGCCGGTTTGCAGTGACGGAATGCATGCAACAGAGTGCAATTCTATGACATATTAACCCTTTGATGCCTAAAGTGACCCGACTGAGTTTATTTTTTCTATATCTTTGCAAGAAATTTATTTAATCACTCAGAATTCCAGGAATTCCTCAATTAACTTGTTTTTGATCATCACAAATCCTTATTTTAGTTTTTTCCTTCTTACTTTTCTAATAAAAATAATTTTAGTATCACAACCCCTCTAATGCACAACATGGGTCTAAAATGACCCGTATTCATTTCCTGTGTTATTTCAGTTATGGATGAGTGTTTATTTGCTGAATATCTGAAATAAATGTTTGTCTATCATTTATTATTCCATATAGTCTTTAAATATGTTGTTTTTGACTTCCACAAATCATTATGTTTATTTGCCCTTTCTTTACTTTATAAAAAAAACACAGTTTTTGTATTTCTACATGAATTTTACACACATGGGTCAAAAATGACCCATATAGAAATCTTCGATATTTGCAATTTTATTTTTGCAAGTATACATATTTACTGCAGAAAACTATTCTCCTGCCCCGCATTTCACAACTCAACATGGCTGCTTTTGTATAATTGATGCATTTAGTCTTATTTTATAATTTATTACAACAGAAAATATTTAATATACTGTGAAAGATAACTGGATATAATATTTGAATGTTAGGCTAAAGACCTTGAAATCTATTACTAGTGAGACAGAGAAACATGTCCAATACTATAGGCTAGCTTGTTGTTGACATTCTATTTTAGCTAGCTAATGTTAGCTAGGTCAACAAAATCAAAGTCAAAATAATACATTATTATATTTATATACAAGTATTTATCATTGCTGTCAGGCAGAAACCTCATATCTCCACATTACATAATTTTTATTTTTTTGTAATAAATCAGTGCTATTGGTCACCCTTTATGTCTGTCAGTGTTCCTGAAAAGTAATGGTTTTGGACATACAAGGTTTCTGTCTGACAGCGACAATATATAATCAGTATATACATGTATATGATCAACTGCTTGTGCACTCTTTATCTAGAGTGTTAGTATGGCTGGTCCCAGACATTCTAGATTAATGGCTGAAATGTTTGTAGAGATGCTGCATGATGAGGAAGATCAGGCAATTCTTAATCCTGATTCAGAGTCTGAAATATCTGATGCGGATGATCTAGACTATGTGCCACAGGGTCAGTCTTGAGTTGCGGGTGTAAATCCAGCTCTCCTAGATGAAGAAGACCCATTTGATGACACTGAAGACTTGTCTGATGAGTCCTCTGAAGAGCAAACTCAGACCCAGTTCAATAAATTGAGTAAACATGGTTTTCACCTACTCATGTAAGTGGAGAACACGAAGGTGGCCTATGGGGCTGTGTTGCAATGTGCTTGTTTAGCTAATCAAGGTCTAAGGGTTACTAGAAAGCTAGAGGCAGATAATTTTTTATCAAGGTTGGAGCAAAACTCTGCAGGACTGTGACTCTCCAGGACAGACGTTGGCCACCCCTGGCCACACCAACTTCCTGCGTCGCAACACCCCGTGTAACATGGGTGGCGACCGGGGGTGGTGTGACCAATGCATGACAGCTATTCATCAAGGAGGCGGTCAAAGAGCTTGTCATGCCACATATGAAGAGGTGCTTGGAAGGCACAACCCACCTTCAAAACCATATTACAGAGGCAATGGGAAGATAAAAAAACAAAACACAGTCATCACCCGGCCACAGGTATACATCAGGCAGAAAGGGCAATATAAGAGGAAGAGGTGCAGGATCTGCCCAGCTGCCAAGTCATTAAGTTCATAAAGTCAATGAAACTTACGCTTTCATTTGAATGTACAGAAAGTATTCTCGTAGCTTCGTGAAATTATGGTTGAACCCCTGATGTCACATGGATTATTTTTACCGATCTCCTTGCTACGTTTCTGGACCTTGATCGTAGTAGTTCCATTGCTGTCTATGGGAGGATCAGAGAGCTCTCGGAATTCATCAAAAATATCTTCATTTGTGTTCCGAAGATGAACGAAGGTCTTATGGGTTTTGAACGACATGAGGGTGAGTAATTAATGACAGAATTTTTTTTTTGGGTGAACTAACCCTTTAAGCTTAGTGAATATTATGTACAGTAAGCACTAGAACTAGAGACTTGTGCTACTTGGGGTAGTGTTTTAAATAAACTTTAATTTTGCTTTTTTGTGCAAAAATTATCAAAAGGAAAGAAAAGATGCACAGTGGCAAATCTTTTGCATTGTTTTTTGTAGTAATTCAATTGTTTTAATATGAATATTGTTTTAATAGAGTGTTCAGTACAGTAATTGTCTGTACATATAAATCAGTACTTTAAACTTTTTGTTGTCTAAGAGCTTCGTGTAACAACTTAACAAAAAATATCAGTGGCATAAGACAGTAAGATATTTAATTATGTATTATGTAAGATGCTTGTAATCATTGCTTTCATAATTTATGCTTAAATACAATCATAATCCACTTGTATGATTTGTATTATCCGGGAACTGTACAAATACTGTGGCATATGGACATTACTCTTTTTATTTGTAACAAAGTAACATGCATTTTCTGTAAAGCTGTATTGAAATATATATTGTGAAAAGCACTATACAAATAAACTAATTGTATTTGAATTCTAGATATGTATACAACTTATTTGTGTGTGTTGTGTAGGCCTAATACATATTACCTATATATATATATATATATTATATATATATATATATACAAAATTAGCTGGTCAGATCCGCATGGTGCTGGACCAGATCCCCAACATTTGCCAAACTCACTATAAATTAATCCGCATCTGGTCCAGAGCTGACCCAGTTCTGGTCCAGATCCGGAAAAACGGATCCGTGCCAGTATTGGCCCAATGTGCCAAAAGACAACGGCCTGAGTCCGTTGTGCGGATCTGGACCAGAACTTCCAATGGGTCTGGGCCAGATGTGGCCCAGATGATTTTTGCTATCTGGGATGTGTATGTTATGTGTGACAAAGTGGCAAATAAACATATTTCAGGTGTTAAATGTGTTGGTCTAAATAACTGCTAAAATAAATATTTTAACAAAATGTCTTTATTCTTTTGTTTTATCATGCTTGTCATTTTTGACCCATGTGTATAAACTTGATGTAGTAACAAAAAACCTACAAAAATAAAATATTAATTTGTGGTCATTGTAAAAAGATATTTTAAATATTCATGGATCAAGGAATTTATAGATCAGAGAATATTAAATGCTGAAATAAACTGATTTAAAAAAAATAAAATAAAAAAAAATGCCCAGTGAAGTATGAAATAACATAGGAAATGAATACGGGTCATTTTAGACCCATGTTGTGCATTCGAAGGGGTTTTCATAGCTTGTGCATCAAAGGGTCAATATGTCCCAAAGTTTGCCTACTCTTTTGCTATACACACTCAAAAGTATCTACTTTTTTTTCACAGAAAGGATAAATAACATACTATTTTAATTGTGCCATACATTTGTTTTAAATGCAATTAAGAAATGGTTTGCCCACAGGGATGGGCCACTTGTATTACAATGAATAGGAGAAATTGGAACACCCAATATGGTGGCACTAGTATACAAAGTCCTGACTTCCAATCACCAACTCATGGCATCTACTTTTGGAAGCTTTAGATCATAATGTGATCAGTACAGCACATGCATTGGTTGGACAAACCTGAAACACATTAATTTGTTTATTCATGTACGTATGTATTAATTTATTAATTTATTTATTTGAGCACAACAATAACTTTATACGATTTGTGTCAGTTCGTATAGCTGATTTGAAGCAGTTTTTGAGATTTCCCTATTAGGGGTGGGCAATATGACCAAATTGTATTTTAAGATAATGATATCTCAATATATTTATTTTTGTTATTTATTTTTTGTTATTAAATAGAAGAATGAAAAACAAATTACAAACAATAGGACAAATAAAACAGAACAAAGATACAAATTAAATAAAAAAATTTCAGCTTAGGTTTTCATGTGAGAAATACAGAACTTGAATACTACAGGAATCGAATAATCAAATGTGAAATGAAGTGCATAGTCTTTAGTGTATCAAATATTAATTTATTCTTATTAAAGATGCAAAAGTTATTTAGTCAATAGCAGTGAGAGATTTTCTTTTTGTCTTTTATTGTGACAGCATAGACAGCAGCAGGTTTATTAGGCTGCTGTCACTTTAAGACATAATGCACAGATAAATATCCAGATATCTCTCAACTGTTTACGTTCACTTAAGACATACGCTTATTTCTCAGGCAAGACCAGGTATTGCACATGTGCAATCCTAAGAGTATGTTTTAGGACACTGACTGTGTCTATAGCAATCATAGCTTCTAATGGCAGCTGCAGTGAAGCTTTACCAATTAGTGATAGGCTCTTTTATTTAGAAGGCAGGATACTCAGCCATATTGCATGTTGCACTTTCTCCCATTCATAAGTAACATGAGTGCACCATCTTTGTATATCTGAAGTCTTTAGTACTGTGCTGTCTGTTTATATGAGTTGGACAATTTATATAGCATCATAGCGCCCATCCCTATTCCCCTTTCAATTTGATGGGAGCTGTACTTCTGTGACAATTATTTATAACATGCCCGAATGCATTCCTAAGTTGGCTACTAAGTGAACAAACTTGAAAGGGTCTTTAAATGTCCAAATTTTCCATACATTGAAAACAAAGGCAATAAAAGCAGAGAAGACTTTGAAAATGCCCAAGCTGCTCTTTTTCCAAAAAGAAAGCAGTGTTTGGATGATGTAAGGGTGAGTAAATGATAAATGTGTTTTCATTTTTGGGGAACTATCCCTTTAACAGCCCTTATATTTCTGCTCAGTAACATAGATCTCTTGTAATTCACAAGCGTTTGATGTCTTGAGCATGACTGTCTACATCATCAGTATATCACATAACACACACATGCAACTTTTTATTTATTTGTTTGGCTTTAGCAAGTACACAAATGCAGTGAAACTGCTTCTCTCATCAAATATTTCAAGCTATTTCACCATATCACTTTGATAAATGCGTTTTTTAACAGCCTCTTCCACCAAATGGAAAATATAACTTCAATGAAAAGAGTTCTGAAGCTTCATTAAAAGTTTTCTGAAGCAAACGAACAGCCTCTCTAGCCCCTCAGGACACAGTTAATCCCAGATCTCTGAACTTATGCACCTCATCAAGGGCTGTGATGTCCTAATACACTTAAAACTGCCACATGTCCCCATATTTTACCATCATAAAGGAACCTTGTATTCTAGAGATGATCCAGTGTCATCTGTTACTACATCATTCATTTGTGAACTCTTGTGTTTAAACTTTGTGATTTGGTTTAAACTATACCTGCAGTAATAAAACTGATACCCAGGGGGTTCATTTACCTAATTTTCTAAATGTCAGTATAGCAACTGAATTCACCTTGTGATCTCGAAACAATTAAATGTGGCTATATTCTACATAGCTTTAATTATTTCACTGTAGATGTATCCTGTGGAAATGTAGATGTTTTTTTGTTTTGTTTTTTTCAGTTGCAAATTTATGTTCCAGAACAATGCTAGTGCATATGAAAATGTTTGAATTTAAAGGATACAAGTTAATGAAAGGTCCAAATTTATCTATTTACAACTCATGTTCTGGATATAAAAATATATTTCAATTCTAAATACAAAATGCAATTTATAGTTAATTATTTTTATGTATATAGTTATAGTTATTGCTGATTTATACAGTATGATATCATTATATTCAAAGCAATTAAATTCAAGTTATTTGTATAGCGCTTTTCACGCTACAAATCGTTGCAAAGCAACTTTACAAAAAATTAAGTTTCTACAATATATTTAGTAGTACCTTTATTCGCCAAAAAGTCAATTATGCACAGTCAGGTCCAGCAAATCTTCAATGTGCAAGAGAACCTGAAAGGGAATGTCTCGGTTGCGTATGTAACCCTCGTTCCCTGAAGGCGGGAACAGAGACGTCACGTCGGATGAACGACGAATTGGGATCTCGCTTAGAGAAACCAATCTACTTCGAGTGTAAACTAAACGAGACAATGCACATTGGCTTGCGATTATTGCATCCAGCTGCTGCTGTTCACAGTGTGAGTATAAGTAGGCAGCCGATGCAGCGCATATTCAGGTTTCCGCTGAGGAGCCGAGCCGGTAACCCGGCCACTCAACGGTGGTACAGAAGCTGTGGCGACGGGACATGACGTCTCCGTTCCCTCCTTCAAGGAACGAGGGTTACTACGTAACCGAGACGGTCCCTTTCAGTCGGTCACTCTCGACGTCACATCGGTTATGACCGACGAATTGGGATCCCTACCTAAAGGCCACGGATACTGCCACTTCCAGTGTCCTGTGGAAGCCACCTGCGCCCCTAATTTTTGGCGTAGACCAGAGCTTCTTCACAAGAGGACCAGCTACTACTGCTATGGCACTACACAATGAGTAAAACTGGATAACACTGGGAAAACATACCCAATCTATTTGGACAGGGACGTTACGGAAGCTCCAAACTTCCCGAATGAGGTTTCGGAAGCAATACACATATGAAAATCCCTTAGGTGCATATGGAAGAATGGAGGTGATTGAACCCTCTTGGAATGGCAGAAGTCTGCCGGGGAACACGGGCTCGAGGCTATACCGTGGACTTTACACATATGAGATCCACTTAGGTCTTACATATGGAACCCAGCCTTCTACCGGTTCTCGAGGATTCAGCGAGTGAAGGCCTGGCGCCGGACGCTCCGCCACGTCTGGCTGCCGAGGGGACGGAGGAACTCAACAGGGTACTATGGACTCTCTGGAGTGATTTTGCAAGCCGACCCGAAGCCGGGGCCTCTCAGTGCTTCTACCCGTTTGAGGTGAGAACACAGGAGGATACCGGCTCCACACGAAGGCTATAGAATCTAGCGAATGTGTTAGGGGTCGCCCAGCCCGCAGCCCTACAAATATCTGTCAGCGAGGCGCAACGAGCCAGCGCCCAGAAGGATGCAACACCTCTAATTGAGTGAGCTCGCAACCTGAGCGGGCAGGGCACACCCTGTGCCTGATAAGCCAGGGTGATGCATCCACTATCCAGTGGGCCATCCTCTGCTTTGAGACGGCATTCCCCTTCTGGCGGCGCCGTGGAAAGACAAAGAGATGGTCTGAGGTCCTGAAGCTTTGCGTCCGGTCTACGTCGCACCTTAAGGCTCGGACGGGACAGAAAAACTAGGCTGGGTCTGCCTCCTCCGAGGGCAACGCTTGGAGGTTCACCACCTGATCCCATGAAGGGAGTAGCGGGAACCTTGGGCACGTAGCCGGACCGGGGCCTCAGGGTTACCTGGGAATCAACCAGCCCGAACTCTAGGCACAAATCGTTGAACGAAAATGCGTGCAGGTCCCCTACCCACTTGATAGAGGCCAATGCCAGCAGGAGCAAAGTCTCCATTGAGAGGAACTTCAGCTCCACTGCATGTAAAGGCTCAAACGGGGCCTGCTGCAGTGCCGTGAGCACCAGACTCAGGTCCAAGAGGGTATAGAGGGGGGCAGTGGAGGATTTAACCTTCTCGCCCCCCTAATGAATCTGACGACCAAGTCATGCTTCCACAACGACCTCCCTTCTACGGGGTCGTAGTTAGCAGCAATCGCTTTGGGGCGCATGAACTTTAAGGGTGGAGGGAAGGGAGGACAGCTAGCTCCACCCTGCTGCAAGAAGGACAAGCACCAAACTCGTCGGGCATCTGGGGTCTTCTCGGCGAGGAAGAAAACACCATAACGAACAGGTTCCACTTCAAAGCGCTAGGGTGTCGCGTAGACGGTGCGATCGCTGAAGGTGGTGTCAACTACCCTTGGGGTGGCCACCTAGACCTCCGCGTCACGCTCAGGGACCAGAATGAAGATTGCCAGAGGTCTGACCGGGTGCCAAAGGGTGCCCCGTCTCTGGGTCAGTAAATCCTTTCTCAGAGGAATTGGCCAGGGAGGGGCTGTCGCGAGGAGCATAAGTTCAGGGAACCAGGTCCGGGAAGGCCAAAAGGGTGCCACCAGCAGGACCTGCTCCCCGTCCTCCCTGACTTTGCACAGGAACTGTGCCAGAAGGCTCACTGGGGGAAACGCCTACTTGCGAAGGCCCCACGGCCAGCTGAGTGCCAGTGCAACCGAGCCGAGTGTTCCCTCAGTCAGGGAGTAAAACAACTGGCAGTGAGAGGTCTCTGGAGAGGGAAACAGGTCCCTGAGCGGCTACGAAACGTCCCCAAACCAGCTGGACCGTCTAGGGATGGAGTCGCCATTCTCCCAAGTGTGCAGCTCGGGACAGCTTGTCGGCTGCCTTGTTGAGCAGCCCAGGAATGTGAACAGAACGAAGCGACCTCAGAAGCTTCTGACTCCAGAGGAATAGGTGGCGGGCGAGTTGCGACATGCGACGAGCAACAGGAGCGTAGACCACCTTGTCGGTTGATGTATGCAATGGTCGCTGTGTTGTCCGTTCAGACCAGTACATGCTTGCCTCGTAAGCGCCCTTGGAGACGGCTCAGGGCAAGGTGCACTGCCAGCAACTCGAGGCAGTTAACGTGCCAGTGCAGTTGGGGCCCCGTCCAAAACCCCTGACACTGCAAGCCCGTTGTACGTGGCCACCCAGCCGGTGGTTGAGGCATCTGTGCAAACCACAGCATGCCCGGAGACCTGCTCTAGGGGCACACCTGCCCGGAGAAACGCAAAGTCTGACCACAGGGTGAAGGTTTGGCAGCAGGCCGGTGTCACCTGGACCCAGAAGGTGCCGCGTTCCCACGCCCACCTCGGGACTCGGCCATGGAGCCAGGCTTGCAGCGGTCTCATATGAAGCAACCTGAGTGGCGTGACAGCGGCTGCGGATGCCATATGCCCAGGAGCCTCTGAAACAATTTCAGTGGGAACGCCATCCTGCTCTTGAATGTATTCAAGCAGCTCAACACCGACTGAGCACGTTCCTGCGGGAGGCGTGCTGTCTGTTCGACCGAGTACAACTCCATACCGAGAAAAGAGATCATCGCGTCGTGGGGAGAGTTGCTCTTTTCCCAGTTGACCCGAAAGCCCAACAGGCTGAGGTGTGAAAGCACCAAGTACCTGTGCTCGCACAACTGATCTTGGGAGCTGGGCGAGTATGACAAATCGCGAGGTAGGTGAGGAGCGATGACTGCTCTCTCGTGGGAACAGGGCTGACTCGTAACTTTCGTTAAAGTTAAGACACGGGGCGACAGGGACAGCCCGAAGTGCAGGACCTTGTACTGGTATGCCCGACCCTTGAACGCAAACCGCAGGAATGGACTGTGGCGCGGAAGGATCGAAACATGAAAGTACGTGTCCTTCTGGTCGATCGCTGCGAACCAGTCTTGGGACGGATACACCTGAAAATGCATTTGAGCTGGTGAAGGGCCCGGTTCACGACGCGCGGGTCCAAGATAGGTCTCAACCCACCGCCTTCCTTGGGTACAATGAAGTAAGGGCTGTAAAAACCCGACCTCATATCGGCTGGAGGGACAGGCTCTATCGCGTCCTTCACCAGTAGGACTGCAATCTCTGCACACAAGACAGGGGCATCTACTGCTTTCACTGACGTAAAGTGGACGCCCCTGAACTTGGGAGGGCGCCGGGCGAACTGAATCGAATAGCCGAGTCTGACCCGGTGCACACGACGGCCCCACCCGCCATGCGAGGGGGGCCCCCCTGGGAGCTCTAGCCAGGCTCCAGAAGCGCGCAAGTGGCATCAACGGAAATACAGGCGTACCCGCAGTGGGGCAGCGTGGAAGAACACAGGGACCCGGCCCGGGAGTTTCTTTGCCGGTCCGAGGCGGGGTCTGGGTTTGTGTAACACTGACCTGCGTTTGAGCAGAGGGGGCGTGGGTAGTCCGTTGGTTCGTCCTCCCGATACGCCCACTGCTGCTCACTGGCGAGAGAGGTGGGTGAGTGTGATACGTGTTTAGAGAACCTAAAATGTTTTCAAAATGATAAAATGGAATGTTCCCTCAACGTTCACAGAACTGAGAAAAAATAAAACATTTTTATAACATTTTAAAAACTGGGCATTTTAAACATTTAAAGCACATTTAGTCTCTGGTCTCAAATAATAATGTTCTGAAGACGTTAGCGCAAAAACTTTGCATGACCAAGAAAAACGTTTCCAAATCTTTTTTTTTTTTTGACATTTTGGATGTTCAGAAATGGACGTTTTCATAACTTAATGGGAATGTTAGCAAAACATTATTAGAACATATTTTTTGTTAGCTGGGAAGCAGCTCCAACTGGAATATATATTGCATATTTTAATGTATTAATTTAGGTAGTGTGTTTCTCCACATTAACGCTTCTGGTGCTCCAGACTTTCAGTTTTATCTCCTGCTGTCTCATTCTCACTCCAGGATGGGCTAACCCAAAATACTGTATAATTCCCAATTAAATATTTACATGCATTTGCCTTTCAGCTGTTATTGGGTGCATTTAACAGTCTTTTTTAGTATAGAATTCCCTTTGCCTGCTCCTCCAAAGCCCCTGGAGCCGCCGTAAGCACCCAATTCAAGGTTAAAAAGACACCCAACGCTGCGAGCGTTTCTCCAGAAGGAGCTTCAATAAGAAATACTAATGCTGCAGTTTTATTTCAGTTCAATATTAATTTTACAAATTACACACATATTTTGCATAATGTTTATTAATGATCCAGCTCCCTTTGGTGAATACTTTTCCGGCGCGCTGCTCCACAGTGAATGCTTGCATCAGCAGCATCTGTGCTTCACTGTTCCTGCTCTCCGCAGATGCTACTGAGACACTACAGCTCTATTGCAAACGTCTAGACAGCCGTACTCACGGCTGTTTTAAAATGAAATCCACAAAGATAGATTCAGTCTAGAGAAACATTAAAAATATGCTTATGTGCAATGCAAATGCTTTGATCTCATTGCAATGCACTGTTTTACTCAACATCTGCATGAGCCGTGCATTTGAGTTTTGCATCACTTGCTTATCAACATGTTAGCATCAAGCTCTACTAGAGTCTCCTGTGCATTAGCATGCAATGAAAACTCACCCTTATTTCAAATGCATGGTTTTATTGTGCAATTAAACCGTGCAGGTTTCATTTCTTAATTCTTTGAGCTCGTACCGTTTAATCAAAATGTCATAACTGGATCTTATTTCTGGTGATGCATGCTGGACTTTTCCAAACTTACACCCACCTGCATACAGTTTTGAGTGTTTTGAACATCCAATCAACAACTGATGCACTTGCAACCAAGTCCCAAGACCAGGAAAATATAATTGCATTGATTTGGATATAACATCAAGCCCTGAATGATCAAAAATGGTCTGTCAGAAACAATGGACTGCACTGGTGGCATCTATCAGACAACATGCTCATAACCACAAACAAGTATTTACAGGTAAAAATAGCCGTTACGTTCTTGTATCCATCTTGTGGAAAACTAATTAAGGATGCAATAGGAGGGAGGGCAATGTGAAGGCTGTGAGCTGAATACACAGCCTGATTTTCCTCATGTGCCGTGGCCGAGCGTTTCACTGAGACGTTATTCATGCAGCGGCACGGGACTCTAAACAACATGTGCCATTATTAAAATGGAAAAGGCCTCCATTTTGGCTCGAACTGTTCTGGCATTTCCTGCGCTCCCGTGGCCAAGCGCCCTGAAAGGGCAGGTTCAATGTCAGCACTCAATGATTGGATTATTAATGCAATTAAATCTGCACTCTTACACCAGACTGCCTGGACTCAAGAGCAGCAGTTATGTGGAGTGTAACATTACTGTTGTAGTGCATGTCAAAATAACATGAGCGGAGAGAGGAAGGAAAATAAAACAGCCAGCTTGGTTTACCTTGAACCAGACTGAGCAGTTATGATGGAAACGGCATGAAATACGCTCTTAAAAATAGGGGGTTTTCACAGCGATGCCATAGCAGATCTATTTTTGTTTCTTCAAAGAACCTTTCAATGATCAGTTCTTAAAAGAACAATGATTTTCTTAGTAAGAACATGTTAAGAAGAATCTAAAGAAACACCATGAAGAACCTTTTGTCCAATGGAGAGATCACATGGACGTTAAAGTTTCCTCATGGAACCATCAATGCCAATAAAGATGCTTTATTTTTAAGAGTGCAAGCATTTACTTTCCAATTGAGACAATATAAACTCATGGTCAAAATAGCTATTAAGGCATTGTTTTAGCAAACTCACATTCATATCTGGCCTTATTTTTTACACTTTACACCAGAAATGATTAAAGTTGGACTGTGATGATCTTTGATTTAGCCCACCATGCCATATCACAAGAGAATGGAACAAAATAGGGGAAAATATAAGATGCTCTTAAAGCACATCTTCATTCAATATTCCAGTCATAAGCAGCACAGGTATATTTGTAGTAATAGCCAAAAAATACATTGTATGGGTCAAAATTATCCATTTTTCTTTTATGCCAAAAATCATTAGGATATCAAGTAAAGATCATGTTCCATGAAGATATTTAGTAAATGTCCTACAGTAAATATATCAAAACTTAATTTGATTAGTAATATGCATGGCTAAGAACTTAATTTGGACAACTTTAAAGATGATTTTCAAATATTTAGATTTTTTGCTCCCTCAGATTCCACATAAATGGAATAAGATTATTTATTCAGCTTCAGAAAAAAACGTGGCCCTTCTAGGTTTTGTGGTAAAGGGTCCAGACACATATATATATATATATATATATTCAAATGTTTTGCTTTATTTTTGCATTGAAATGTAAACAATAATATAAGAACATTTGATGAAAAAAAGTTTTAAAAAATAAATAATTAAATGTAATACTGTACATTTTAATATAATATAGATGGATATAATGTAACTTTTGGCCCAAGACACTCAATCAAGTTCAACATTTTTTCCCTTCGTATTAAAAAGTCTTCTTTACAACATGCTATCAGTAATCAATATCCTGTTTCACCCACAAATACGTCAATAAAATGGGTTACAAACAGCGTTCCATATTGACTATAAAAGGTTGAATCCCTGCTGACACAGGAACAAAAGCAGGAAACAGAAGGACAAACCCGAACACTAAAACACTCAACAAACATGAACCGCTCAATGAAAGAGACACACACATGCCAGGTTCGCGATAAACACCAGGAAAAAAAAACGTGAGAAATAATTAGTGTCATTAAAAAAACAATTTGGCACGACACGGTCCTCGCGTGCAGCTCAAATATTTACGCCTCCTCTATTTAACGTCGACATAAATAAATCTCTGGGATTAGCGCCGGGCATCGATGCTTGGCAACAATTAAAAATGGCACCAAATGTGGGAGACGAACACACACACACACGGAGGAAACTTCTGCTCTCCTGCGCGGCTTTCATCTCTCGCCTCGGGCGACCGTACAATGCTCAAGTGGGCCAACTTCCCGTCAAAAAATCTGGGGCCGCGTCTACCCTTCAAGAAACAATGGCCTGATCATAATTAGGTCAGGAAAACACGGAAAAGTGCTGCAGTGAAGTTAAACTAAGCCCGGCAATTTGTTAATGAGTCAATCGAGGGCCATTAAAACTCTGCAGACGCAGGTTGACAGTAATGGAGATATTCGCCTGTGGTCAAACGAACATTCACCTGCGAAAACATGAGTATCAAACAAACCTCGCTACCGAAACAGCCTTTGAAATCGGGGCCCATTGTGGATTAATTAGCTGTGTTTTTGAGCTCTACACGTCACCTACAAAGGGGCTTAACTTCGCAGAACAGCGGCCGTCGTATTATTAGGGCTTAATCACCTAGCGCTTGTTTATTTATGCTCGTTTATGAAGTGCGATGGTAAGAAGCCGCTGGCAGACCACCTGTCCACCTTGCGCACCACAGCAGGCCTGTGTTAGTGGAAGCGGCTGATTCATTAGCTTTTATGCTCGTTTGTAGCCCACCCGAGGACGAGGGAGCTTTCATTAGTACAGCACTGTTTACTCAGCAACTTGCACACTGCTAACGAACAATCCTACACACACACAGGTGAACATCTACACTAGCGCATATATGCAGACTGTGACTGAAATGGTTGCAAATGCAATATAATGTAAAGATTTGCTTGTTTTTTCATGGGAAAAGATTTGTAGAAATGTAGCATTGCATCAGTGTCTCAGCAATGGATGCTCTGCAGTGAATGGTGCCGTCAGAATGAGAGTCCAAAACAGCTGATAAAAAACATCACAATAAAGTAATCCACACCACTCCAGTCCACCAGTTAACATCTGGAGAAGACAAAAGCGGAAACAAATCCATCATTAAGATGTTTTAACTAAAAATACATAGAGTGCATAATCCATAATAACGCTTCCCCAGTGAGTCAGTGTTCTGGTGTTAATCAGGAGAGAAATCTGCACAGATAAAGCAGTGTTTAAACAGCTCTAAACAAATATGTGGCTGGATTTTAAAGTGAGAGACAACAGGAGATTATCTTTTTCATATATAGGAGGAAGTGTTATTATGGATTATGGAATCATATTTTAGTTAAAAACGTCTTAATGCTGGATGTGTTTCAGCTTTTGGCTTCACAAGACGTTAATTGATGGACTGACGTTTTGTGGTTTACTTGTGGATTATTGTGAGGTTTTATCAGCTGTTTGGACTCATTCCGACGGCACCCATTCACTGCAGAGCATCCATTTGCTGAGACACTGATGCAATGCTACAAATCTGATGAAGAAACAAACTCTCGGATGGCATGAGGGTGAGCACATTTTCATCTTTGGGTGAACTATCCCTTAGCTTGTTTTCTGTCTTTCAAAACATGCATATAATATGAAAAATAATATTGTATAATATGAAATACAAATAAGCATCATTTACGTTCCACTTAGGCTGTGTAAGATTTAGGATAATGTTAGCTAAACTAGTTTTTATTGCATTGTTTTACTACACTCACATTCAGATTACACCCTGCAATCAGTTACTAATATCCTGTTTCACTCACAAGTGTCAATAAAATGGGTTGCAAACAGCATTTTTATGATGACTTTAAAGGTTTAAACTAATTATTTCAGATGCAGGAACAAAAGCAGGAAACATAAGGACAAACACAACAACCTGAACACTAAAGCACTCAACTATAAAGATTTAAAAAGTACTATAAGTATTATAGCACAAAGTATGGTTTTATAAATTTACATTAAATTATAAAATAAATAAATATTTGCAAGATGTATGACATTATGTTGGAAATGAATCTCAGTCTGTGAAAAGGGTTCATTGCATCTGTTTATGTATTCATCAGTCATGATGCATGGCCCATTATGTCTGATTCATGAACAAATGTCAGTCAAGAAAAAACATGATTCAGTTTCAAATGGAGTAATTTATCAATTTAAAATTATAGCATTTACTGCACCTCTATGTTGATCTAAGTCGGATGTGAGTGTAGATGACTGTCTAAATCGAGCAATTCTGTAATCTGCCAACTGAATCAAAAGGTCATTTGGCTCCTAAACGATTCATGTTAGAGGTTGATGGCTTTCTAGTCATGTTTTAGTAGTCCTTGTGTGTGTGTTGTGGTGTGTGTGTGTGTGTGTTTGTGTGTGATTGTGTGTGTGTGTGTGTGTGATGAGAGAGAGTGTTGTGTGTGTGTGTGTGTGAGCGAGAAGTGTGGGTGTGTGTGTGTGAGAAGAGTGTGTGTGTGTGTGTGTGAGCAGAGAGAGAGTGTGGGCTGGTGTGTGAGAGAGAGAGAGTGATGTGTGGTGAGAGGAGAGAGAGTGTGTGTGTGTGAGTGAATGAGAGTGTGTATGTGTATGTGTGTGTGAGAGAGAGAGAGTGTGTTGTGTGTGAGAGAGAGAGAGTGCTGTGGTGTGAGAGAGAGAGAGGGTTTGGGTGTAGAGAGAGAGAGTTGTGGTGTGTGAGAGGAGAGAGAGTGTGTGGGTGTGAGGAGAGGAGAGTGTGTGTGTGGAGCGAGATGAGTGTGTGTGGGTGAGAGAGAGAGGTGTGGGGTGTGTGTGAGAGAGAGGAGTGTGGTTGTGAGTTAGAGAGAGAGAGTGTTGTGTGTGAGAGGAGAGTGTGTGTGGTGCGAGAGCGGTGTGTGTGTGTGTGGTGAGGAGAGAGTGTGTGTGGGTGTGTGGAGGTGTGTGTGTGTGTGTGTTGTGGTGTGTGTGGTGTGTGTGTGTGTGGTGTGTCTGTTTGTGTGTGTGGGTTTGTGTGTGTGTGAGCGTGTGTGTGTGAGAGAGTGTGTGTGTGTGAGAGAGTGTGTGTGTGAGAGAGTGTGTGTGTGAGAGAGTGTGTCAGTGTGTGTGTGTGTGTGAATATGTGTGTGTGTGTGTGTGTGAGAGAGTGTGTGTGTGAGAGAGTGTGTGTGTGAGACGTGTGTGTGTGTGTGTGAGTGTGAGTGTGAGAGAGTGCGTGTGTGTGTTTGTGTGTGTGAGTGTGTTTGTGTGTGTGTGTGTGTTTGTGTGAGGTGTGTGTGTGTGTGTGTGAGAGAAGAGTGAGTGTGTTTGTGAGTGAGTGAGTGCGTGCTGTTTGTGAGGTGTGTGTGAGAGAGTGAGTGTGAGTGAATGTTTGTGTGTGTGAGAGTGTGAGTGTGAGAGAGAGAGACTGTGTGTGTTATGTATGTGTTTAGTGACGTGATGTGAGTGAGGTTTGGGTGTTGTGAGTGTGTGCGCATCGTGAGTGAGAGAGGGAGAGAGGAGGAGGGAGAGAGAGAGAGAGAGAGATAGGAGAGAGAAGGGGTGGGGAGAGACGAGACGAGAAGGAGAGAGAGAAAGGCGAGAGAGAGGAGAGAGAGAGACTGAGTGAGTGTGCGAATGTGTGCGAGTGTGTGTGTGAGTGAGTTTTGCTGGAATGGGGTCGCAGGAAGTCACACACCTCAACACAATCGTTTGCAGAGCTCAGCCACAACAAACACTGAGAGGCCGGACTGGAATTCTGCACAAGGGCGCAGAAATGCTTTTGGCAGACGATGGTAAACTATTGCAGCTTCAGCCGTGTGGCTCATGCATCCTTCAAAATGGCACGCTAACACAATCAGCTGCCCTCCTTCAATTAAACGCAGATCTAGTTTCAACCTCCCATGAGTCTTGAAAACACTCCATGAATATAATTTGGACTAATTAAAGGAAACTGACTAACCCAGAAGAACGAGCTCAGAAAACACACGGGTGATGCCCGTCATGAAGAATGCATGCTTGTCAACAACGAGAACAATGTGAATGCAGGACTGAATCCACGGAAAAGGCTGTTAACGGCTGCGCGGCTCAGGATATCCTCTGCGTCACCAGTCAAAATAATCTCCATAATGCTCATCCTGCTCTGGGGGCGACGGTCAATGAATCTGAACCGAAAACTGACAATGCTTTCTTTCTCCGAGGGGAGCTTGAGCAATGCAATTCATCTGATTTTAGCTGTTTTCCTCTTAGAAATCAATGAAAAAATAATAGCAGCTCTGTACATGAAATATGTCAAACTAACTCATGCAAACAAGCAAAAATCGCTCATATGATTAATTCTTTGCATGCCATTATTTGTGTAATATAGCGATCCCAAACCTTTGGACCAGCTAATTTCAGTTTGTTATCATGCATCTTCATTCATATCAATTTATAGCACATTTAACAAATATTTTGTATCCAATTATAACTCAAATAAATACCATTTTTAAATATTTTATATAAAATATATACATAGAAAAGTGAACTAAACCAAAAAAAATTCACACACAAACTAGTTTAAACATTTTTAAAAATACAAATGGAAAAATCATGTATATATAATCTTTTCATACATATGCATTTTCCATAAATGAATAAAAGTTTCAGGTTTCACGAGCGTCTGTCCCTTAATACTAGCAGAACTACTTATTATGTGTCGCACAAGCATCTAAGTGTCTCATTTATTGGATTTTTGTGGGATTAGTATATGATAGCAGGAATCTGGAGTTAATCTCACATCATATGTGAGCACTGCTGCCCCCATCAGGACACAAAACACAGAATAAACTACAAAACATCTGCAAACCCCATTCAGACATGCACTTTCTTTGTTGTTTTTTTAGTGTGTACTCAGACGCAGGCAGGCGCTGCATGAGACAAAAAAGTAATATAGCCAAAAGAACCGCATAGCCACTCTTTAGTGTAGATCCATGTTGATTTTATCAGACAATGCCGCGATTATAAATGAGAGTGACTACTGGTTAACATGTATTAAAAGGGGTCGTGATTAGTCACTATTTAGTGTGGCATTTTTTTGACAATATTCACTCATCATGACATTAAAATAGGGCATTCTAAGTCAATATACTGCAGTTTTTCCTCTCTCAATCAGTAGAAAATACTGACAAACACCCGGTCATGCATGAAAAAAAAATACCGTCTTGTACCGTGAAACCGGTATAATTTTTGGTCATACCGCCCAGCACTGCGAGCGTTAGTTTGCTGCGAGTGAGAGATGGGAGGAGGAGTGCTACTGAATACTAAATAGAATAAAACCCCACCCTCTATTCAGTATTCCGTTTCAGCTGGAAAATACGTCACTACACTGAAATAAAGCCGGCAGCAACTTCCAGTTCAGATGGACGTTAAGCTGCTAAATATGTATTTTGGCGACGTGAACCCCGTTCATTTGCACTGAGTGTTTTCCTTCAAAACCTTAAATTATCTTCAGCAGAAAAATGATTTTGGATGGCCTGGGGGTGAGTAAATGCTCTCATTTTTATCTCAATTTTCATTTTTTGGTAAACCTGTTTCTTTAAGTGATGCACAGAGGATGGTTTGCTGTGAAGTTATGAAAGTACAATTGAAGTTTCAGAGGGTTTTCCCCACTGATTACGAGATAATGCAGCCGTCTGAACATCAATGAGACCGCCCAGGTGTGGGTGGGAGACCGTGGGTAGGAGGGATCAGATGTCTCGGGCACCCAGATATTACGCATCAAACAGATTCATTAATCAGAATCATCCTGCCATCCAAATTCTTTGACCTAAGCTAATTGCAGAGTACCTGTAAAACAGGAGGCGGCGAGGACCTGGTGACCAGAATTATTTCCTTTGTAATTAGAAAATTGCATAGCGTCCTCTTTTTTTTTTTTTTTTTTTGCACTTCTATCTGCAGTGGAATCTCAAAGGACTTTTTTATTTTTCTTCCCAGTCCTGACTGCGTTTAGCACTGCTGAAATAATGAGGAAACGTGTCAGAGAGGGTTTCGAAAGCAACAGCTGAGAGCGCTCGTTCCCCCAGCATCAGAGCCAGTCCGTCTCTTGTCGAGAAATGTTTTCTTTGGACTCGCCTGTCAAATGGCTCTGGACTTATAAGAGGTATGAGGCTGGGACGGGAGGGGGTTTTGGGAAAGGGGGACTACCAGAGGGCTCTCTCCTCCTCCTCTTCAAACGGCAGAGCTGCTCTGAGTCAACATCTGATGGGAAACGAGCGTACGACAACAAACCTTCCAATTTCAAGGGGCCCCTGATGAAAATTTGGGTCTGAGAGGATCTGAGGCTGGTGTTTAGATGTGAAAATGACAGTGATATAGATCATCATAGACTCTGGAACAGGAGGGCATTTAGAAGCCTCTGCTTGCCCTTAAGTTTTGTGAGATTTGCTAGAGGAAGTGCTCAGCCCGGATAGATTCTCCCACGTTAAATCTAGCCTACCCAGGTGCAGCTTTTTTGAATTCATCCCGACAGTGTGCGCTATGATTTGTTCTCCTCCTTACAAGTAGTAATGCCCGAGGCTACATTTCTTTCATTTTCATTTTCAGGAAGCTTTTTGCCTTAAGTTTGTTTAGTGTCTGTTGAGCAGCACCACGTATCAGAGGATTGCAGGTGTTTACACTGTGTGGGTGGTGAATATACTTTATTTTTAAGCACAGTAATTTCAGCAGTGATGGTAAACAAAGATTTAGACCAAAGGGCGTCTCTGCAACGGCTTTTTGAATTATATCCACCCAGGGTACAAATTAACACTCGCCAAGTGCCAAATGCAAGTAAAAATTTCCCTCGATGTGTAATTGCAATTTAGGAGCAATGCGTTAACTTTATCAAGTTTGTCAGTAATAACAATAGCCTAGGATGTTGAAAGAAGTCTTATGTCACCAGGGCTGCATTTATTTGATCAAAAATACGTAAAAACAGTAATATTGTAAAATATTATATTATTTTTACTTATTTATTAATTCTTCTTTAAAAAAGGACTTTTTAATATATATATACAACTTTTCAGTTTGAAAGGTTCAAAAAGATTAGCATATTTGAAATACAAACTCTTTTGTACTATCATAAATCGTCTGTACTGTCACTTTTTTGTCATTTTATTCATGGCTTGCAGAAAATTCAGGTGTTTCCTTAAAAAAATCGGACTGAAACTTTTAATATATTTTAGGGCTGTAAACTTTGTGTTTACATAATATGCTGTATGTGTGTGTACTGTGTATATTTATATGTATATATAAATGCACACATACATGTATTTAAGAAATATTTACATATATAAATCTAAATAATTATTACATATGCATCTTAAATATATACTGTACATGTATATGTGTGTATTTATATATACATAATAAACATAAACCGACAATTAGGGCTGTCAAAATGGCTGAAAAAATAAATTCGAATTTTGTACTTAAATATCAAAATTATTTAAAATGCATAATTTCAGTTAGGGGGGGAAAAAGTTTGGCTTCTCTCCTGAGGCCACAAGAGGGCGCATCGAGCAAAATATTATGCACGTTTCTTCAAAGCATAATAAAATAACACGACTATCTTTGAAAAAAGTGCATAATGTTTAAAATAATGTTTATAAACCATATATAATTAATAAAGTTGCTTAAACAATTAGAAAAAAAAAACAGCACCATGCATGTATGTATAGTTTAATACAAAGGACTGAAAACCAAAGAGTACAAAGAGTACTTTCTTCATTTAAAAACATGAGATGCAGTGGGATGGGGAAAAACCGCCATGAAGTCTTGAGACATGTTTTTTAAAAGTTGAACTCGCATTAATTTTACATGGCGTTGTAAACATGCGGCTCTCTTGTGCGAGACGCGAGTGCAACGGTGATAGATGTCCCTCTAGAAAATGCGATAAATATGCGTTCTGTGTGAACGGCTTGGTTTCGGTTTTGACGTAAACAACATCTTCCCCACACTGATGCTCTCGTTTTCAGCAATATATTGAATGAACAACGTAGTGGCTTCAACTGGACAGGCTAACAAAAGCATTAAAATGCAATGACACTTACATCGGCATTGCATCTCGTGCGCCACTGATATGGCTGCCTCCTTAACGCACACCTAAAACTCGAATGCAATGTTTTTGCATTCGAATGTGGATTTTGATTTTAAATTCGACGAATATTCGAAATTCAAAAAATTTTTTTACAGCCCGAGTACAAACACCTATGTGAACACGAACTTTTATTTTGTATGCGATTAATCAATTTGACAGCCCTAATACTTTTTTTTTTGTGCCATATTCACTTGTGAAATGCAACTAAAATTTGCTTGTAAGAAATCTCACTAATCAATTTTTGTTTTTAATATACATGTCTCCTTGCCTGGTAGGCTGAAAAAGTAAATTTCACATGCTTTATCTACCTGTTGTGGAAGTTATTTGAAACTTTGAAGGCGCTGGTTGACAATAACCTATGAGTTAATAAACATTATCTTTACAGTTCACCTACTACATTTGCCTCTGAATATTTTTCACCTGAATTCATTCTTGAACTCTTTCAGTCTGATGGTTCTCAGGAGTATTTTTGAAGGGACAGTGTTTGGTCTCTAATGGTGGTTAGGCCTTCTAAGTGCAGGCCTTCTTGCCATTAGAGTACCTTCTGCTTTTGCTTTTTCATTTGATTTTTCTGTCTTTAGAAAAGCCAACCAGTCACTCAAGAGTCCCTCTCAGCTCCTGAAAGATCTGCTCTGAGAGATGGCACAACAGCCAAGGACATAATTGTACAGAGCATGTTTTTTTGTGGTAAGATTTCCTCAATGGACCGCTAATTAAGGTCGTTGAGGTCGGAAACCAATCATTTTTGATCGAAACACTCGATGATTTAGTATGTAGAGAAGTAATTTGCCACAAAAAATGGTTAAACTCAAAACAATTTAAATATTTTAGGATGCTGGGAGACTTCTTTTCTTCCTTGCTTTAAAGTGCGTAACCCTTTGAACTTTTTCTGATTAATTTAGCCTTCATTGTTAACAAATGAAAGCATATTTTAGGAGTTATAAAAGAAAATTGTAACATAAATAGATGGATTTAATATTTCAGTACACCGTTGGCCCTCAATTTAACATTGTAAGATCGATATGAACTTTAGTTACATATATGCTTTGTGTTCTGTTAGTGTATAATTAATAAATTTGTATCTAATAGTCTGCATTATAAAGAGCGTTAGCCTTAAGGCCTTTGGTGTTTTTCCTGAATATCTCTCTTTTTTTTCATTTAAATTTTTTGTAGTGATACTTGCGATGCAGCACTCAGCAAGTTTTTGTGCTGGTCTTTTGTCTTCATGACCTGTTTTGAAGGTCTCTGCTTGTTCCAATGCTTTCTTATAATCTAAATGGCCTTGTGGCATTTTCTTTGTACCTTTTCTTTATACAAATGAGGTGAGCTCTTGTCTGAATCATTTATCCGATTTGCCAGTTCCTGGCAAGTACAATGATCTGAGGATGCAAAATGTCCACTCAGTAGAATAGATCTTTTGTGATTGCATGACTCTTTATTCTTCCTTTTATTCATTTCATTTAAAACTCTCCCTCTTCTGCTATTTCTTTCTCTCTAAACTCTCACAGTATTTCCAAGACTGTATACATAATGGTGATAAGACTGCTTATAACTTTTGGTTTATGGCAAAAATACCCATTTCCCTGACCTTTTAGGTTGAGTTTTAGATTGAAATATCATGTTTTGTGTTCTCCCTGATTAGCATTTAGTTAGTGTATATTGGCTTTTGTGTAATGTCTATGTGCTATCAAAGGAATATACACACAGCTGTCTCATAACTCTCAGGGATGTACTGATGAGGTTTGTGAATTTCATCTTGGCTCTAGTGCTGCTCTGACAGACTGGAGAGATTTACACCGGCCCTGCCCCCCCCCCTTGATTCCATACTCAGTCTCTCGGTGGCCCCGTCCAGCAGAGATTAAAGTCGTATTGATCCATGAGCCCAGGAAAGTCCATTTCACTAAGACTCCATCAAACAAGGACCCCCTTTATGAACCATATGTTTCTGATATAGAGACATGAAATACAGCAGATATGAAATATAGTGGGCGAAAGCTATCTAGACTCATACCTGGACTCATGAATGTAATGTGATCGTAAA
The DNA here is from genome assembly GCA_018155175.1 of Sinocyclocheilus anophthalmus. Classification (NCBI taxonomy): domain Eukaryota; kingdom Metazoa; phylum Chordata; class Actinopteri; order Cypriniformes; family Cyprinidae; genus Sinocyclocheilus; species Sinocyclocheilus anophthalmus. The sequence continues at coordinate 6,448 of JADLZN010001347.1, read as the reverse complement.
ATATCTTGCTCTTTGTGTTGTGTAACCCTCAGGGAATGATTTAGAATACATGGGATCTTCCTGGTATTTCGCGTTCATTTACTGCGGGAAAGTGTATTTTTTCATGGGAATATTGTATATATATATATATATCTCAATCAAAATATGCATTTAAAATAAAGCAGATTTCAGTTAACTTTTTAAATAAAAATATGAATATTTTTGAATATATTTGTATATTCACTTATTTATTATTGAATAAGTTGCTATTTTTAAATGTTTATGAAAAAGCAGCATCTCTGAATATTTTTTAGATATTTATTTAAAAAAAAAAAGCAAATTTTAAATATTTATTTAAACAATTGAGATTCTTTATTATTTAAGCAAAAAAGCTGCTATATCAGAAATATTTATTTAGTTATTTATTGGAAAATATGCAATTTTATTGATTTATTTGTTTATTTCAACCTTCTCGCTATAGTTAAATATTAATTTCAACATTTTAATTAAAAAAATATTTTAAAAAGCTGCTATGTTTGCTTCTAGTATTGGTCTAATTTATCTCATGTTGGTCATTGTACAAAATGCTAATAATAACCAAAAATGATATGATCATGATATATTGTGCATTCATTGTCATTTCTGACTGAATTTGGAAGCACATATACAGACAAATGCATCTTACTTCACCTCTATAAATATCTCCAAAAAGTGATTCCAACTTCTAGAAACTCTGGCACTTTTCAGCAATTATTGGCAGCGAGCACAAGCGCTAAATCACAGATGCAGTCTGTCATGCTTGTTAGATCTCATCATAAACACACCCATCTGGTAGGCGGCTCACTGCCTGTCGATTTCTTTCTCCTGCTCTTTCTCATTCACACAAGCGTCGTGACACCCAAGCAGAAAGTTACCGCCCGTGCTTCTGGATACACAATCTGCAGCCTTTGTCACTCCTCGAAGATCCTATGGGAAAGTTTCGAGTTACATAGTCTCAGACATCGATCTACGAGTAGATTTAGTTTGAATTTCAGAAATCCACCGAATTTATTCTTCCCTCATCATATGACGCTGGGTCAGGAGTGGATATGCGCCAAACCTCTCGGCTATTTCCTCCTCTGGCAAGCAAACGGCTTTAGCTGCAGCACCCATCATCTTTCTTTCTTTCTTTCCAAAAAGTTGTCTTGTTGTCCAATTACAGTCAGCCATTGTCAAGCTGCGCACCATTTGCAGAGTTAAATAAGCAAAGAAAGGTTGCTGGTCACGTTTATGCACGCCCAGTACTAACGTCAGCACTGGCTGTTTAGTTAACGCTATGAAATATGAAACCACCATATGAGCAACAGCCCTGTCTAATGAAGTTTCCTACTGTATAGGAAAAGTTGTAAGCCTGCACAACAGGTTCTCCATCTGTTTATATATTCAAATATTAGATTTTACACACATACATATATAGTCATATTTTGGTTGAAGAAGCCTATCTATCTATTAGGGCTGCACGATTATGACAAAAAAAAAATCACAATTGTCAATTATTCCCTTGAAATTGTAACTGCGATTATTAATTACGATTATCACAATTACATTGAATGATGTTTATACCATTATTTGATGCAACTGCATGCCATATTTTAATATGAAAATAAACAAGCTGAAAACAACTGAAAAACCTTTAGTGCTTTTCTACAGTATTAAGCCTCAAACGTCAAATATACATCGGATTGGTTTCTTCTTTAAATTATAAAAAAAGTACAAAATATAATGGTATTATAGTGTTATACTAAAACAAAAATTAAACTAGGGATGCACTGAAATGAAAATTCTTGGCTGAAGCTGAAACCAAACAAAATTAAACACTGGGTCGAAGGCCGAATACGAACACAGTTTTTCGAGTTTTTTCCCCATGTATTTTGACAAATTTTTTTTACCATTGCATAAATTAAAAAGCCAAAATGGGCTTTTTACTGTTTTGTCTTGCTTTTCAAAAAAAAAAAAATCAATTACAAAACAACAATTTAAAAAATATTTAACACTGAACATTTTTAACATTCTAGCAGACACTATACCAACAAAGCACAATTTAACTTAAAATTAATACGTTAGTAAAATAATAATTTTTGGCCATCAGACCCCCTTTTTGAACCAGGCATGTATTTCTTTTTTTTATTTTTTATTTTTAATGCACAATTAATGCAGCCTTGCTGAGAAGAGACTTCTTTTAAAACAGAAAATAATACAGATCCTAATTTGAACACTATGTGTGAATGTTATAAATGTATTAAAACAGAGCTGTTGTATTGATTATTATCATTATTATTGTCTTACATTTCTATTTTATTTTACAGAACGACAGTAAAATTACAATACTAACATTTATAAATGTTGATAAGAGTTCTTGCTTTTTCTCAACTTTTATTTTGGCGGAAACGCGCAGGAAGACCTCAATGCTTATTTTTGTTGACAACCAGATGTATTAATATGAGGTTTGATTGGAATACGTCGTACGATCGCATGTCACATGCCTTGTAACAAGTCAAAACTGTGACTGAGCAAACTGACGACTGTATCAGTGGCAGGATTTCCTCGCAGATTTGGACTTTGACCCTGGTTAACAAGCAGATGCTGCGAGTTGTGCAGCACTGTCAGAATCATGCATGCGCGCTGTGTGTATTAGAAAAACAACGTTTTCTGCAGTGTATTACTAATATGTTTAAGGCCCAATTTCCGATTTCAATCATCATACCGTAACCGCAACAATCACCCCGTCCTCTCACTATACTCTGGTTGCTATTTGATCGCGTCATATCATTGTTCTGTACTATTTATCCGGTCTTTTCACTTATTTGTTATTAACGCCGAAAGCGTTTTTTTGCTATTTTTGGCCAAATAATTTCAGTTGCCGAACATTCAGTGCATCACTAATTTAAAACAACGGTAAAACCCTTAAGATAACATGTAGAAAGTAAAAAACATATCTTAAGTGTGCAGAATAACATAATTGGACTTTGAACGATTAATTGCCGCTTTTAACGATTACGTAACTGTGGCATCCATAATTGTAATCGAGATTAGAAATTCGATTAATTGTGCAGCCCACTATAATCTGTCTGTCTGTCCATCTATCGGTGTCTATCTATATTTTGATTAAATAATAATTTAATAAGCCACTATATCTTAAATAAAACATATATTGAAAAAATGCTGTCTTAAATAATTGATTTTGATTTATTTATGTATTTAATGATATATATTTTGTTAAAAAAATTAATTAAAGCTGTTATATTTGCTTCCAATATTGGCCTAATTTATTTTATAAAATGCTTATAATAACTAATACAGATATAGTCATAATCATGATATATGATCCCTTGTCATTTCTGCCTGAATAAGGATTTTTTTTAAAGCACATAGACAGACTTACTCATCCACTCATAAATATGTCCAAAAATGATTCCAACTTCTAGAAACTAGCATTTTTCAGCAATTATTGGCAGCGAACAGGAGCGTTCTCATTGGGATCCTTCAGGCATACTGGGGGGTATCACTCGGGCGGCCCGTAATCACATATGCACCATTAAGTCATTACAGCCAGAATGAAAGTGCGGGATGTGAGCTCTTGTGCCTTGAAAAGATAATTAAGGTGACGGTGCTGTCAGCTTGATTTAAACACACACATTCGCACATCCAGACGGATAACATCAAGCCTGAAATTGTCAGTTTCCTCTATTTTACAGCTTTCTGTGACACCTGCCATGTCACGGCAGCGTGGATGTTATTTGAATAGGAAGTGCTCTTTCTGTTTCCGTGGGTGACTTCTCTCCCCGGTGTGACAGCTGTTCTTGGCAGGTTATGGCATGAGTGCGCCCGGTGTCAGCAGGGACTGCATCACTGTCACCTCGACAGACTTCTCTTTCACACCTGTCTGTTCTACCTGAGCTCCATGTGCTCGGTCTTATATGTGTGTGGGCTTGAAGATCACGCTTCCAGACGCAGTTTTCACTTTGTCATATTTGCTAACACTCATAAGTCATGTTAATTTATGTTCACAAGCACTCTGTAATGACTAAGGACATACCCCAAGGCTCAGGGGTCTATAGCTAATGTTGTAGTGGAAAAACATTAGCGCTGTTCCTAAAACTATAGTGAGCTGCCCTGCTGTCTACTGTTTGTATCAGACTTCTAAGACAGTATCTGAAATGAAATCAAACCGTGATTGATTTGGATATACTTTGCATAGGCAGTGACTCTGTGTCGCACGAATAGCACAAATTGCTCACGAGAAATGCAAGAGAGAGTTTGTTGGTAGCATGTTGCTAAGCTTTCAAGTAAGCATAAAAATACTTTTACAAAACATTTCTGGGAAAAATAGTATCATTTGAATTAGATTAGATTGGTTGATAGTTTTATAGACACTTTTTGTTTTAGATACAAACCTCTATTTAGGCCTGAGTAGAAAAATGTTAATTACTTACTATTTTTGGGTAACTCAGGGGTCCTATGGGAATTTTTATTTGTTTATTTATTAAAATAATTAAAGATTTCCGTCCCATCCAAATCAAAATACTTGAGTTGGAAAACGCTTTCCCAGGGGAATAGTGCTCAATAAATTAGTTTAAGGATTGATTGATCTGCAGTAATACAGAGATATATTTATATCACATATAAATATGATCTTCACTATCTTGATGACATTTTTCCACACTGAAAAGTAAAGTAAATAAATATATATATTGACAGATAATATTTACTCATATTTGTATTTACTGGTATGGTTCTAGAAATAACGAGTCAGTCCTGGAGAATGTGAACATATCTGTTAGTTTTATACTAAAAATACACTATGTATATTAGATATATATATATATGTACATGTTAAGACGTATGTCAACATACAGTAAATGTATGTTACCTTATAATCTAGACTCATCCATATTTCTTCCACTGGGTTGCCAGTGGTTGCTGGTTCTATCTTTGATTTTGGATCAGAAAAGGCTGCATAATGTTGCTTCTTTTTGAAACAGTGTTTCACATTTGCTGTCTGTAGGCAGTTTACTATGATTTGGAATGGAGCTTTTAAAATAAAGACTTCCTTCAGTCAGGATGCCCCTGTTACAGAGCAACACTAAGAACGCTCTAGAAGCTCTGAAAGTAGAAGCACAGATGTCCACTGTGCATTTTGTATGATTTCCTCTAGGTAGCTACACTTTCAGTTTCCCTCAGACCATCTTAGTCTTACACAGTCTACACCTACATGCTCCGAAAATCGTGTGGCGTACAGAATGATTTTCTCCCACATGCCCTCCAAATAGTGCTGAGACGTCAGTAGAAGCTTTGCCAGCCCCGGCTTGGCACGCTAAAGTAGATGTCTAGCAATTTATAAGATGTTCGGTATGATCCGACATATGGTTTTGAATTATAAAAATGCAGCATGAGGATAATTGAATGAATGAAGGGCCCAGATGATAGGTGAACTGTTCAGACTCGGGTGTTTGCTGGAGACCTGTGAGTGAAGGATTATTGATTTACTACAGACCGCTAAAAAGAGCTTATCGTTAGAGTTCTTCTCCCAGTTGTCTCCCTCGGGTCTCTGGACTCTATTCCCAGATCATGATCAGATCACCTCAAATGAAGTGTTTCTTTCTCTCGACACTTTCTCATCTACTCTGGATCTCTTTCTCGCAGTCTCTCTTTCCCTGTCTGTCTCCCTCTGGTTCTCCCTCTCAGATTGCCCTTCATATTCTCAGTCTCTGCTGAAATCAGCATGCAGCCCTTGGTTGACATCCATAATGCATATGCATGCGCTAGCATAAGCTCGCTGGAGTTTGTGTTCATCTTGTGGGCGTTTTGGCTCGCATAGATCCGAAGGATGCAACTTCGTTTAGAGCATTAGAGGTGGGAAGAAATCTTGAATTCCGGGATCACAATCAGATTGTAATTAATATTAGCAGTGACAAAAATAGCTTTGTGTAGATCATGAAGATTTTGTTTATAATATAATAAACTTATTTTTTATTATTAGAAGAAGTATCCTACTAATAATAATAGAACGGGAGTATGGGTATAGAGTCTATAAAAACGGATAGTAGGGTAGGCACAAAATAATTTATAACTGGTGATTTATTATGGTATAATAGTCATGATGACGATGATTGATTATGTAGCTGTATTATTCAGTAGGGCTGTCCTCGACTAAAGATTTTTATGGTCGACTAGTAGTCGTTCATTTTAAACATTAGTCGACTAATCACATGTTTATTAATAAACAATTGAAATCATAATAATGAGCCTTTAATCGCCTACATAGCCTAATAAGCGCTCAAGCACACGCATAAAGCTTGCCACAGCGCACCGCAAAAGATAATGATTATGAATATGTTAGGGGAAAACAGTAAGGAGGCTGCATTAACATATTAACAATTCACTGATAAACAAGTGCTTGCTTTGTTTTCGGTTTAAGAGATGAAGCCGG
>JADLZN010001346.1:337500-571990 GCA_018155175.1 Sinocyclocheilus anophthalmus | reverse complement strand
TGATTTAGGAGATTCTGTGGTCACTGCTGATCCAGACGCTGATGATGTCCATGATGTGTGTCGAAGGGTTCGAGTCCCAGCATCCGTTGGGTTTGCGGTCGTGAACACAGATGTCAGGCTGGTGTGTGTGTGTGTGTGAGGTTGTGGCGAGACGCTTTGTGCGGAGAGCAGAATCTGTGTCGTTTTTTTGTGGAATGAGATTCATCGTCCTTGCTGATCGGGAAAGAACTGATCAGGAGCAGCTGAAGGGGTTTGTGAGGCTCATATGAGTGTTCTGTGCCCCAGAATCGTGCCGGCCAGGCGGGACACGGAGGACAGACCTCGGCGCGGAAACGAGGCTTGCCAGGACACGTGTCTGGAGGGAGAAGGAGATAACACCACACCGTTACTGACACACACACCTCACACACAAACACACAAGCAGCTCACCTCACAATCACTCACTCACGACACACTCACAGACACACTCACAGACCACACACCCTCACACACACACACACTCACGCACACACAAACACACACACACACTCTCTCACTCTCTCTCACTCACACTCACCCACTCACACTCACACACACACAAACAAACAAACACACACACACACACACACACTCACAGAACATCACACACACACACACACACAGACACTCACACGCACACACACAGACACAGACACACCACACAGACACACACACACACACGCACGCACACACATGCGAAACACACACAACACACACCACACACACACACACACACATTCCACATCACAGGACACACACAACAGACACGCACACACACACGCACGGGGGCACACACACACTCATGGAAAACACACACACACACACACACACCATCAGCTGAGGACACACACACACACACACACAGACAAGCACCCAGACACAGACACAGACACTGACACAGACACAGACACACACACACAGACTCACAGACACAGACACAGGGCACAGACACGTGCGCACACAGACACAGCACGCGCACACAGACACAGACACAGGACACAGACTACGAAGCGCACACAGACACAGGGACACTGACACACTTTCACAGACACCGACACAGACACAGACACAGACACAGACACAGACAAGACACACACCACACACCACACACACACACACAACACACACACACTCACAGACACACAAACACACACACAGGACACAGACACGCACAGACACAGACACAGACACAGACACGCGCACACAGACACAGACACGCGCACACAGACACACACAGGAGACAGAACAGCGCTACTGCGCACACAGACCACAGACACAGACCACAGACCACAGACACACAGACAAAGACACAGACCACAGACAGAAACAGGACACACACAACACACACACACACACACACAATCACATAGACACACACACACGTCACCAGCCGACACTATGGACAGTAGTGATGAGTTTAACTCAAACCTTGCAGACGTTGTGTGAACACTCGGTGGTGACGGGCTGAAAGGACAGCTCCTGACAACAAACACACATGAACATCTGCTCCACCTTCCGCAGGAAGTTCTGCAGGACAACAGGAAGTCATGCATCAGCACAGTGCTATTTTACTGTTATTGAGATACTATAATAGTTTTTATTAATATTTAGAATTAGATGTTATTTTTATACTTTCTGTTTTCATTTTAACAAACACATTTCCGCCCAGGTTTTTTTAATTTTTGTTGTCTAATACTTTTTTGTTTTTTATTTCAGTTTTAGTTATATATATATACGGTGGGTATGGAAAGTATTCAGACCCCCTTAAATTTTTCACCTTTGTTATATTGCAGCCATTTGCTAAAAAAATTTTTTCCTCATTAATGTACACACAGCACCCATATTGACAGAAAAACACATAATTCTTGACATTTTTGTAAATCTATTAAAAAAGAAAAACTGAAATATAACATGGTCATAAGTATTCAGACCCTTTGCTCAGCATTTAGTAGAAACACCCTTTTGATCTAATACAGCCATGAGTCTTTTGGGAAAGATGCAACAAGTTTTTCACACCTGGATTTGGGGATCCTCTGCCATACCTCCTTGCAGATCCTCTCCAGTTCTATCAGGTTAGATGGTAAACGTTGGTGGACAGCCATTTTTTTTTAATTTTTAGGTCTCTCCAGAGTTGCTCAATTGGGTTTAAGTCAGGGCTATGGCTGGGCCATTCAAGAACAGTCACAGAGTTGTTGTGAAGCAACTCCTTCGTTATTTTAGCTGTGTGCTTAGGGTCATTGTCTTGTTGGAAGGTTAAACCTTCGGCCCAGTCTGAGGTCCAGAGCACTCTGGAGAAGGTTTTCGTCCAGGATATCCCTGTACTTGGCCGAATTCATCTTTCCCTCGATTGCAACAGTCGTCCTGTCCCTGCAGCTGAAAAACACCCCCACAGCATGATTGCTGCCACCACAGCATGCTTCCTGTTGGGACCGCGATTGGACAGGTGATGAGCAGTGCCTGGTTTTCTCCACACATAACGCTTTGAATTAAGGCCAAAAAGTTCTATCTTGGTCTCATCAGATCAGAGAATCTTATTTCTCACTATCTTGGTGTCCTTCAGGTGTTTTTTTAGCAAACTTCATGTGCTTGCACCTGAGGAGGGGCTTACGTCGGCGGACAATCTGCCATAAGGCCCCGACTGGGGGAGGGCTGCAGTGATGGGTGACTTTCTACAACTTTCTCCCATCTACCGACTGCATCTCTGGAGCTCAGCCACAGTGAACTTTGGGTTCATCTTTACCTCTCTCACCAAGGCTCTTCTCCCCCGATAACAGTTTGGCCGGACTTGGCCAGCTATAGGAAGGGTTATGGTCGCTCCCAAACATCTTCCCATTTAAGGATTATGGAGGCCACTGCTCTTAGGAACCTTAAGTGCAGGAGAAATGTTTTTGTAACCTTGGCCAGATCTGTGCCTTGCCACAATTCTGTCTCTGAGCTCTTCAGCAGTTCCTTTGACCTCATGATTCTCATTTGCTCTGACATGCACTGTGAGCTGTAAGGTCTTATATAGAAAGGTGTGTGGCTTTCCTAATCAAGTCAAATAAGTATAATCAAACACAGCTGGACTCAAAATGAAGGTGTAGAACCATCTCAAAGATGATCAGAAGAAATGAACAGCACCTGAGTTAAATATATGAGTGTCACAGCAAAAGGGTCTGATATCTTAGGTACAAGTCACTATTTGAGTTTGTTCTTTTTACTAAATCTGAAAAAATGGCAACAATTCTGTGTTTTTCTGTCAGTATGGGGTGCTGTGTGTACATTAATGAGGGAAAAAAAATGAACTTAAATGATTTGAGCAAATGGCTGCAATATAACAAAAGAGTGAAAAATTTAAGGGAGGTCTGAATACTTTCCGTACCCACTGTATATTTTTTTTTTATTATTTTTTTTACATTTAAAGTTAATTTTAGTTCATGAAAGTTTTAGTAATTTTGTTGTGTTTTTGTCAATGTTTTAGTTACTGTTTCTTTAAATATGTCCATAGTCTTTATTCATTTTAATTTCCGTATGTTTTTATTAATTATTCAGTATTTCAATTTTAATAATTTTAGTACATCAAGAATAAACTAAAAGGGGGAAAACAGAAAACTATCGACTAGGCAAGTTAGCTGAAATAAAACAATTTTTAATTGACTTTATTATTTAATTTTTTATTTTAAGTTTAGGTAAGTTTGGTAATTTGTTTTGTTTTTGTCATTTTTATTAGTTTTTCTTTCATTTTCATTTTAGTTTAGTTATTTTAGTGCAAGTTAAACCTATTGAAAATGAGAAATGTTGCCTTTGCAACTGAAATAAAAATTTTAAGTTTTTATTTTTTATTTCAGAAAAAGTTTATTTTATTTCAAGTAATAAAAATGTTTTATGCTCTTAGCTAGCCCCCCCCCCCCCCGATAAAAAACTGCACAAAACATAGTTTAGAACAACCTATTAAATTAAAAATCATTTATAATCTAAAATTAGTTTAAAACACATTAACTTTATATCGAAAGTAACATAAGTCTCATTTACATATCTAACCCTATAAAGCCTACTGTATCATATTCGATACTAAAAGAGATAAAAGCTCTTTTAGTGTAATTATAGAAACACTTCTCGTGTCAAATCTTGACTGATTTTGATCAAGTAAAGGTCAGAATAACGTCAGTAATATCTCCAGATGAACACTTACTGCACTGAAGCAGCTCAGCTTTACTTGATTCTCCATCAATCATGTTTTAGAGTCTCAAATCTGATCCTCAGGATCTTTTGAGGAGCGTTTGTTTCCAGAAGCTTTACTTTCACTGTTCCTCAGCGGAGGAATGATCTTCACAAGCCTCCAGAACATCTCACATCTTTATTTCTTCATCTCTCAATCACTGCATTATATGTTTGGAGCATTTCAATCTCATCTTACTGAGACAGATTACTGGAGATATAGAGCGGCCACTGATGTTTATAGCATTTTATGTCAGCATCTGCTGTACTGTTAGAAAGATCTCATTGATTTACAAGCATCAGAATTTCATCATAGAAATATTAGAATCTGCAGCAAATTCATATTTTGCATCAGTTTTTATTCATCGAATGAAATGTGAGCTCCATATTCTCACTATATCTGACTATATGAGCCATAAAAGCCTGATGGAGCAAATATGACACGCAACATAATGCACACACAGTGCTGGCCAAAACGATCAGAACACTAGTATTCCCAGCAGCTAAAAATGGTTTTAAGTCAGTTATTTCTATCTTTTGCTGTAGTGTGTCAGTAGGAAATATCAGTTTACATTTCCAAACATTCATTTAGCCATTAATTGTAATAATGCAGTGAGATATATGTTTATGCTCCACACAGAGATCTGATCTGATCATCATCAGTCTGTCTGGAGTCTCGCAATCTGAGACAGACTCAATCCAGATGAACAAGACGCTTCAAGAAACCTCCTGAGAAACTCTGCTCAAGTGCACCGAGAGCAAAAGCTGCTTTAAACACAAAGGAGTGCCCTCTCATCACTAGGCATCACAGGGATTCCACTTCGCTGGTTTGAATCCTATCTCACTGGTAGGTCTTTCAGGGTGGCTTGGGGAGGGGAGGTATCCAAAGCACATCAACTTGTCACTGGGGTTCCTCAGGGCTCAGTACTTGGACCCCTCCTCTTCTCCATTTACACTACATCACTGGGTCCCATCATACAGGCACATGGCTTATCCTACCATTGCTATGCTGATGACACACAGCTCTATCTTTCATTTCAACCAGATGATCCAACGGTAGCTGCACGGATCTCAGGCTGCCTGGCGGACATCTCGGCATGGATGAAAGAACATCACCTACAGCTCAACCTGGCAAAGACTGAGCTTCTTGTCTTCCCTGCCACTCCAACTCTACAGTATGATTTTTCCATCCAGCTAGGTTCTTCTACAATTACCCCATCAACTTCGGTCAGAAATCTCGGTGTAATCTTTAATGACCAGCTGACCTTCAAAGACCACATTGCAAAGACGGGTACTCCCCTCCCGCTCGATCTTTGCAGCACCCCCCAGATTTGCTTTGCACAACATCAGAAAGATCAGGCCCTTTCTAACGGAGCATGCTGCACAACTTCTTGTCCAGGCCCTTGTCATCTCTAGGCTGGACTACTGCAATGCTCTTCTGGCTGGACACACACACACACACGCACACACAAAAACACACACACGCCTTCTGGATCATTTGTAGAGGCACGACTGGTCTTCAATGAGCCCAAAAGAGCCCATGTCGACCCTCACACCTCTCTTTTATCTTCCTGCAACTGGCTACGGTTGCGGCTGCATCAAGTTCAAGACATTGATGCTTGAATATAGAGCAGCCACAGGCTCAGCACCCTCCTACTTCTACTCACTACTATGAATCTACATCCCCTCCAGAAGTCTGAGATCCGCTAGTGAGCGACGTATGCTGTAAAATGAGGATGCTGTCAAAAATAATGTCATAAATAGATTTTCTTGATCAATTAACTTCTATTAACTAAATGAAATCAACATTGGTGAGCGCGTCCTTTTGTGTTTTTAAAGCCGCTTTTGCTTCGCAGGGCACTTGAGCCAGAGTTTCTCAGGAGGCTTTCTTGAAGCGTCTTGTTCATTGGATTGAGCTGTCTCAGATTGCGTGCTCCAGACAGACTGATGATGATCAGAATTAGATCTCTGTGGGGAGCTAGCTGTTTTTTAAACATATATCGCACTGCATTATTACAATTAATGGCTAAATGAATGTTTGGAAATGTAAGCTGATGTTTCCTACTGACACACTACAGCAAAAATTGAATTAACTGACTTAAAACCATTTTTAGCTGCTGATATACTAGTGTTCTATCATTTTGGCCACCAGTGTAAATAAACTTTTGTCTATAGGTTTAGTGTGTACCGGTCCCTCTGACAGGAAGCTCAGCGCTTCGTCCCACAGCTTCCTGTTGGGTTCGTCTTCCTGTATCAGATTCCGCTGCTGTTCTGACAGAACGAACGACTCGACTTCCTTCAGACGCTTGACCTGCGGCTCCTCCTGGGGGCGTTCACCACACCTGACACACACACACAGACACACACACACCACACACACACAGATACCACACACACACACACACACACACACGCGCACAAACACACACACGATTAACCTCACACAACACACCCGCACACACACAGCACACACCAGATACACACACACACTCAAACACACACACACACACATACACACACATACAGTATATATATACACACACATACACACACACACACACAAACACACACAAACACAAAAACAATTTCCATAATACAGCTCTTGAAATCAGTTGTTCCCCCAAATTCCGTAAAACAAATTCAAAATTCCATTTGTTTCTGTTTTAATTTTAGGTTTAATGGTTATAAAGTACATTTTATTTACATGTTTAGGGCCCTATGAAATTTTAAATTTTTCTCACCATGTGTTTGATCAAATTCTGTGTTTTAGCATGTCTATTTATTTGAATGCATAAAAGCAACTTAATTTATTCAAATTTATTCTTAAATTAGCCTTATGAAATGCTTTTTTCTCCCCTCAGAAATTCTGTATTGTGTATTTACATTTTTCCTGGTTATCATATTATCAAGCATAAAAACAAGTCTTTTAATTATTGAAAATTAAGCAAACTTTATTTTTTGGCAAACAAAGAGGATTTACTATTAAAATGTAAAACATGAAAGAAATGTTGTGTTTACTTCTTAAAAAAATAATGTTTGTGTAATTTCAGTAGTAATAGTAGTACATACATTCTTCTGAACAATATAATATATTTCTGGCACAATGTCTTCAAGTTAAACCGGACTTTTATTTTGACGGGTCGCCGTGAAAACCTTTACAGTTCTGTGTGTATATGATATGATATACATGTAGTTAATGGCTGGGGAAAAATCTGATGTGATTAAAAGAAAAGACCGAATCACTCGCTGCTCTTGATTAAACTACTGTTCATTTGCATTTGCATGACCTACTTTAGATTAACGCATCCAAACTTCCGTGTTAACATTCCGAGTTAAACAGTATTCCAATTTTATGCCTGGATTCCGTGATTCTGTCATAGGGCCCTACACACAGCTGTATAATGACACTGTACCTGTGCTCTCCTCTTCTTCTTCGTGAGCGTCTGCGCTGCCGTTGCTCTGCAGCTCTTCCTCTGTGTTCTCCACTGGTTTCTCCTCCTCTTCCTCCTGAACTCTCTTGGACGGTCGTGTGGCTCGGGGTCGTCCTCTCTTTCTGCCGCGCGTCGAGCCGCCCACCGATCGCACCGTCGCCTCGCGCTTCGTCTTATTGGCCATGGCCTCCAGATACCCAGGAGGATACTGAGACACACAAACACATGTATGAATTAATATATATGACCCTGCAGCACAAAAGCAGTCATAAGTAGCACAGGTATTATTTGTAGCAATAGCAACAATACATTGTCTACACCACCCGCCACACACACACACGCACACAAAACAGACGTCACATGCACACACACACATCTCTCTCTCACCCCACACACACACACCCACAAACGCACACACACACTCACACTCCACACACACAACACACGCACACAAACAAAGGACACTCACACTACACAACCACACACACACTAGCACACACGTACACACACACACACACACATGCAGGTTTGTTTTTATGGTTTATGGGACTCTCCATAGGCGTAATGTTTTCTGTACAAACCGTATTTTCTATTGCCTACACCAACCCTACCCCTAAACCTAACCCCACAGGAAACTTTGTGCTATTTCAGATTTTCAATACACTCCATTCTGTGTGATTTATAAGCGTTTGAAAAGTAGGGACATGGGGTAATGTCCCAAAAAGTCACCTTCTCCTTGTAATACCAATGTCATACCTTTGTCATTATACAAAGGTATGTCCTCATTTGTCACAAAAACGAGCACACACACACACACAAACACACAAAACACACACTCACACACATGCACTCTCACCACCTCTCACACTCGCACACTGCCTCACGCACCAGACACACACACACACACACAGACACGACACCCACTCTATCTCACACACACACAACACACACACACACACACACACAAACTCGCACACTCACACTCACACTCCCAAACACCCACAACACACACACACACAATCTATCTCCACCACACACACACACACACACAAACTCGCACACACACACACAAACAAAGCACAAACACACACACAAACACACACACACAAACACACACACATGCACACACACACACTCACACACACAAAAACACACACACACACACACAAACACTCACACACTCTAAAAAACACTACTCTACCTATGTCACACAACACACACACACCACACACCACACACACTCTCTCTCTCACACACAAACACACACTCACACTCCTCACATGGACTTGAGGCCGAGGTTTCTTGATGACGCTCGACCCCTCTGTAGTCCGGGCGCTGGATCCAGGTCGTCGCGTCGCAGCAGGTATCTCCACACCAGGAACCCACACTTCCCGATCTCAGGCCAGTACTTCACCACCTGACAACAACACGCCATGCTCTCCAACATCACCACCAATGGTGCAACAAAGTGTTCAAGAGAACTTCATCTGATGTGGCTTAACGAATACAACGTACCAATTACTGCAAACCAAATGCTACTAAAAGATTAAAATCAAAGTACATGTCATGTTTTTCCTGGTTAATGTCATGAAATATCAAAATTCGGAACAGTTTTGTTCGCTTTCAAAATATAAATCCATTTTTAGGGAGAAAATCAGTTTTAAACATTGATGTGTGACAGCAGAAGAAAGACACTTTCACTGATGAACTTCAGTCAAGTTAATGTCTAAGTCCCAGGGAAAGAAAAACTGAAAAAGCAGATAGTTTGAGAGCAATATACATCATAAAAGCTTCTGCTAAATGCATAAATGAAAATGTAAATGAAAGCTTTGCTCATGAATTTGATTTACTTTGCATGAACTCATTAGAAGTGTTGCTGTTGTTAACTAAAAATAAAAGCAAATCTATTAAAAATCTATATATTAAATTAAGTTTAAATAAAACAAATATTAGGGGAAAAACTAAAAGCTGAAATTGAATATTAGGTGAAAAAAAATTAGGTGTGTGATTGTGTGTGTGATTGTGTGTGTGTGATTGTGTGTGAGTGTGTGTGTGTGTGCTGTGCTGTATGTGTGTGAGTGTGTGTGTGTGTGGGAGTGCGTGTGTGTGTGTGTGTGAGATTGTGAGTGTGTGTGAGTGTGTGTGTGAGAGTGTGTGAGAGTGCGTGTGTGTGTGAGAGAGAACGTGTGTGAGTGCGTGTGTGCTATGTGTGTGAGTGCATGTGTGACGTGTGTGTGTGTTGGAGTGTGAAGTGTGTGCGTGCGTGCGTTGTGCGTGTCGATGTGTGCGTCTGGGAGTGTGTGCGTGTGTGCTTGGTGTGAGTGCGTGTGTGTGAGGGAGTGCGTCGTGAGTGAAGTGGGCGTGTGAGCTGTGAGGTTGTGTGCGTGCATGCTCGTGCTGAGTGAGTGTGGCTTGTGCAGAGTGCGTGTGTGTGAGAGTGGTGTGTGATGTGTGTGGATCGTGAGTGTGTGCTGTTTGAGTGGTGAGTGTGCGTGCGTGCCGTGTGTGTACCTTAAAATGCCATCGTAGCGGTTTCCCTCCTCCGGTGCGTATTTGCTGATCCGTCGGCCCTTGGAGCTGCGAATCACTCTCACCGGTTTTCCCGCTCTCCAGTTGCGAGACTCTGCCCCATCCTTGTCATTCAGAGGGGCGTCACAGTTCAGCGCCAGAGCCCTGAGAGGTCAGAGGTCAAGAAGGGCATGTACAGTCACAGTGTACATGCACAGAGACGTGTAAAGATGAGAGCCGCGTGGATCACCTGTTCATGTGTGTGAGCGTCTGATCGAACGAGTGCTCGCCGATACGCTTGTTTCCGGAGAGGTCACGACCTCCGCTGCCGGTGTAGGTGAACTCATCGCCCCGGTCCTGGAACACACATATGAAATAACAGACCAAAAAATGTTTATTGAGCCTTTTATTCATTTCATTCCGACTATTTTTTATTGCAATGCAATCACGATTTTATATCTCATCATTTTGACTTTTCTGTTCAGAATTGAGTTTATATGAGTTTACATCTTTCGCAATTTAGACTTTTTTTTCCTCGCAATTCTCTTTTTTTTGTTTCCACCACAGAATAAAAAAAAAAAAAAAAAAAGGTTATGCCTTTATATCTCGCACTTCAATGCAAAGAATATATTATTCTCACAAACTTAATCTATTGAGATATAAATGTTGCAATTGCCTTTTTCTTTTAATTATTTTATTCTGTGTAAAAAGCTTCAGAGAGAGATTTTTTGATAATTTTTTTTTTTAAGTTTGTGTATTGTGTTTTTTTTTGTTAAATAGAATATTTGCTCCATTAGGATTTTATGGCTCACATACAGTGAGAAGCTCAATTTTATTCAGAGACTTAAACTGAGAAAGATATGAATTTGGTGCAGATGCTGATATTTTTATATGATGAAATTCTGCTGCTTGTAAATCAGTGAGCTCTTTATAACAGCACAGCAGATACTGACATAAAATTATAAAAATATCAGCGGTCGCTCTATATCGCCAATAATATGTCTCAGTAAGAAGAGATGTCTAGAAATATGATCAGCAGGTAAATGCGGCGATGAAAGAAGAACACACTCACAACTTCGTCCTCTGAATCCTCCAGCGTAGCACCAGCGAGTAGAGCCGTCGTTACTGTTACGTCCGTGAATCCCCACCGGACGTGAGCCTGTGAACGCCCGCCTCGCACTCACCGACCACAACACACCACAACCACACGCACACGCACACGCACACGCGCACACACACACACACACACACACACACACGCACACGCACACGCACACGAACACACACACACACCCACCACACACACCACACACACACACAAACACAAACACACACACGTAAATTTCCTACTGTAAATATATCAGAACTTAATGTTTGATTAGTAATATGCATTGCTAAGAACTTCATTTGGACAAAAATTTAAAGGTGATTTTCTCAATATTTCGAATATTTTGCACCCTTCAGATTCCAGATTTTCAAATATTGTTCTATCCTAACAAATCATATATCAATGGAAAGCTTATTTATTGCTTTGCATATTAGATGATGCATAAATCTAAATTTAAAAAAAAAAATGACCCTCATGACTGGTTTTGTGCTCCACGGTCACAAGTCATGACAACTTTTGTACTTTTTTAAAGCTGTTTTTCCCCTCCTTCTTATACTCGTGGTGTTCAAAAATTACCAAATTGCTTGTAAATCTCTCATTATGCTATATTATTATCAAATACTGGATTCAATCTTGTTTTCTGTCGATTAGCACGGGTTTTGTGTTTCTTTCTGGAACTGGTTGAGCAGAGGTTCAACTAACATCATCAACTAATAGAGTTTATGCATTTCGGTTTTTGAGTGAAAGTTGCCAAAATTATCCAAAATAATGGTTTTTCACTCAAAAACGGATGTGCATGAGATCAGATCAATGAAGCAATGAGAGATTGTTCACTTCTTGGTCACTTCTGGGTCAAACCCGCTCCGAGGCAGATCTCCTCACCTGAACGCGGAACTTCCACGTGGTTCCGACGGGAACGCCGGGAACGGGGCCGTAGTGATTGGAGGGGACGATTGTGCACTCTTTAGTGCGGCCCACACACGCCATACCCTAAAACACACACAATTAACCAGAGCTGACCAACAATAATGAACAAAGTCTCTATCTGACTACCTATATTACACAAACTGATGTTTTTTCCTCAGTACCTGTCTGACTGTTATCACTTTGCTTATTTAAAACGGGGAATC
Organism: Sinocyclocheilus anophthalmus; assembly: GCA_018155175.1. Taxonomy (NCBI): domain Eukaryota; kingdom Metazoa; phylum Chordata; class Actinopteri; order Cypriniformes; family Cyprinidae; genus Sinocyclocheilus; species Sinocyclocheilus anophthalmus. The sequence goes on along the minus strand of JADLZN010001346.1, from coordinate 559,598 downwards.
ATCTCAATTAATGCCAGTAAAGTACGGAGTGCCTCAAGGATCTGTTTTAGGCCCTCTGCTGTTTTCAATATACATGTTGCCCCTTGGTAATTTTATTAGAAAATACAGAATTCTATATATCAAAGAAAAGAGTCCATAATAAATGAGAGCACATGTGACTGATTTCAGATGCAGATTAGCATCTTTATGTAATGAAGGGGGCGGGACGCTTCAGATTCTAGAGGGCATTTGATTGGACGAGCTGAAATGTGGAATGATGTCATTAAAACGGTCAATGTTTACATTTTGAATGCATACATCTAATAAATAAAAAAATTATATTTAGCACAATAGCATATAGATGAGCTTAAGGCAGTGTTATTATTGTTAACAAAAACTAAAAACTTTTACTTTATTTGAAATAAAACAAATACTTGATTGAAAATTAAACTAAAATGTTTTAAAAACTAAAATTACTAAAGCTGAAAATGAAAATAAATCAAAACTAAAATGAAATAAACTAAACGACAAAATTTGTAAAAATATATTAAAATAAAAACTCATTATTTAACCTCTTAATTGGCAAGTTTTGTAAGATAAACGAGTATATGTGTGTATTTAATAGGGTTTGCTTTAGTCTGTAGTTATAATTAACTTTATAATACATAGTACATAAATAAAAGTCCGTAATGTGTGTTCACATGATGAAAAGCTAATAATTATATAATAAAAATGTCAAATTAAAATACAGCTAAATAAAACACTTACTAAAAATGCATTAAATTATAAAAATTTACATTTTTAAAAAACTTCGATCATGTAACCGAATAGTATAAACACTCCGGTAAAACTCATTCCTGAGCATTTACATTCATTGAGAGATGAGTGTTTGTTTCATCACAATTACAGTCTCTCTCGTGTCTTAATATTCCTCCTGTCGTTACATTAGTGAAGTCGTTTGGTGAATTATACAGTCGTTTGGAGCGTCATGTGTGTCCGCTCACACTCGTACCTGCTTTCCCACAATGCCTCAGCGCTCGTAAACGCTGCTCAGCGGGACTCTGGCCTTCAGCTGCGTTCTCTTTGAGTAAATGAGCGTCTAGAGCGCTTTTACACAAACAGGCCTTTGATCTGCAGATGAAGCTCATGTTCTTTGAGTTTTACAGCCGTTATTAATGAAGACACGCTTCACAAAACCATCACCCTCCATTCAACAGGTTGCTAAAGCACACACACACACTCACACACACACGCACAAACACACACACACACACAAACTCGCACAAACACACACACACGTACATGATCTGTGTGTGTGTGTGTGTGCACGCGTGCCGCGTGTGAGTGTGGTGTGTGTGTGTGTCTGTGTGCGCGTGTGTGTGCGTGTGTATGTGTGCGTGTGCGCAGCGCACGCATGTGTGGAGTGAGTGGGGTCTGTGTGTGTGGGAACGGTTGGTGTAGTGCGTGTGTGTGCGATGCGTGTGCGTGATCGGTGTTGTGTGTCTGTGTGTGTGAAGAGAGGTGAGTGTGTGTGTGTGTGCGTGTCTGTCTGTGTGTCTGAGAGAAAGAGTGTGTGTGTGTGTGTGCGGGTGGTGTGATGAGAGAGAGAGAGTGAGTGGTGTGTGGTGTGTGTGTCTGTTTGTGTCTGGAGAAAGAGCTTTGGGTGTGTGTGTGTGTGTGTGTGTGTGTGTGTGTGAGGAGAGAGACGTGAAGGTGTGGTGCGTGTGTGTGTCTGTGTGTGGAGGAGAAAGAGTGTGTGGTGGGTGTGTGTGTGTTTTGCGCACCGCCACGTGTGTGTTTCTGTGTGTGTGGGTGTGTGTGTTCATACTTGCCCCAGTATCTCTGGCTCTCTGTGGTCGCTGACGGCATCTTGGATTTCTTCTTGCTGGTTCTGAGTTTCTCTCCGGCTTTGACCACCTCACTGCTGTCGTTCTTACAGGTGGGGCAGTACCTGCACAGACACAGTCTCACGCCTCTGTCACGTGATCATACGCACACCTCAGTTTTTTTCAAGCCTTTGCTTCTTTTGTTCAAAACTTTACACACAAATCCAAGAACACACACAAAATGCAAAATGCCACACATCTCTTGCAAAATGAAGCACTGAATTCAAAATATCACAAACACATCTCAAAAGCAAACACCTTTGCCATAATATTAATCCCTGTTAGATTTTTGTGTGTTACATAGAGAATTTGTGTGTGGGTTTACAAAAAGTGTTTTATACATTTGAAAGGCTGAGATTAGTGTATGGTTTTGTAGATTTGGTGTGTGGTTCTGCTGTTTTGAGTGTCAGCTTTCAGAAACTGTGACGAGGAAAGATTGTGTGTAAGCAGCCTGAAAAAAGAATAGGGATGCACCGAAATGAAAATTCTTGGCCGAAGCCGAACAAAATGAAACACTTTAACATTCTATCAGACATTATTATACCAACAAATCACAATTTAACTTAAAATTAATGAGTTAGTAAAATAATATTTTTGGCCATTTTTGAGACCAAATCAGGCATGTATTTTTTACTGTACAAATAAAAGCAGCCTTGCTGAGCAGAAGAGACTTCTTTTAAAACATTAAAAAATATTACAGATCCCAATTTGAACACTATGTGTGAATGTTATAATAAATGTATTAATAGAGCTGTTGTAATTATTATTATTATTATTGTCTTACTTTTTTATTTTATTTTATTTCACAGAACAGTAAAATTACAATACTAACATTTATGAATGTGGGGGGGGGGAAGGAGTACTTGCTTTTTCTCAGCTTTTATTTTGGCAGAAATCCGCAGAAAGGAAGACCTCAGTGTTTCATTTTGCTGACAACAGCAGGTTTATAAATGATTCTCACTAAGAATTTGGGAAGATGTTTGTCGCACGAATCACATTGTCACATGCCTTTAAAAAAAAAAATCATAAAAATGTGACTGAGCAACTGACGAGTAACGCGACGCGTCATTATTCAGTACAATTTATTCGGTCTATTCACTTATTCAGAGCTATTTTGCTATATTCGGCCGAATAATTAGGGTTGCCGAACATTGTGTGCATCCCTGAGTGCAGTGTGAAGCGCGCCTCACCAGTCCTCGTCCTCGGGGATGGAGGTCAGCGGCGGGGTCAAGCAGTAGATGTGGAAGGCCATGTTACACTCGTCGCACAGCAGCTGCATGTGAGCGTCCTGCTTCCCTCCACACACACAACACGAGCAGAAACGACACTCAGCATCCGGATCCGCTTTACAGTGCTTACACTCCGGACCGACTTACCTGAACCACACACACACACACACGCACACATGCGTTACACATGAACTCGCACTTAGGTGAATGTGTGTGAGTGTGTGTTAAAGAGTCTGTGTGTGTGAGAGTGTGTGTGTGAGAATGTGTGTGTGAGTGAGTGTGAGTGAGTGAGTGAGTGCGTGCGTGCATGTGTGCGTGCGTACGTGCGTACGAGTGTGCATGTGAATGTGTGTGTGAGTGTGTGAGAGTGTGCATGTGTGTGTGTATCTGTGAGTGTTGTTGTTAAAGAGGTATTGTTGTGTGTGTGTTGTGTGTGTGTGAGAGAGTGTGTGTGTGGTTTATTGTGTGTGTGTGTGAGAGAGAGAAGAGAGAGAGAGAGAATGTGTGTTGTTGTGTGTGTGTGTGTGTTGTGAGTGTGTGTGTGTGTGAGTGTGTGGTGTGAGTGTGTGTGTGTGTGTGTGAGAGAGAGAGAGTAGTTATGTTTTCTGTTTTCACGCTGTGTGTGTGTGGGTGTGAGGGTGTGCTTGGGGGTGTGTGTGTGTTGAGGAGAGAGAGAGAGTGTGTGTGTGTTTTGTGTGTGTGTGTTGTGTTGTGGTGTGTTCTGTGTGTGTGTGTGTGTGTGTGTGGTGTGTGTGGGTGTTGTGTGTGTGTGTGTGCTAAACGTTTAAACGGGCCATCTGGCAGACAGCGACGGTGCTCCAGGTTTCTCTATCCTGTAAATCTCATCCAGAAACTGCAGTTTACAGTCACCAATCACATCACCCGGACCGCTGAAACAACCAATCACAGCACCAGCTTACAGTGATGTCATGCACGCCTGTGATCACATTATGTCACAAATGTCAAATTAAAATAAATAAATTGTAATATCAAAATGAAATACTAAAAATTTATTTATAAAAATGTCAAAGCATCACAAAAAATGTAAATAAAAATAAAACACTTACTAAAGATGAACTAAATTATAAAAATGCTTTTTTGGAATTCTGCGTTTTATCATCAAAAATGGTGGTAATTAATTTACTATGTAAAACTACTATGTAAAAAATGTATTTAATATTGATAGATGAATATTTAAATGAAACGATTGATGCTTAAATAAAAAATACAATAATCCATTCAAACAAAATATTGCATTTTTATTTTTTTTTGTCTAAACAACTTGCTTCAAAACGGTTACTGATAAAATTAAATATAGATGAAAAAAAAAAAATCTCGTAATGTGTGATATCATAAAAATCTTGATTAATAAATTGTATTATTATTATTATGATTTCTACCACTACCGCTAATGTAAATGTGCATTTTACGATAGCAATATATTTCCTCAAGTTAAGTGAACTTTTATTTTGGCGGTTAGCTTTACCCCAGCAGAATCTTGACGCGGATCTCTTTGTTGGTGCGCGAGACGGCGTTGAGGGCCGCGATCTCGGCGTCGTACCAGAAGCCTCGCTCCTCGGGATTCTCCAGGTTATAGTTCACCATCACCAGGTCACCCACCTGCAGCTGGTCGAAGCGCAGCAGAGTCCTGGCCCTCGGACGCACGTCACCCGCGCTCATCTCCACCACGCCGTTCTCCGGATAACTGCGGGAAACAGAAGCAAACGCCGTCGGCATCAGACGCAAGAATAAACCTCAGCAAACCCCGCTGACGCCACCAACAACTACCGTAATAATGACTGTTTTCACACAGGTTTCCTCAACACTCCTCTGCCTGCCATTGGTCAGTCAAACAGATAGTCCCGCCCCAAAAGCAATCCATTGGTGGAGTCAGAAGTCGCCATGTTCGGGGCCCCTGATCAAACAAAAATATCAATTTCTGAAAGTGGCAAAGAAAAATCTACCTATAAATGGAAAATTTAAAGCAGACTTTCAAACTAGTGTTCATGAGTGATTAAAAAAAAAGTAATATTATAAGAATGTCAAATTAATAAAAAAAATTGTAATAATAACAATCAAAATATTGAAACATTACTTAAAATGTGCGACAATTATAACATTCGAATTAAATAAAAAAGTTAAATAAAACAATGATTAACTAAAAAAAAATGAATAAAAATATTTGCTAAAATAAAAAACATTACATTATTAATTTTTTAAATAATTTCAAAACAAAAACTATACAAATAAAACATTACAAAAATGTATGAAATAAAAAGTCAAATAAAAAAAAATCAAAAAGACAAAAACAAAGTTAACCACTTAATCAAAACTAATGAAAATATAAAAATATCAAAAAATAAATAAATAAAACCAAAAAATAATTTTATCATAAAAATGCGGTACTAAATACATTCAAAACAAATCAAAACAAAACATTTATTCACTTACAAAGAGTCAAATAAAAAAAATGGTAAAATTAAAATAATTTTAAAATAAAAACAAGCAAAATGCATCGCTTACTAAAAATTAAATATTAAAAAGTCAAATTAAAATAATTGTAAAATAGCCACAAATCACAACAAAACACTTACTAAAAATTATATAAACATTGATTTAAAAAAAAACATAAAATTAAAATCATCTTAAAATAAAAGCAATCAAACTGAAAACTAAAAAGATTAACGGTTGACCTGCGTGTTATATGACCAGTAACTGATTTCAGGGAACTGTGAATGTGTTGTTAAATTATTGAAATATTAACTTCAGACAACTTGATACCGAAAAAAAACTAAAAAAAAAAAAAAAAAACAAAAAAAAAACAAAACGAGAAACAAAAATGTGTTATTCTGAATGTTTTGATCTCAGGGAAGAAAAACGCTCCACAACATCTGCTGAAAACACACACACATGAAGAGCAGGAACAGTGTGTGTGTGTGTGTGTGTGTGGTGTGCGTGTGTGTGTGTGTGTGGTGTGGAGTTAGTGTGTGTGTTGGTGTGTGTAGTGTGTGATGTGTGCGTCGTGAAAGTTAGTGGGGTGTTGTGTGTGTGTGAGAGAGAGAGAGGGTGTGTGGGTGTGGGTGTGTGTGCGTGTGTGTGTGAGTGTGTGAGTTGTGTGTGTGTGTGATGTTGTGAGTTAGGTGTGTGTAGTGTGCGTTGTTGTTGTTGAGAGTGTGTGTGTGTGTGTGTGTGTGTGAGACAGTTGTGTGTGTGTGGTGTGTGGTGTGTGTGTGTGTGTGGTGTGGTGAGCGAAGTGGTGGTTTGTGTGTGGGTGTGTGTGTGTGTGTGCGTGTTGTGTGTGTGTGAGTAGTGTGTGTGTGTGCGGTGTGTGTGTGAGAGTGTGTGTGTTGTGTGTGTGTGTGAGTGTGTGTGTGCATGTGTGTGTGTGTGTGTGGTGTGTGTGTGGGTGTGAGTGCGTGCGTGCGTGTGTGTTAGTGTGTGCGTGTGTGAGAGAGAGTGAGTGTGTGTGTGTGTGAGTTAGTGTGTGTGTGTGTGTGTGTGTGTGTGTGGTGAGAGGGGGTTTTGGGTTGGGTGTGTTGTGTGTGTCGGTGTGTGTTGTGTGTGTGTGTGGTGTGTGGTGTGTGTGTGTGTGAGTCGTGTGGGTGTGTGCGTGTGTGTGGGAGAGTGTGTGTGTGTGTGTGTGTGGTGAGACAGTGTGGGTGGGTGTGTGTGTGTGTGGTGTGTGTGAGAGAGAGTGTGTGTGTGTGGGTGGTGTGTGTGAGTGTGTGTGGGTGTGTGAGTGAGTGTGTGTGTGTGTGTGTTTTTTTGTGTGTGTGTGTGTTGTGTGTGTGGTGTGTGTGGTGTGTGTGTGTGTGTGTGTTGGGGTGGTGTGGGAGAGAGTGTGTGTGTTTGTGTGTGTGTGGTTGTGTGTGTGTGTGGTGTGTGTGTGTGTGTGTGTGTGGTGTGTGTGTGTGTGTGTGTGTGTGGGTGTCCATCAAGAGTAGGTGATTCGTCTATGGTCTGAAATGTGTCTCAATCTTCTGCTGCTCCACGCGTCATGTCAGAATATCAATAGACTCGCACTCTCACACACACACACACCACTCACGCAGCAGCAGCAGCAGCAGCAGCAGCAGTAGCAGGGGACTGTGTGGGTGTGTGTTTGTGTGTACATGTCAAATCGGCAATCACAGTCTGAGGATTAGAAGTTGCATAACAGATGCACAACAGAGCCAAATTACAGGGGGTTAAAAATGACTTTAGAAAGATGGCAGCATCATTATGTTAGTTTGACACAGAGATTGGTTGGTGTATTAGTAAAATCTGTTGACTTTAGCAATCTTTGTTGAATTATGTGCCAATGGTGACAGTTCAAACATTGGAAAAATCCTTTTTTGATTTTTTCCCCCAAGGTTTGCATGCTGTAACTCAAGAAGTATTGAAGATATCTTAATGCCCTTTTAGATACTGGGTCTTAACAAACATCTCTTTTGGCATCTTCATTTTTAAGGCAATATATGGTTCATTTCCAAAGATAAAGGGATTTCAATGAGGCTCCATAAGTAAATTTAAATGTAGCATTAGTCAAGGCGTCAAAAAAAATGTGGGTCACGTTGCAAAAAATAGTGATACTTCTTTTTTTAAAAGAGGAAAGTCTGAAGATAAATAATGTGAAACTAGAAATGTATCTGTTTCCTTCTGTTCAAAACAACTCAAGGAACATACCCCTTGAAGCTGGTCGCCAATAACTCAAGAAAGTATTCCTTTTTTAAGGCCCTACCATCGTTTTTCAGAAACTCAGAGATATGGGTAAGTGATGTTTCCCCATTTTTGAATGCACTACCACGGCACATAATGCAAACCAGATTGCTGAAGTCAAAGATTTGACTAAAGAGCAAACCAATCTCGGTGTAAAAATAATATTACGAGATGCCCTCTTTCTGAAGTCATTTTTACCCCTTTATAATTTGGCTCTGAATATCAGGTGAAAATTGCCATTTTGACCCCTTTTTACAAAATAGTGCATTACTCAGTAAACATTCATCTGTGACATTTAATATTTTGACATAGAGACCATTTCTGAACACAATCCAAACACATGTGACATCAATTTTGTTTTAAGATTTTTAGCATTAAAACTAAAACTTTTAGCATTAAAACTTACTATAAATATTAAAAACCAACAGTTGTTGTGGGAGGATGTCAGTTTGCATGTTTTTAGGTTTTTTAAAACATAAAACATAAATAACATAATAATAATGAATAAGAAACTCAGTAATTATATAGTGCTTTTCTAGGCACCCTCAGGAGTGCTGATGCATGTGAGCAAAATAGAATGAAAACATGTTTTATTTATTATTGTGTTCCCAACCAAAGAAAAATCGTTAAAAAATAAAAAAAGTTGTAGTTTTTAGCATTGAAACATGTTTATTTATCTACTTATATGTTAAAAAATTATATGATAATAATTGTAAATATTTAATATTAATATAGGATAGTGAAAGAACAATAGATGTTTGGGTACAGAAATAAAAAAATATGACCGTAGTTTTAAAATTTGAATAAAAATAAGCAAATTATCATTTAAACATGTTATTTATGATGTTAAAACACAAGACAAATAAAGTTTAAAGAATAATAATATTTTTAAAATAAAAACAACTTATGGGAAACGAAATGAAAAATAAACTAGGATAGCCATTTACACGTTTTGGCTTTAGCATTTAACAATATATAATATTAGAATATATTTCAATAATATATTCATTTATTATATTATATCGACTATTTTTTTAATTATTATGTTTAAAAATATTTGATTTATTTCTATGCAAAAGAAAATATAAAATATAATACCCAAATATTGTAATAATACACATTTTTATATTATTTCAAATAATATGTACTATTAGTACTTTTACATTTAGTCATTTAGCAATAGAAGCAATTAAAACTAACAAAAGAGCAATAGAGCAGCGTCAACACAAACCATGTGACCTGAGCACAAGCGCTGTTCTCGGATCAGCATGAGCTCCCAATCAGCATCGGTTTCCCAGCATGCAATGCACTTACCGCATTCAGAACGCATCCCATCATGCACCTCCTCACAGCAATAAAGCCAATCCAGTGCCAAACAGCGCTTTAGAAACCAACATCCAGAGCACAAGCAGGGAAAAACAACGAGCCTTCCTCCCCATGATGCACTTACTCTTCATATTTAATGTGGTAGGAGACGTGCGGCGGATCCGTTTGGGACGTGGACGGTTGGTCCGAGTGAGTGTCCCTGGATGATGAGGATGATGAGGATGAAGGCTCAGACTCCAGCTTGTTGTTAGTGCGTTTGCTGGGTCGGCCGACTCTGCCGTTCTGTCCTTTAGATGCAGGAGAGACCTTCTCAATCACGCCTTCGAACCAGGCGCCGATGCTGACGTCCCTGCAGTCCACTAACTCATTCACCTGAACAACACAGCTACTGTTAGAGCGCTTGACCCTGGAGCACACAACCAGTCTGACAGCTGCATAAACAAGCTTAACATTGATGTATGGTTTGTTAGGATAAACAATCATATGGTTTGAAAATCTGGAATCTGAGGGTGCAAAAAAATCTATATATTGAGAAAATCGCCTTTAAATTTGTTCAAATGAAGTCCTTAGCAATGGATATTACTAATCAAGATTTAAGTTTTGATATATTTACGGTAGGTAAAAAATATAAAAATCATAATATGAAAACTAAAATTATGTTTTTGATTATTAATGTTATTGCCATTATTGTTAATAAATGATAATAAAGGTAATAAATAATGAATGGTAATAAATAGATAAAAAAATGGTAAATGGATAATAAAGAGATTATTTATTATTGTTATTATTAATGCATTTAAATATTTTATGGCATGTAGAAATCCAATGTGTTAATTTTAATGTAATTAATACATTTTAAATTAAATAATAAAATAAAATAAAAAATAAAATAAAATAAATCCTAATATAAAATCTAACATAATATTTTGGATATTAATTTAGTGCCATAATAATAATCATAATAATAATAAATTCCAATGTTAGATTTCTACGATCATTGTAATATTAATAATATTACCAACGTATTGCTATGATTAATGCATATAATAATGTTTTGTACGGGCCCCCACTTTCAATTGAAGTGTAAATTTAGTACAATTACCCAGTTTAATTAAATTAATTAATAAAAAAACAAGTGTGATAAATACTAACCAAAAAAAAAAACAATATTTCAAAACAATAATATTAAACGAAAAAATAATATTTTAAAATATGGTTATGTTAAACAATAATACTTTGCATAATATAGTATTTTAGAAGTAATATAAAAACAATAATATTTTAAAAATACACACAATAATTCGCCATAAACTGTATAATTTGCCTACAATCTAAGTAACGAGTCACCCATCAGACGTCAGGCTTCCCCCTGCATGACCGATGCTACAATTATTTCATAGAACAAGTTTTTTGGAAACTATAGAGACAGAGCAAGCAACACACACCACACACTCACATCACACACACACACACCACACACACAAAACACAATCAACCACCAAAACTCAACACACACACACACCACACACACACACTCACAAACACACCAATTACACCACCTCACACACAAAACACGCACTCAAAAACAACCAACACTTAAAACACACACACACTCACTCAAATCAAAAACACACACTCACTCAAACACAAACAAAACACACACAAATCAACACACACACAACACAATCAACAAACACAACACACACCCTACACACAACACACACACAATCCAAATACACAACACACACACATCAATCAAAACACCACACACACACAACAAACACCATCAACACACACACACACACACACACTAAACAACACACACACACACTTCAAAACACACACACCAAAAACACACAAACACACCACTCAAAACAAACAACACACCACACAAACACACACGCAACACACCACACACAACACACACACACTCAAAAACACAACACACTCAAAACACACACACACACACACACCACTCACTCACACACACACACACACAAAAACACTCAAAACGAGCACAGCCACAAACTCACTGCAATCAACACCACACAACTCACTCAACACACACACTGAAAAAAATACACACACACACACCAACCACACCTAGAACACCCACCCAAACACCCCACACAACCAAGCCACTCACGCACGCCCCCAACAAACACACACACCACACTCACACGCAATCAACACCCACCACACCCTGAAAACTCACAACCACTACACACTCAACCACCCTCAACCCCCCACCACAAACACACACACCCCACACACCGCATACTAACCCACACACACACACACACTCACTCAAACACACACACTGAAAACCACCACACACGCACTCAACACCACACACACACAAAAACACACACAAAACCACCCACACACACACACACACACACTCAAAAACACCCACACACACACACACACTCACAAACACACCCACACACACACACTCACACACACCTCACTCAACCACACACACACACACACACTCACTCAACACACACACACACACACACAACACACACAACCCACAAAAAAACACTCAAACCCACACCCACACCACCACATTCAACACACACACCAACACTTTTAAAACTAACACACACACACACACACCATCAAACACACACAACACACACACTCAACACACACACACCACACCTCAACACACACACACACACTCAAAATACACACACACACACAACACACACAAACACCACACACTCAACACACCACACCTCATCAACCACACAAACACTCATCAAAACACACAACAAACCACACCACACACGCAACACACACCACACAAAAACTCAACCCCACACAACACACTCACACACAACAACAAACCACACACTCAAAAACACGGACAACTTCAAAACACACACACACACACACACAAAAAAAAAAAACACACACACACACACACACAACACACCACACACACACACACACATATAGAGGACACAGGCATTTAGGACACGCCCCACACAGCAATACAGAGTCAGTGGAGATAGCTGGAGTGTTTTCAGATTATGAGGTGTCGCTTGGTTCTCTAACAGTCACATAGAAGTTTAGCATTGCAGACAGTATTGTTCTACTTGAAGAGTCCGATCCGGGATCGAGGAAGCAGCGTCCGGCTGGATTGTGGAACGGTGGCCTCCGGCGACGGGCCGGCAGGGGTGTGGGACACGTTTACGTTGCTGTTGGCGACGGTTGCAGGGGGAGGAACGAATGTGGGGGGGTGGGGCCGAGGCGGGGGGGCAGCAGATGCTGTGTGGGCGGGGCACGGAAAAGCCACGCCCTCATCGCTGTTGGGGAGGGGCTGTCTGGCGCTGCCTGTCTGCGAGCGAATGTGATGAAGCGGGACGATGTCTTAAGACCCAACGTTTATAAGCGAGAGCGTTGACCATCTTCCATCTACAAAAAAAACCATGTCAAATATTGATTATTAGTAATGCAAAATAAACATTATAACATTTCATTATATAAAATGTACCAGTCTTCAGTGTCACATGATCTTCAGAAATCAGTATAATATGCTAATCTGCTGCTCAAGAAACATTTCTGATTATTAGCACTGAAGACTGGAGGAATGATGCTGAAAATACAGATCGCGGCGTCACAGAAACAGTACAGTTAAAACATATTCACAAAGAAAACAGCTGTTTTAATTTGTAATAATATTTCACAATTTTATATATTTTTTTTTATCAAATAAATGCAACTTTGGTGAGCAAAATCATAAAAAACTATTTATTATCATTATAATGTGTGTATTTATACACACACACACACACTCACAAACTAAAGCACACAAAAAATCCCTGTATTTCAGATTAGTTCTGTGTTTATCTGTCGTGTTTGTGTGTTATCGGGGCAGAGCAACTCTGAGACGATCACAAACAGCAGCCAAGCCATTTTGTGCTGCAGCGGACGCCAGCGCAAATACAGAAATAAAGAAATGTTAGAATAGTGATGACGGCTCTAGTGCAACCGTGTGCACGCATGTGTGTGTGTGTGTGTGTGTGTGTGTTGCCATAGCAACCAACCAGGATCCATTGCACACACACACACTTGCACGAACACACAATTGTAATTTGCACGGATGTGTGCCGGCGTGAAATATCAGCGGCGGATTGGCCGGTTCGTCTCATTAGCATGAGAATCAGAGGTGTTAGATGTGTTTCCTGTTCTCCCGTCACAGCCAACACTCACGCTTTATTATGCATGATGGAGAGAAAACGAGAAGGCTGTCGGAGTCCACACCGCTGAGAAAACCCAAAGACCAACGCTTAAGAAAGATCGTGACAGAAGCGTTGCTGTGCGCTTTCGATCGGCTCGACTGACGCTGGCGTTAAAGCCTCGACTCGACAATAAACTCTGAGTGGAGGAGAAACGATGGGATGAAGCGCGTCTGCAGGAGCGACAGAGACTACAGGACCTGCCACAAACATTCATGATGTGTGACCCTGGAGCACAAAACCAGTCATCAGGGTCAATTTTGTGAAATTGAGATTTATGCATCATCTGAAAGCTGAATAACCGAGCTTAACATTGATGTATGGTTTGTTAGGAGAGGACGATATTTGAAAATCTGGAATCTGAGGGTGCAAAAAAATATAATATTGAGAAAATCATCTTTAAATTTGTTCAAATGTAGTTCTTAGCCATGCATATTACTAATCAAACATTAAGTTTTGATATATTTACGGTAGGAAATGTACAAAATATCTTCATGGAACATGATCTTTACTTAATATCCTAATGATTTTTGGCATAAAAGAGAAATGCATAATTGTGATCCATACAATGTATTGTTGGCTATTGCTACAAATATCCCCCAGCGACTCAACACTGCTTTTGTGCTGCAGGGTCACATATATGTGTTTAATTGTGATGAAAATACTGCAAAAACTCTTCGTAGTCCTTAATTAGGCTTCATTTTGTTTAAGCAAAATCAAATTTCTTCTGTTGTTCTCTGTAAACCCAAGACACAGGAGAAAAGCAGTGTTAATCCTAAAAGCTCTGACATTGTCATGAAAATGAAAGACCGTCTCCACCAGTGGACTTCAGCAGAAATTGGGAATGAGAAAGACCTGATGGGAAATGACTCAGCTGTGGCTCATGTTTGCTTTCCCGTCCAGATTCCAGATCATTTACTCACAACCTTCACAGAACAAAATAATCCGACACGAAGCAGACAGAAACATCTCCAAACTCACACGCTTCCATTACTCATGTGTGTTTCCCACAAATCACTCGCTCTGACCAATCAGAGTGACGCAACGGACCAATCAGAGAGAGGCAACTGACCAATCAGAGTGAGGCAACTGACCAATCAGAGAGAGGCAACTGACCAATCAGAGAGAGGCAACGGACCAATCAGAGAGAGGCAACTGACCAATCAGAGAGAGGCAACTGACCAATCAGAGAGAGGCAACGGACCAATCAGAGAGAGGCAACGGACCAATCAGAGAGAGGCAACGGACCAATCAGAGAGAGGCAACGGACCAATCAGAGTGAGGCAACGGACCAATCAGAGTGAGGTATTCCACAGGACCGATATAACTGAGTATTTCCAGCCGATAAACTATAAAAACATTGACAGCCAATCAGAAATCACCTTTTAAGAGCTCCAGCATTTAAAGCGACAGACGACAAAACTGCAGCATGCTTATTATGAACACTTTTCTTCCGTGTTCTTAGTATAGACAGAATAGAATAGAGAGTGCAAATGTTAAGAGGTCAAGTTTTTTAATAAAAAAAGAACAAAGCGAAACAATTAGCAGTAGCAATTAGAATTAGAGTGCTAGAGTTAGAGGGTCAAATTAAGATATAAGAGATGTGTTTTCAGCCGTTTCTTGAAAATATTAAGGACTCAGCTGCTTGGATTGAGCTGGGCAGGTCGTTCCAACGGGAGGGAACAGTTAATGTAGAAGACCATGAAGGTTTTATCATAGGTAGAATGCAAAATGTTTCAATACAAGCATTTCAGTCAAATGTAATTTATGCAATATTTCAAACCTTTAAACCACTTGGGAAAATCAACCCATGGCAACGATTAACAAGAGCTACCAGAGTCAGCTTTGACTTATCACAGGTTGAGAATAAGGAGAGATGCCTGACAAGACCATGCTGGAGTATTTGCTGCTCATTGACAAATATCTGATCTTGTAAGATGTGCTCCCTTTACACAGAGTGCGTGTGATCGCGAAAGCGAAAGTGAAAGTAAACAGCGTGAACGCTCGTTCAAAAATATTTAAATACACCACATCTTGAGAGCGGCTCCCTGATGCGCCAAAATATACAATGTTAGAATGTTTAAAGGAGTGGACACGAAAATCTCGTGAGCGAAACATGTTGCGGGAGCAGGCGGCTATAGTCAGAGATTCAGCGGGAGCGAGATTAAGAAAACAGCTGAATCCCGGACACTTTGGGCAATTAAGAAATCCCAGCCGGACGCATTTTTGTAGGTCCAAAAAGAGGACATGTCCGGGGAAAAGAGGACGTATGGTCACCCTAATTTATTGCTAATCGATGTTTTCTTTTTAAAGTAGCATATAGAACACATTTTCTGCCTCATTCTGTGACAAGAAGCATCATCAGATCACAAAAGGAAGCATTTGAATGATGTTGCGGAGTAAAAAGGTTATAATGTTCTCTTTTGTTGGACAACAGGTTTAGAAATGTGAATATAAGGGAGGTTTAGCTTTAGGCGTTTTAATTTAAGCATGTTTAGCTTGGTTAACGGAAGGCTTCAGAGCAAGTGTAATTACTGCATTCCCGCGCTCCTCGGATGCTCTCGTTTCCCGAGCTGTGCTTTTAAGTCGGAATGTGAAAACAACATGGACACTCTCGTTACTACAAAGATGTGTTGGATTTGTATTATTAGAGCTTTCCGACTTGAGTTCACGTGCATTTTCTCAGTCGGGAAATTATTTTTCACGTGCGGTGCCGGTGATGATGCTTCTTTCGTCCGTTTCGGAGAACCAGAGGACAAGTACTTGAAAATGAGGCACCGAAATCTGCGTTCGGATTCGGTTCTAGTACATACCGGTTACATAGGTTACCATATTGGTACCGGGTTTCAGTACCCAACCCTACTAATATAATGCTACAATTATCATTAAAGTTATCATTTCAGTTATTGTTAGTTATAGTTGCCGTTAACATTATAGTTACTGTTATAGTTATCACTATAGGTATTATTACAGTTAAAATGTTATTACTAAAGTTACAGTTAGCATTAGTTATAGTTATCGTTACAATTATCATTATTGTTATTGATACACTTACTGTTTCAGTTATTTTTAGTGATACTTATAAAGGTATCATATTTTTGTTATAGTTATCATTATAGATGTTACAGTTATCATTATAGCTCTTGTTATAGTTGATGTGAACAGGTCTTAAGTAGGTTTTGTTTAATAACTAACATTAACTACAGTGGTGTGAAAAAGTGTTGGTCCCCTTCCTGATTTCTTATTTTTTTGCATGTTTGTCACACTTTAATGTTTCAGATCATCAAACAAATTTAAATATTAGTCAAGATAACACAAGTAAACACAACATGAAGTTTTTAAATGAAGGCTTTTATTATTAAGAGAAAACAATCCAAAACTACATGGCCCTATGTGAAAAAGTGTTTGCACCCTAAACCTAATAACTGCTTGGGCCACCCTTAGCAGCAACCGGCAATCAAAGCGTGGCGCTAACTGTTTTTCGCTTCAGCTTGAGGCCACGACAGATGGCGACATTCTCCTTCGGATTTTTTGTAAACTGCAGAATTCAGTTTGCCATTTATCACACTCAAGTCTCCGGTCCTGAAGCAGGACCAGCACACTACCACCGACATATTGTTTACTCTTTTGGTTATGATGTTCTGGGTGCTTCTGAATGCGTGTTACTTTTAGCCAGACTAATGGTAAAACACCTTCCACAGAACGTTCAACTTTTTTCCGGCCATTCCACAGAGTATTTTCCCAAAAGTCTTGGGGATAATCAAGATTTTTTTGGCAAATGTGAGACGAGCTTTTGTGTTCTTTTTGGTCAGCAGTGGCTGTTGTCTTGGATCTCTCCCATGGATGCCGTTTTTGCCCGGTCTCTTTTTTATTGTTGAATCATGAACACTGACCTTGATTGAGGCAAGTGAGGCCTGCAGTTTTTTTGGATGTTGTTGTGGGGTCTTTTGTGAACTCTTGGTTGAGTCGTCGCTGTGCTCTTGGGGTAGTTTTGGTCGGCTGGCCACTCCTGGGATGGTTCTCCACTGTTCCATGTTTTTGCTTTTTGTGAATAATGGCTCTCACTGTGGTTTGCTGTAGTCCCAAAGCTTTAGAAATGGCTTTTTAACCTTTTCCAGACTGATAGATCCCAATTACTTTCTTTCTCATTTGTTTCTGACTTTCTTTGGATCTCGGCATGATGTCTAACATTTGATGATATTTTGGTCTACTTCACTTTGTCAAGCAGGTCCTACTTAAGAGATTTCATTATTGCGAACAGGTGTGGCAGTAATCAATCCTGGGTGTGGCTAGAGAAATTGAACTCAGTTGTGATAAACCACAGTTTTAACAGGGAGGCAAACACTTCTTCACACAGGGCCACGTAGTTTTGGATTTTGTTTTCCCTTAATAATAAAAACCTTAATTTAAAAACTGCTTGTTGTGTTTACTTGTGTTATCTTTGAGTAATATTTAAATTTGTTTTGATGATCTGAAACATTACAGTGTGACAAACATGCAAAAAAATAAGCAATCAGGAAGGGGGCCAACACATTTTCACACCACTGTACATACACACACACACATGTCCTACGAAGCCGGGCCTGCATTGTATGAGCCTTTATGTTAAGCTTGTATAAAAGTGTTTATATAAGCATTAACAGAACATATCACGATGTGTGTGTGTGTGGGGCTAAAGCACCTCTTCATCCTGTCTAACAGAGTGACCACAAGCGTTTAGCGCACCCAACACGCCTGTCAAAATGACAACGTTCTCTCTCAACGCAGCGTCCCTTGTCCCTCACCCACACACACACACCCACACCCACAGGAGGAAACGACAAATGACGCCAAGGTCTTCATTAAAGTGTGAATGATATCTTATCACAGCTTGAGATCCCGCCCTTTGCCCGCTCTGGGTCTGCGGAACCGCGTCCATTTTGAGCGAAGCCACGGCATGATGGTTATGTAAATCCCCAAGCGCTTTTACAAGCTCAAATAAGCCCTGATCAGCGTTTGAGTGTGTTTGTGGGGGCATGGATTATTTGTCATTCTTGAGACCTGCAAAAATGCACTTGTGAAGTCAAAGCGTGAGCTTTTCCTTCGCACAAGGACGGAACATCCACTAGCTGGATCAGGGGAAATGTACGCCACTGCAGAGGCCTCGTGTGAATTCTGGATAGGTGCAGAAGCCCCCCCCCCTCCCCCGCCGGCGCAGGATTGAAGGAGAAAGAGTCACTTTCATCGCACCAAACAAACCAACTTACAAATCCAATTTCTGTTTACTGGCTACTGCGTAAAGTGGCTCCGATCCAGACCGGCTCGTCTAATTTAACCGGGTAGAAAAGTTCATGCTTGACAAAAGACCACACCCACCAGACACACACCCACACACACACTCAAACACACACACACACACACTCACTCACACACACACACACACAATCACTGACCTGCTACTACAGGACACACACACACACACACTCAACACCCACACACACACACACACACCACTCACACACACACACACACACAACAGACACTCACACACCACCACAGTACACACCACACACACACACACACACACACCACTCACAACACACACACACACACACTCACCACACACACACACACAAAGATAAAGAGCTGCTTTATTCTTCTAAACTAGACACTGTTGGCAATCACACCTGAGGACTGGACGATAGGACGCTAAATCAAACCTCGGATTAATTGAACACTTACCTTGATATAACGTTAGTGAACGATATTTTATTTGGTTATTTTTATACACACTAAACCGGTCCAATTTTGGGATCAGTAAAGACGTATTTGTGGTTTAAAGATGCCTCTTTTGCTCATCACGGCTGCATTTATTTGATCAAAAATGATCAAAAAATCTCGCAAAATGTTATTACAATATAAAATAAAGTTTTTCTATTTTAATACATTTTAGACTGTATGTATTTCGTGGGATGTCCGCTGAATTTTCAGCTGCTATTACTCCAGTCTTCGGTGTCACGTGATCTTCAGAAATCATTATAATATGCTGAATTAGTGTTATTCTTATCACACTGCTGCTTCAATTGTTTGGAAACTGCGATACTTTTTTCAGGATTCCTTGATGAAAAAAAAAGTTCAAAAGTATAGCATTTATTTGAAATAAAAATCTTTTGTAACAATATAAATCTTTGCTATCACTTCTTAACAATTGGACAATCCCCGGAGCTGATTAAAAGTTTTAATTTCTTTCAAAAAATGAAAGAATAAAAATTTACTGACCCCAGACTTTTGAACTGTACTGTATATTGTTAGAAAAGATTTATATTTTGAATAAATACTCTTCTTTTTAACTTTATTCATCAAAGAATCCTGAAAAAAACATCACAGTTTATTCGCTATAGTTTAGAATGGTATAAGAATTCAGTTAAAATGTGTCAGAACAAATTCATCTTGATAATGTCATATAACATTTTGATGAGAAAATAGCAACAAACTGCTCCGGTCAAAGTGCCAAATCACATTTTTACTGTTAGTCCTCTGTATGAAGAATATTTGGGTATAATATGTCAAAGTTTACTTTATTTTGCTCTCCTCACTTACAGAAATGAACTATAATGTCTGCACCCCCTATTACTAGTAATACTGTAGTAACTCTATATTATATATATATATACTATATACTTTTTTTTCTCCCTCAAGTGTTAAGTAAAGGTTTGTACTATAATATACTCAACTATTAAAGGGGGAGTTTTTGTTTTCTAATACAAGTGCATTTTCTTATCTTGTGATTTAAGATAATTGAAGGAAGCCAAACATTTATGATAATTTGTTTGAATATTTCGACAATTGAAATCAATCACACTTTCTCGAAATGAAGGCCATCTTATTAAAAGTACATTCATTTTTACTGTAAAAGCAAGTTTTCCCATTTTGTTTTGAAAATACTTATTTTTTGCAACACAATAAATGAATATTGCCATGTCATAGCTGTACAATTTACACGCCAGTTTTGCTTTTATGCATATTAATCTTTTTCATTAATTTAAAAATATATATGTTTACTGTAAACAGACATTTTTCATTTATATTTAAAGTTTGAGGTATTTTGTTGTCGTTTTTGGTCATTTTTTAGTTCATGCACCTATTAACTATGTTTTGTTTTGTGTCCTTGTTTACCATAAACAGCTTTAAATAAATTCTGAAAGCAGATTAATATGCATTAAAAACAAAACTGTACTGCATGCTAATTTTATAAAGGTTATAATACTATTCTACTATTAATATAAGCTTAAGATACTAAAATAACAGCTGTCGGCAGGTTGTCTTATTTTCCTCGCGAATAAAATATAATTAACATATAATAAATATGAGGAGCATTTGAGAAATATGATACATTTATCTAATGAACCTAAAAAAAAAAACTTACTAAAAGCAATAATTATAGTATTTTAGTTATTATTCAACTTTAAATTGCATATATCAATAATAAAGTCTGATATCACACACGTCTAATAAATAAATAAATATATTATAGTTATATAAATATGTGCTACAATCTACACTAATACCACATAGTATCTTGTTTTGTTTGTATAAGCCTCAATAAATGCTATTAGATTATGCTAACGTGGTAAGAAAAATAAACTTAACTCAGTTGTACAATGAAATGCAGTTTGTGTCAGGTTAAGATAAAACTTAACCTGGTTAAGAGTGTTTTGCACAGATTTGCACTTAAAGTACATTTAGCCTATCCTGTTTTAGAGATGCTGAACTGTGCTGTTTTCAGTAAAATGTGAGAAACCGTGCACAAATAAAGCAGCATTAAAGCGTAATGCATCCAGCAGGTGTTTCATTTTGTGGGAAAGATCAGCTAACCTGGTTAAACGGATCTGTTTAACACGTTTAATTCACATGCATCTGATACAGAGGAATATAGTGCTCATCTGAGCATCTTCATTTAGTGTAAGTTGAAGTACTAACCTAATAAAAACTATAGATACATGTTTAAAAAAATACAAAATTACTAAAACGTTAAAATGAAAACAAATAAAAATATTAACTAAGGTATTGTAGCATATAATTTTATAACTATATACTATTATGACAATCCTAAAAAAAACACTGTTTGTAGGTTTTCTTAATTTTCTAGCAATACAATTTAAGAAAGAATAAATAATCAAGAATGAAATCGAGAAATCCGAAACATTTATATAATAATTACTAGAGAAAGCATTTCATATTTTGAAAACCAAAGCATAAGAGCGAGAGACAGACAGACAGACAGGCGTGTAACTGCGTCATTCCTAGACACACACACACACAGGGATACACTGGTGTGTGTGTGTGTGTGTGTGTGTGTGTGTGTTGTGTGTGTGTGAGAGAGAGAGAGAGTGTGTGTGTGTGTGTGTGTGCGTGTGTGTGTGTGAGATAGATAGAGAGTGTGTGTGTGTGTGTGTGGTGTGTTTGTGGGTGTGTGTGTGTGTGTGAGTGTGTAGTGTGAGTGTGTAGTGTGAAAGTGTGTAGTGGGTATGGGTATGTGTGTGTGGTGTGTGTGTGTGTGTGTGTGTGAGTGTGTATGTGTGAGTGTATATGTGTGTGTGTGTGCAGTGTCTGCTGATAAACCCTCTCTCTCACACACACACACACACACACACACAGGTTTGTTTTTATGGTTTATGGGGACTCTCCATAGGTGTAATGGTTTTTATATTGTACAAACTGTATTTTCTATTGCCCTTTACCAACCCTACCCTAAACCTACCCCTCACAGGAGACTTTCTGCATTTTTAGATTTTCAAAAAAACTCATTCTGTATGATTTATAAGCCTTTTGAATTACGGGGACACTGAAAATGTCCTCATAAATCCCCTTCTCGTTGTAATACCTATGTCATACTCATGTTATTATACAAATTTGTGTCCTCATAAAACACACATAACCCTTCCCACGCTCCACACACACAACGCACACCACACACACACACACACTCTTTCTCTCACAACACACACACTCACTCTCACACCCACACACACACTCTCACACACACACACACACACACTCTCTCTCTCACACAGACACACACACACTCTCTCTCTCTCCTCACACCAAAGACACACACCCACTCTCACACAAACACACACTCGTCTGGAACGACTCGGTCAAAAACACAACACGTCTGTGATTCTTCATGCTCTGAATCAGACTCCCTGTCAAACAGATGAAGGTTTTTCTCCATCAGTAACGATTTCCTCCAGGCCTCGCGCTAAACCAGACCAGCAGCCCAAGATGGCCACCGTGAAGAAAACACTCGCTAGACGACAGACGCGCTCAAACACAGCAGCACAGGGTTACTCTGGAGCAGTGTAGAGTTAAAAACCTTCATCTCAGGCTGCGTGAAAAACCCACATCATTCAAAGCACATTCATTCCACACGGCCCGAGTCATCTATAGATATTTATGATATATTTGTTATATTTTTGTGGTGCAAAATCATTGCTTTAAGGGCTTGTACTTAACAAACAAAAAAATATATATACATATTTTAAATAATTAAAAACGACAAAGCACATAGCAAAATTACTAAAACTTAAGTTAAACTTAAAATAAAATTGAAAAATAAACAAAATGTTTTAGCATATATCATAGTATAGCAACTATTAAAAAATCACAATGATTGTGTGCGTCTGTGTGTGTCTGTGAGTGTGTGTCTGAGTGTCTGTGAGTGTATGTGTGTGTGTGAGTGCATTTTTTGTGTGTGTGTTTTTGTGTGTGTTTGTTTGTGTGTGTGTCTGTGAGTGTGAGTGTGTTTTTGTGTGTGTATGTGAGTTTTTGTGTGTGTATGTGAGTGTGTGTGTGTGTGTGTGTTTTTGTGTGTGTTTTTGTGTGTGTTTTTGTGTGTGTTTTTGTGTGTGTGTTATTGTGTGTGTGTGTGTTTGTGTGTGCGTGCAATTTTTGTGTGTGTATGTGAGTTTTTGTGTGTGTATTTGATTGTGTGTGTGTCCTGTGGAGTGTGTGTTTTTGTGTGTGTGTGAGTCTGTTGAGTGTGTTTGCGTGTGTAGTGTGTGTGTGTGTGTGTGTGAGTGCGTTTTTGTGTGTGTATGTGAGATTTTGTGTGTATGTGAGTGTGTGTGTCTGTCTGTGTGAGTGAGTGAGTGAGGTGTTTTTTGGTGTGTGTATGTGTGTTTGGTGTGTGTGTTTGTGAGTCGGTTTTTTGTGGTTTATGAGGACACAAATTTGTGTAATGACATGGGTATGACAGGTATTATAAGGAGAAGGTGACTTATGAGGACATTACCCAATGTCCCCATTTTTCAAAACGCTTATGAATCATACAGAGTGAGTTTTTTTTTTTTTTGAGAAAGTAAAAATGCACACAGTTTCCTGTAAGGGGTAGGTTTAGGAGTAGGGTTGGTTCTGGTACGGGCCATGGCCACTCCTACGTTTTGTAACGTTAAAAAAAAAAACATTATACCATATGCATCCCCAAAATTCCAAAACAAAGACGTGTGTGTGGGTGTATGTGTGTGATTGTGTCAGAGTCTGTGTGTGTGTGTGTGTGTGTGTGTGTGAGAGGAGAGTGTGTGTGTGTGTGTGTCTGTCCGTTGTGTGTCCTGGTGTGTGGTTGTTGTCTGCTGTGTGTGTGATGAGAGAGTCGTGTGTGTGTTGTGTGTGTGTGGTGTGTGTGTCTGTGTTTGTGTGTCTCTGTGTGTGTGTGTGTGCGTCTCTGTGTGTGCGTGCGTGTGTCTCTGTGTGTGCGTGCGTGTGTGTGTGTGTGTGGGTGTGTGTGTGTGTGTGTTTTTTTTTTTGTGTGTGTGTGTGTGTGTTTGTTGTCTGTGTGTGTGTGTGTGTGTTGTTTAGATTCTGTGTGTGTGCGTGTGTGTGTGTGTAGTAGTAAGCTGTCCCGACTAGGATTTTTCTGGTAGACTAGTAGTCGTTCATTTGAAGCATTAATCTCACGTTTATTAACAAACCATTTAAATCATTATAATGGCCTATCATTATAAAAACATTATTAGGCCAACAAAGCCTAATAAGCGCTCAAGCGCACGCATAAAGCTTTCCACAGTGCACCAACAGAAGAAATGATTATGAATGTGTCATGGAAAAACAGTAAGGAGACTGCATTAACATTTTAATATTTTGATAAACTAGTGCTTTCTTTGTTCTCGGTTTAAGAGATGAAGTCTGCGACACTGACTCGTCATCTCCACAGTAGTGGATGCGTCTGTATGCGTTTCACACGGATTACATAATCTGAGAATATTTGTCTTCCATTTGAATTGTTTCATTTGAAAGTAGACATTTCACTCTCTATAGATATATATTTTGAATGTCTGTAAGGTAAAGATATAGGCTACACAGAGTTTCGCGCTCAAGTTCACAGAGACCGAGACGGCAGAAAGCGCATCATGTTTGCTTTCATTATTTTACAAAAGCGCAGTATTGTGCTCACACAAATACACACACAAATAAATGTAGAATCTTTACCGATTCGAAAGATGTATTACATTTATCTGTTTTTTAAGAGCAAGTGAGCGCAGCTGCGCCTCCATCTGTCCTGCAGTGAGCTACTGCTCAGGCTTCCACACTCCGCACAAACACATGAACAGCGCACTTTTTTCTAGGCTAACATTAGATTGAGCTGCCATGTAAAGTTGCTATTACTTTCATATTTCAGATGATAAGCCATATTTAAGGTTGATGAATGATAGACGAGCGTTTGGACGTCCTGCCTGATGTACTGTATTTCTGTAGACCAGCCGTTAACGATCTGTTAGTCACTGACTGCGTGACTTCGTCTGTGGATTTATTTTTTCTGAAACTAAGCAACTAATAAAATTTTGGTCGACCAAGCCTCTTCTGGTCGTCTAACGATTAGTTGCCTATTAGGGGGCAGCCCTCCAGTGTGTGTGTGTGTGTTGTATGTTGTGTGTGAGTGTGTGTGTTGTGTGTGTGTGTGTGTGTGTGTGTGTGTGTGGTGTGTGGTTTGTGAGTTAGAGTCTGTGAGTGTGTGTGGGTGTGTGTGAGACTGTGTTGTGTGTGTGTTGTGTGTGGTGTGATTAGATCTGTGAGTGTGTGTGTGTGTCTGTGAGTGTGTGTGTGTGTGTGTGTGTCTGTGAGTGTGTGTGTGTGTGTGTGTGTGTGCAACGTGTGAGTAGAGTCGTGAGTGTGTTGTGTGTCTGTGATGTGTGAGTTCGAGTCTGTTGTGTGTTTTGTCTGTGAGTGTGTGTGTGTGGTGTGTGTGTGTGTTGTGTGTGTGTGTGAGTGTGTGTGTGTGTGTGTGTTGTGTGTGAGTGAGTGAGCGTGTGTTTGAGTGAGTGTGTGTGTGAGAGTGTGAGTGTGTGTGTGTGTGTGTGTGTGTGTTGAGATTAGACATAGGCTCATGGCTTGGCGGTTTCTTGGTGGGCATCATGAACCAATGGAGCTCAGCGTTCATTCTGACCGCAGCTTTCCACACACCCAACACACCACACACACACCACACCCACACCACACCACACACACACCCACACACACACACACACCCAGACACAAACACACACACACACACCCACAGCCTCACTGGAACATCACGTAGAACAGGCTAACCACAATACTAGCCATGAGAATAACTATTCCGCCATCACAAGCCATCCTGCTCTGAATAGCCAGCATTTAAAGGCGCGGGTGACACACAATACCACGCACATTTTTAGTCTTGCGTTTTAATTATTAGTTCCTTACTGTTCAATTGTTTTTTGCTTTTTTATATATATATATTAATATATATAGTTTGTACGATTACGGTTTTTTCCTCATTTTTTATTTTTTCATATAAGCACTTAAAATTATTTTAATTTTTGTAAATTCAATTTTAATTTCGGTTTTTTTAATGGATTTGCGTTTAATGGTTTAAATTAAATCTTAGCACTCAAAAGCTTGTCTAATTATTGGCATGATTAAACTATACAACCTTTATACCCAGAAGTTATTACAAGTTCAGAAAGCTAGCGCTTTTTTTTTTCAATTTTATTTTTTTTTCCCTAATTTTTTTTTTTTTCAAATTCCACTTCTTTCCTTTAATTTTTCTGTAATTCGTTTTTAATCGTAAATTAAACTTATCTGTTGCGTTCCGTGGACAAATTTAAGAAAAACAGTGGTCAAAAATGTAAAAGTAAATAACATAAAATAAAACAGAAATAATTATTTTAGATTAAAATAATAAATAAATTTGAATAAATAATACTATAAATAATGATATTAAATAAATAAATATTTAGAACGATACTACAATTTCGTTAAGTTAAATAAACAATGAGAAAATAATAATACAATTAGCGTAACTACAGAAATTATTAGATGATAAAAAACTATTTGATAATTCATAAATTACTAAATAATAACTGATAACAACTGGATTAAATACATAATAACAGAACTAAGGTTAGATTAATTTGGTTACACAGATTAAATCAATTTAGGATAATAAATAATAACAATTACACAGAAAATATATTAAATAGATCAAAGTAAATCAATAAAATATTAAAATGAGTATATAATAGCTAACGGATAATAATAATAAATAAACAAATACGTAATACTTTTAATAGTCCCAGAGTATTAATTTAGCTATTTTTTTAATAATATTTTTATGCATATTTATAATATGAATTTTCCACAGTACCGGGTTTTTATACAAGAGATAATATAACGGTATGGCTGCCGTTTAAATTCTAAGATGGTCATATTTGGGGGTCCATACATGATTTCCAGCGCTTAACCAGCATTAACCCCTGAATAGTGAGTTATACTAGTTAAGAGTAGTTAAGTCACACACACCCCTGAATAGTGAGTTATACTAGTTAAGAGTAGTTAAGTCACACACACCCCTGAATAGTGAGTTATACTAGTTAAGAGTAGTTAAGTCACACACACCCCTGAATAGTGAGTTATACTAGTTAAGAGTAGTTAAGTCACACACACCCCTGAATAGTGAGTTAGACTAGTTAAGACTAGTTAAGTCACACACACCCCTGAATAGTGAGTTATACTAGTTAAGACTAGTTAAGTCACACACACCCCTGAATAGTGAGTTATACTAGTTAAGAGTAGTTAAGTCACACACACCCCTGAATAGTGAGTTATACTAGTTAAGACTAGTTAAGTCACACACACCCCTGAATAGTGAGTTATACTAGTTAAGAGTAGTTAAGTCACACACACCCCTGAATAGTGAGTTAGACTAGTTAAGAGTAGTTAAGTCACACACACCCCTGAATAGTGAGTTATACTAGTTAAGTCACACACACCCCTGAATAGTGAGTTAGACTAGTTAAGAGTAGTTAAGTCACACACACCCCTGAATAGTGAGTTAGACTAGTTAAGAGTAGTTAAGTCACACACACCCCTGAATAGTGAGTTAGACTAGTTAAGTCACACACACCCCTGAATAGTGAGTTATACTAGTTAAGACTAGTTAAGTCACACACACCCCTGAATAGTGAGTTATACTAGTTAAGACTAGTTAAGTCACACACACCCCTGAATAGTGAGTTAGACTAGTTAAGACTAGTTAAGTCACACACACCCCTGAATAGTGAGTTAGACTAGTTAAGTCACACACACCCCTGAATAGTGAGTTATACTAGTTAAGACTAGTTAAGTCACACACACCCCTGAATAGTGAGTTAGACTAGTTAAGTCACACACACCCCTGAATAGTGAGTTAGACTAGTTAAGACTAGTTAAGTCACACACACCCCTGAATAGTGAGTTAGACTAGTTAAGAGTAGTTAAGTCACACACACCCCTGAATAGTGAGTTAGACTAGTTAAGAGTAGTTAAGTCACACACACCCCTGAATAGTGAGTTATACTAGTTAAGACTAGTTAAGTCACACACACCCCTGAATAGTGAGTTAGACTAGTTAAGACTAGTTAAGTCACACACACCCCTGAATAGTGAGTTAGACTAGTTAAGACTAGTTAAGTCACACACACCCCTGAATAGTGAGTTAGACTAGTTAAGACTAGTTAAGTCACACACACCCCTGAATAGTGAGTTAGACTAGTTAAGACTAGTTAAGTCACACACACCCCTGAATAGTGAGTTAGACTAGTTAAGAGTAGTTAAGTCACACACACCCCTGAATAGTGAGTTAGACTAGTTAAGAGTAGTTAAGTCACACACACCCCTGAATAGTGAGTTAGACTAGTTAAGAGTAGTTAAGTCACACACACCCCTGAATAGTGAGTTAGACTAGTTAAGAGTAGTTAAGTCACACACACCCCTGAATAGTGAGTTAGACTAGTTAAGAGTAGTTAAGTCACACACACCCCTGAATAGTGAGTTAGACTAGTTAAGAGTAGTTAAGTCACACACACCCCTGAATAGTGAGTTAGACTAGTTAAGAGTAGTTAAGTCACACACACCCCTGAATAGTGAGTTAGACTAGTTAAGAGTAGTTAAGTCACACACACCCCTGAATAGTGAGTTAGACTAGTTAAGACTAGTTAAGTCACACACACCCCTGAATAGTGAGTTAGACTAGTTAAGAGTAGTTAAGTCACACACACCCCTGAATAGTGAGTTATACTAGTTAAGTCACACACACCCCTGAATAGTGAGTTAGACTAGTTAAGAGTAGTTAAGTCACACACACCCCTGAATAGTGAGTTAGACTAGTTAAGAGTAGTTAAGTCACACACACCCCTGAATAGTGAGTTATACTAGTTAAGAGTAGTTAAGTCACACACACCCCTGAATAGTGAGTTATACTAGTTAAGAGTAGTTAAGTCACACACACCCCTGAATAGTGAGTTATACTAGTTAAGTCACACACACCCCTGAATAGTGAGTTAGACTAGTTAAGTCACACACACCCCTGAATAGTGAGTTAGACTAGTTAAGACTAGTTAAGTCACACACACCCCTGAATAGTGAGTTAGACTAGTTAAGAGTAGTTAAGTCACACACACCCCTGAATAGTGAGTTAGACTAGTTAAGACTAGTTAAGTCACACACACCCCTGAATAGTGAGTTAGACTAGTTAAGAGTAGTTAAGTCACACACACCCCTGAATAGTGAGTTAGACTAGTTAAGAGTAGTTAAGTCACACACACCCCTGAATAGTGAGTTAGACTAGTTAAGAGTAGTTAAGTCACACACACCCCTGAATAGTGAGTTAGACTAGTTAAGAGTAGTTAAGTCACACTAGTTACTAGTTAAGACGTATGTGTCCCTGCAGCACAAAAGCAGTGTTAAGTTGCTGGGGTTTTTTTTTTTGTAGCAATAGCCAAAAATACATTGGGTCAAAATAATAGATTTTTTTTTTTTTATGCCAAAAATCATTAGGATATTCATTAAAGATCATGTTCGCTGAGGATATTTTGTACATTTCCTACCGTAATATATCAAACTTAAGTTTTGATTAGTAATATGCATTGTTAAGAACTTCATTTGGACAATTTTAAGGGTGATTTTCTCAATATTTAGATTTTTTTGCACCCTCAGATTCCAGATTTTCAAATATTGTTGTATCTTAACAAACCATACATCAATGTTAAGCTCGTTTATTCAGCTTTCAGATGATTCATACATCTCAATTTCCAAAAATGGACCCTCGTGGCAGGTTTAGTGCTCCAGGGTCGTGTTTACATCACATGTGCGTGAACGCGCCTGACATCCAGCTGTCAGTCAGCGCTGCGCGCGCGCGCGGGGGCGAGCGTCACGGACGCGCACCAGTGGGTCGCGCGCGGCTCCGAGCAGGAAGTTTTCTGGATGAATCCGGATCAGACGCGCGTCTCACCTGCTTCCCGCGGTAGAAGAGCCGCTGCTGCTCCGGCTTCACCTGGAAGATGTCGCGGATCTTCACGCGCAGACACTCGATCTTCGTGAGGCGCGACAGGTCCTCCACCGTCCGCGTCTCTTTGCCGTCGATCGTCCGGATCTGGATCCACATCGTCGCTCCGCGGCAGCCGACCGACGAGCGTCAAACACGAGCGAGCGAGCGACGCGCTCCTCTGCGGGGGAAACGCGCGTCACGCCAAGTCTCGCGAGGAGTGGGGAAATCTCGCGAAATGTAAACACGCGGGGGGAACGGTGCTTTTAAAGAGACAGAGACGCTTAAAAAACATTCCAAAGAGAATTTAGAGAAAAACTGTACAAGTAAGATTAATATGAGTGACTAAGAAAATTAACGAGATCAAAATTAATAATTAGGAAAAAACTGATTTAAATAAATGCATAAATTTGAATAATTTAATTAATTTATTGTTTAGTCATTTATTAGACGCTTTTATACATTAAAACAACGTCAAAACTTTATATACTGCCTATACACATTTTAAAAATAAATGGTGTGTGTCTTGTGTGACATGGCATACAACAAAATTTCAAAATTAACATTTAAATGAAAAACTAAAAATAAAGCTACAAATATACATGTGTGTGCGTGTACAACCATAAACAACACCATATCTGCATACACATTTATAAATTCAATATATATATTATTTCATGCCCATTTAGTTTCTTCAAGTATTACAATAACTTCAGACATAATTTAACTCAAATTTAAATAAACACGCATGCTAAAATAACAACAACAACTTACTGCGCGTATTATAAATGGTTAATAGTAAGAATAGGAAGAGGAGACAAAAAGCGATCCTTATCTATAGTAAATGCAATTGGATTAAAATAAATAATTATATTTTAGGAATTTAGAATGACTAAATGCCTTGCATAACACGATGGCAATCTCATCGAACTGTAACGCCGCCGGGATTTAAAGAGACAGAGACGCTTTAAAAACACTCGAGAGAAGTTTAGAGAAAACTACAAATAAGATTCATATGAGGGAATAAGAAAAATAATAAATACTATAAAAAAAATAACAGATTTACATAATAGCAATTCGATTAAAAGTAATTATATTTATAACCATTTTATGATCACATAGATTAAATACATAAAATAAAAACATGAGGAAAATCTCACGAAATATTAATACATGCTGAAAACGGTGCTTTTAGAGACACTGAACGCTTGCTTTAATTTAAAATAATTTAATATAATTTATTAATTGATATAGCTGATTGTAATGCCGGTCAAACCTTTCCGAGTTGTCTATAAATGCTTAACTATTTCAAACTAGCATTCTTCTCGATTTGAATCATTATTCTTGTAAATTATTATTTATCATTAAAATAATTTATCTAAATGTATTAAAATAATACTATAGTAATGATTAATATAATGAACAATTAACTATTATCTTATTAATTTATAATGACTTATTTTCCGTAATTATCGTTCATGTCGTTTTTTGAGCTCGTGTTAATAGAGAGATTATTACGTTTGTCTTTCAGTGAATAAAAAGCAATATTCATAACCTGCATTGATCTCAGAATCGCCAGGAAGGGTTTTGTTTTGGTGTTCATCATAATTATTTCATGCATATGTGGAGGAAATTCTCTTTTGGATAAACGCTGATGGTTGCTGTCCTCTGCTGGAGATATTAACCATTTATGAATTTGCATAAAATGTGTTTTATATACGTTACAGTACGCTTGGACTTATCTGAGGTTTTGTGAGTTTCTGCATGAAAGCAGATTCTTTATTATATTAATAAATGTGATGAATAATATTTAGTACTGAAATAAAATGTTAAAGGGGTCGTGACGTGGATATGTTCCCCGAGATTTACTTGTAATGTTAATAAAAGTTTTTTGCACAAAAACAAGCAAATATGTGGGAAAAATACGACACGGGTGGGCGGGGCCTAAGTCGACGTCTTGCTCTGGAGGCGTGTTTATGCAAATGTTTGTGCTCGGGTGACGTCACCTTGCCCCTCGGATCCAAACGAGCCGTTTTTGGAGCTCGATTAAATAAACGCTTCGTTTATAACGCGGACGGACGGCGGTGTTTTAAGCTATGAAACTTGCGGGATGTTTTAATGGTACAAAGACCTCTTATATTCCAAGGAAAATTTGATTTCTCATGTCGTGACCCCTTTAATAATTAAAAATAAAAAAGTGTGCAATTACTTGGCATCTGTAATAAACGCATTAAGCAGCAAATAAATTAGATTACAATAAATACAGAATTAGAACAATTCAATTTAGATTAAATATCTTGCATTATTGACAAACTATTTTTCCTGTTTTAGCTGCTGAGACGCGATCTGTGCTGTATAAAGTGCTGTATAAATAAAGAAAAACAAGACATTAAAGAGAATGAATAAACAAACTCAATTGCGTACATGTGCAAATATATGTGACATGATAGAAAACGAAACCTTTCAAAGTAAATCTCATGTGGATGATAAAAAGGACACAACCCACGTCTGTCTTTAAATACTGTTTTTATTATCACAGAAGCTGAATATGTACCACTACAGATGAAGAACGAGGCTCCAAACGATGTGAAAAACTAACGATGGAGAGGAACGCGAGTAACAGCACAGCGACACGCAACGAGAGCCTAAACATGCTTCTGATATACAAAATCAAGACACGACAGCCGGAGGTAAAAGAGCTCTGGATGCGTCGCTTTAGTGTCCCATCGAGGCTTGTACCGGTCGAGTCGCATCCATCAATCGAGCACATGTTACCCATTCATCCCCATTCAAAACGGGTCTAAAAAACAACAACAAAGCACATTCTGAGGTAAGAACTGACCGTAAATGCAAGATGCAAAACCTGTGGCGAACACCTACAAACACACCCAGGTTAAAAAAATGTATAAATACACTTCCATAATGTACTATGGCACACTCATTTTGTACGTCGTATACTAAAAATGATTATTTATCACTGCATAAAATCAACTAAGTGCACTCAACTGTGCCATTTTGGGACAAAAATGCACTTTTAACATACTAAAAAATGCATTTAGTCACTCATCTTTCATTCACTAGTGCACTCAAGTGTACTACGTACAAGTGGTGACTGAATACAGGTTTAAATACAGGGATAGTATGTTAAAAGCACATTTTAGTTCAAAATAGCACAGTTGAGTACACTAAATAAAGCAGTAAGCCCAGAGAAGCCTTGGTTTACAGTGAATTTATAACAGCTAAGGTACGACGTGAAGCGGAGGTTTTATAAAACACGGTTATTCACATATACGTAGTAAGGTTTCACAAAATAAAACGGAGCAAATAAAGAGTAATGATATTAATAAACACAGTATTCTTCCACCAAACAATGTAGCTCCTCAGAAACAGTTGTGGTTGCTACAAAGTGGTTGCCGAGCAACACACAGACGTAAACAAAGGTGTATGTTACTTTGTAGCGTCATTTACAACAGCTTCGAACGCGGCTCAGCCAATCAGAATCAAGCAATCGATTTTTAGTATATGAAGTACAAAATTGTGCGCCATAATAGAGTACACTTATTTTTTTGATCCTGGGCAGGCTTGAAGAGCAGGAAGAAACGTCCAATCAAACGCAGAAATGACCTTTTGTACATTCCAGAAAACCGAACACCGTATAAACAAAAAAACAAGGGCATTAAAAGCAAACAGATTCACTTGATGAACGAGCCAGACAGATTGCTCTGAAGCCTGTAGACGGATCCAGATGAAGGAATGAGGAGACTAATCTTCGCCCGAGGAATCCCGGTCAAAGTTGTAGGCCATGAAGAGAACGTCAGGTCGAGCGGGGACCAGAGCGTGGCCCGGTTTCACCATCTCAAAGCCCAGAAAGCTGAACGTACGCACCAGTTTCACTAGAAGAGGAACACACACACACACACACACAAACGTCAGTGCCGCACACGCGTGACAGACGGAGGTCTG
This sequence comes from Sinocyclocheilus anophthalmus, assembly GCA_018155175.1. Taxonomy (NCBI): domain Eukaryota; kingdom Metazoa; phylum Chordata; class Actinopteri; order Cypriniformes; family Cyprinidae; genus Sinocyclocheilus; species Sinocyclocheilus anophthalmus. The sequence goes on along the minus strand of JADLZN010001346.1, from coordinate 525,466 downwards.
AGCAGAGTCTGACGTACCACGATCGTCCCGGTTCTTATAGAAGCAGACGAACACACTGACGACTTTCAGATGTTCTTCAGCAAACTCCAGCAGAGAGACGAAGCTGCAACACAGACACAGACGCTCACAGATTAATACTGTAATCAAGAGCATTACACTCCATCTGGCTGTTAGACGCCATGGGAGGAACCTAACATTCAGAAGGACAATTTTTACTATTTTATTAAGGCACATTTCTAGTTATTATTGTACTGTATATGTAATTGTGTATTTTAATCTAATTTGCATTATATATACATTGGTCAAGTCAAGTCACCTTTTTATTGTTTTAGCGCTTTTAACAATACAGATTGTGACAAAGCAACTGAACAGCATTAATTAGGAAAATAGTGTCAATAATGCAAAGTGACAATAGTAAACACTCAATTTTTCTAATTATGTATTGCCAATTTTTATTTATTAATTTCAATCCCATTTTGTACATTTATTTTCATCTCATTTTATTTATATCATATTTGTAATGTTTCAATCAATATTTTATTTCAGTATCTCATTTTTATTTTTATTGCAACTGTTTATTAATCTTATTTCTTTTTATGTGAAAGTCATTTGTATTAGATATCTCTCTTTATTAATACTTTAAATTCGCACTTCAACCACTAATATTAATATTTTACCTAACAGTTATTGATACCGTTTTTGTATTTAATCTTATTTAATTTTAATAATCTTTCTTGTTTTTATGTAATTCAGCCTTTTGTATAAAACTATAAAAATTCGATAATTATCTTCATTTCACCGATCTCATTTTTTACCATTTATATATTCAAGTAAGACTTTATTTTTATTATATGTATTATTTGACTATTTTTTGGAATATTTTTTATTATTTTTAAATCATTTATTTTTTTTAATCTTTTATGTATTATCACTTTTCTTTTTCCTCTAACATTTCCAGCGGACCCCCAGCGCTCCCAACCCCTCATTCAGTGTTTTGGGTGTTTGTCAGGGTGTTGCTATGTGGTTGCCAGGCAGTTGCTAGGGTGTTGCTATGTAGTTTGGGGGTTGCTGGGGCGTTGCTATGTAGTTTCGTTTGCCGGGGTGTTGCTATGGTGTCGTGGGTGGTTGCCGGGGTGTTGCTATGGTGTTGTGGGTGGTTGCCGGGGTGTTGCTATGGTGTTGTGGGTGGTTGCCGGGGTGTTGCTATGGTGTCGTGGGTGGTTGCCGGGGTGTTGCTATGGTGTCGTGGCGCTCACCTCTCTTTGCTGCCCTCTGGAAACGATTCGCAGGGAATCTCCACAAACAGGCCGGGGCCCCTAAGCACCGCCTCCCATTTGATCGCCCGGGAAACGGTGGGCCGGCTCTGAAAGTGCAGTATCCGGGGGCGACCGGCCCCAGCGGGCTCTTCGGTCACAGTCAACTTCCTGTCCTGTGCAGCCAATCAGAAGACGAGCTGGTCAGCACTTCATATCGAATGGGCGTGCGGTGTTCTGGTCTTCTAGAACTCCTTAGTTTGTGTGTTTGCCTGAATGATGCGTTTCATTTCTGCCGTCCTCGGTTAGGTAATCATTGACATTCTAAATTTATTCATGGTTGTTGTTTACATAATATATGTGTGTGTACTGTGTATATTTATTATGTATATATAAATAATACACACACATGCATGTATACATTTAAGAAAAATATGTAATGTTTATATATTTAATCTCTTATAATTATTTAATATAAATTTTTCTGAATATATCCTGCACTGTGTATTTATTTATATAAATATACACAGTACACATACATATATTATGCAAACAAAAACTTTGTGATTAATCGTTTGACAGCACTATAAATAATACAGTTAGATAAGAAACAACTTTCTAGAAACAAAATATTTTCATATATATTTATTGTATTTTTACAAAAATAAAAAGCACCTAAAATACACTAATTCCTATTATGCACCGGTGTGTATTTCAAAACAGTTTTCTAAGTCCTATCCAAAATACAAGGTATTTGACTTAAAAAAAATTAATATATATATAAAAAAAATAAAATATACACTGCCATCAATCAACAACTAAAATCCTCTACCAAATGAACCGTCTCTGAATGTAATAAAAGGTCGATAAATCGTGTGAAACCCCATGACCTGTGGGTGAGCCTGTTGTGTGTGTGGTTTCTGATCACATGACGGATACACACTCTGACGCACCCAACATCCGGCCTCTGACAGTGTGCTTAAGGTTTGATTTTTACAACGCAAAACACACTGATGTTTACAGAGATGTGAGTGTTTCTGAGAACGCCGAACCCTTCTGAGGGCATTTACATTCTCAGAAGAGCATCTGACACCCGTGTTCTCACCGTCACCCGCTGAACCATGAGGACTCCTTCTGTGTAGTGTGTAGTATGCAGTGTGTAGTATGTAGTAGGGATGCACAATATTATTGGACCGATATCGGAATCAGCCGATAAGGACTTTAAATGTAAAAAATATCGGCATTGGCCCGATATAAAAAATTATGTCTTGCCAATAAGAGGAATACGTTAACTCAGGTTGTGCTAGCGATTAGATCACGTCAGCATTGTGGCTCATTCTTGAAGCAAAGTTTTGCCTGAATGGTGATTGGATTCACTGTTTTGGATTGCTGCATTTAAACCGACAATGCACGTACAGAATATCGGCAAAAATACAATATTGTGCATCCCTAGTGTGTAGGGTGCAGTGTCCATTGTGTGGGGTGCAGTATGCAGTGTGTAGGGTGCATTGTGTGGGGTGCAGTGTGCATTGTGTGGGGTGTAGTGTGCAGTGTGTGGGGTGCAGTGTGCAGTGTGTGGGGTGTAGTGTGTAGTATGTAGAGTGCAGTGAGCATTGTGTGGGTTGCAGTATGCAGCGTGTAGGGTGTGCAGACACTCACTGAGTACAGCTGCAGCGGTGCCGCTGTGGATGTGTGATCCCGTGCTCCGTTCCCTCGCCCACCTGGGATCTTCAGAGGTGGGTGAGGGGCATCAGGAACACCACAGAGGCCCTGGACCAGTGGTACTACTACAGCACAGCGACAGACTGAGGAGCACACAGAAATATACCATCACAGAAGCGTATCATCTGATCTGCACTAGAGGACGCCAGGCAGCTGTGACACACTGCTCTACGAGCGTCTCGGACTCATTCAACACCACGAGAGCAATTACAGACACACTCTCACAAACATTAGCTATCCTACATTTCAGGGCTTTTAAAACGGTGTCTTTTTCCAAAACGATTTATGTATCCTTTAAAGTCATTTATAAAAGGCAAGCAATTTGGTTTGCAAACAGCCTACTTCTTTGTATGTGTATTGTTCAAATAAAATAAATAATTGCATAATACAGAAAATGAATGAAAATAAATACACGTTTTTATTAATATTTTACATTTTAGTTAGTAATGTTATGTCTATATGCATTTATGTATAGTCTAATTTTATTTCAGATTTAGATTTTTTAGTACAAAAAGTTGAGAAATGCTTCCTTGAAAACTAACAGTTTATCATTCTATTTTATTTCATGCAACATTTTTTTTTTAGTTTCACTTACTGATAATAACCCTGCTGACAGAAACTAAATATGTTTACAAATTGCACATGCATTTATAAAATTAGTTTTTTGTTTTGTTTTTATTAAGAAAGCACACTAATTTCAGTTTACAGATTACGTTTATTAACTTACCGTTTCACGCTTTTATGACGAGTAATAAAGTCATAAAAGATCAATCTACTTCCGGTCACGAGGGAACACAGTACAGAAAACCCAACACAAATGGTTAATAACTAAAAACACGCGGCGCGATCAAAGGCCCGAGGCGGGTGACGTCACGACGGCTTCTGCGAAAACGAGGCCTTCGACGTCAGCGCGCACAACAACGCGACTTCATAACGAAATCAACACAATGAGCGCGTTAATCACTCCGTGAAACGCTGGGTGTAACGTGAGAGAGCACTCAGGTGTGTGGATGTGAATTTAAAGGGCCACATCGGTTTAGGCCACAGATGCTAGCGGACGATTTCACTCACAGATGGATTAAAGTGTAACACCTTAGCAACACACGGATAACAAATCAGGGTTTCCAACACCTTGAAACCCCTAAACATAGTCTGCGCTGCGTGTTAGCTGATAAAAACTGCTCTCGCAGATGTCGAGCGTGATGAAAAAAACAGCTGCTAATATTAGCATTAGCCTCTCAGGCCCTGAGGGAAAATAACTCGCAGTTAAATCATCCAGCATCCCGCTCTATTATGACTTTATATAGCTATATGAAGCCTGTTCTGCTGATGTGAACGGTTAAATGTGTGTGAAGGAGCTGTTGCAGGGCTCTCACCTTCCCGTCACGCCGTTAACACCGTTCCTGAGCGCCTCCATGATGCTGCTAGCTTCACACGGCGTGTTTCCTTCCTTCTCACGGGCAAAGCAATGACTGTTTAGGATCCGCTGGAGGTTGGATTTTACCATCCGGACTCGGTTTTTTTTTTTTTCTTTTTTTTTCAGAGTTATCGGCGGCCATGTGTGCGCTCTCTGCGGTCGCAGACAAGTGAGAGCGCAGGAGGCGCGGCTCATGGATATCCGTCGAGCCGTAATGGCGGCCGGCCGGTCACGTGGTTGATTAATATTCAAAAGGTAACGGTTTTAGCGAATCGGCTCGGTCGAATGAACCAACGCGTGCTTGCGTCATTAATATTCATGAGCTGATCCTTCGCTATAGTACGCGTGGAAAATCACTGCAAGGCTAGTTCTAGTCTGTTGACTGAGCTGAGAATGTGTTTTAGATGTTTTCTCACCTTATTGACGTGCATTTGAGACAGTGAGGGTCATGTTATTGACAGAGAAGATTCATCTTTAAATACAAGTTCAAAATACAAATATAGTTATTAAATTGAATTGTATATTTTATTACCTTATTAATATTGGTAACACGTCCTTGTCACATGTGCTTACTATTATAATAACAATAAATTATGCATAATTATGCAAGTAACCCTAACCATATGTTAAGTACATGCAGTTACTTAAATGTATAATTACACTTTAACAAATAAGGGATGTTTTTTTTTTCTTTTTTCTTTTTTTTCTTTTTTTTTTCATTTTCTTTTTGGCTTCTGAACTTAATGTTTATTAAATGTAATAATGTCAGTTATTGTTATTTATTCACTCACACGTGCTGGTGTTGTGTCACGTGACGTCTTTGTGTTTATTTTAGATCATTTTAAATTAATTATGCATTCATTTAGTGTGGGACTGTGTGTGCAAACTATAATAATGCACACATAATTTTATGTTTTTTTTATTTTTATTTAAACAATAATTAATACAGAACATTGCAGACCACAAAATGCCAAGGGGTCACGCCTAGTTAAACATAGGCTTCACAATGCATGTCAATTAATTAATTAACCTAACAAGGATAAGCAGATGTAAAGAAAACAGGGCCTATATATATATATATATAGGCCTATAATTTAGTTTTCTTTATTTCTACTTATCTTTGTTTGGTTTGTTAATTATTTGTTTATTTATTTAAGCCTATTTATTTCTTATATTTATTTATTTACAGGATGAAGACAAAGTTTTAAAATAGATCCAAATACATTTTTGTAAGTGAGAAAAGCTTGGGTTCATTTTTAATGCTCAAAATACGACGACGCGATTCCAGTTATTCCATTTTCTTTTTAATTAATATACATTTATGACATTATATAGTGTTATAAATATATCCTCCTGAGAACCAGAAATAAAAAGCTTTGTGAATTTAGTATTTTTTCATGTCATTACATTGTTTAGAGCGTAAGAAAAAAATTGTAAAATAACATTTTTGAAAAATGATATTTTATTCATAAGTTATGCTATGTGCTCTGTAGAGGACACCAGGACTCCGTTTTTCTAAAAATAAATGACAAGAGTAGACATGAAAAGGCAAAAACAATGGGAATTTTTTTAAATCACCAATTTCAGGTGGTGTGTGGTGTGTGTGTGGTGTGTGGTGTGTGTTGTGTGTGTGTGTGTGTTATGTGTGTGTGTGTGTGTGTGTGTGAGAGAGAGTGTGTGTGTGTGTGTGTGTGTGTGTGAGAGAGAGTGTGTGTGTGTGTGTGTGTGTGTGTGTTTGAGAGAGTGTGTGTGTGTGGTTTGAGAGAGGAGAGTGGGTGTGTGTGTTGTGTGTTGGAGAGAGTGTGGTGGTGTGTGTTTGAGGAGTGTTGATGTGTCGTTGGAGGAGTGTGTGTGTGTGTGTTTGAAGAGAGTTGTGTGTGGGTGTGGTTGAGAGAGTGTGAGAGTGTGTGGGTGTGTGAGAGAGAGGGTGTGTGGTGTGTTTGAGAGAGTGTGTGTGTGTGTGTTTGAGAGAGTGTTGTGTGTGTGTTTGAGAGCAGTGTGTGTAGGTGTGTTGAAGAGTGTGGTGTTGAGAGAGGGTTGTGTGTGTGTGGTTTTTTTTTTAGAGAGTGTGCTATGTGTGTTGAGAGGAGAGTGTGTGTGTGTGATTTTGTGTGTGTTTGTGTGATTTTGTGTGTGTGTGTGTGTGTTGAGAGAGTGTGTGTGTGTGGGTGTGTGTGGGTTTGAGAGAGTTTGGGTTGTATGTGTGTGTGTTTGAGCAGAGGCGAGTGTGTGGTTTTTTCGTTTTGGTGTTGCCTTTGTTAGTTAGAGTTGGTGCCTGCTATGTGTGTTTGAGTAGAGTGTTTGGGGTCGTTTGTGTGTGTGTGTTTTTGTGTGTCCTCTTGTAGTTACCTCGTACGGTTGTTGTGTCCGTGTGTTCTGATTGAGTATCTTGTGTGTGTGTGGGTTTGTTTGTGTGTGTGTGTGTGTGGGAGAGAGGGTGTGTGTGTGTGTGTGAGAGAGCCCGTGGGTGTGTGTGTGGTGAGAGAGTCGTGTGTATGGTGTGTTTGAGAGATGAGTGTGTGTGTGGGTTTGAGAGAGTGTGTGTGCTTGGAGAGAGGTGTGTGTTGTTTGTGTGTGTTTGAGCAGAGTGTGTTGGTGGGTGTTGGAGACGAGTGTGTGGTTTGAGAGAGTCCGTGGGGTGTGTGTTGGAGTGTGGGTGTGTGTGTGTGTGTTGGAGGAGAGGGGTGCTATGTGTGTTTGAGAGAGTGTGGTGTTGTGTGGTTTGGGGGAGGAGGTGTGTGTGTTGGGTGTGAGAAAGAGTGTGTGTGGGGTGTGTGTGGGTTTGAGAGATGTGTGTGTGTGGTTTGTTTGCAGGAGTGAGGTGTGTGTGTGTGTGTTTGAGAGAGTGTGTGTGTGTGTGTGGTTGGAGAGAGTGTGTGGATGGGTTTGGAGAGCTGGTGTGTCCCTGGAAGCTTGTGAGAGAGTCTGTGTCTGAGTGATGTCTGCTAGTGGTCACACTGTGTGTGTGTGCTCTGTGCGTCACGTACGCCACGTGTGTGTGTTGTGTGTGTTTGAGTAGAGATGGTGTGGGTGTGTGTGTGTGTTCTTTGTGACGAGAAGCTGGTTGCTCGTGCTCGGGACGTGTGTTGTAGTCATAGTGGATTGTTAATGTTAGAATGTCTGTTTAGCAGCGTCGATTAGTGCCCCTCTCTCTGCAGAACCATCGATATTTTCCTCATTTTTCTTCATCATTTTTTTCCTTTGAGTCCGTCGCGTTTTGTGCCTTGTGCATCACTTTATGTCCCCCATTCCATTTGACTCTTTATTACCGTTTGGATCGGGTGGTGTGTCATGTGTCGCGCATATTCTCTTTTGAGGAGTTTGCATATAAGAACCACGATTGTAGGATCGATTGTTATTGTGTTGTCAGTGGGTTTTTTTGGATGTTCGTGTCTTCGTTTTTTTCGATCATGTACATCTTCGACATCCGATTTCAATTAGTTTAGAGGTTACAGAGTGACTAGTTTTTTTAAGAATAATGGGATTATTGTTGGTTAGTGAATTGCAATATTGAATTATTAGTTTGTCATATTTTTGTGTTCGATATGTGCTTGTGACAGTTGAGAGTCCGCCTTGTGAGCGTTGTTTTAGACTTGTGTTTATTTAAGTCTTGAGCTTTTAAATACACAAGCGACGCGACGTCAAATTTGTGCCAGACAATCTAAACACACCTTGTCACTCACTGCTGTTACCCGCGCATTTGGCTGCCACACTGGCCGTTGGTGCCTCCAGGAGTGGTTGTGGTGTCGTGGTGGATGCTGTCAGGTGGTGTGATGTAGGCTGTAGCAAGGTGTGGTTCCTCGAGCTTATGCAGCAGGTGTCGAAGCTGTGTCACCTGCCATCCTGACGTTGATGCACACAGTAACATGGTTAGGCGTCTTTTTTATGTTGTTAGCCAGTATTCATCTGTGGTACCTGCAATCCCTGAACACCTGCACTCTCCCCCGTATATTTAACCCGGCTTTCACCTCGCTTGTTTACCACAGTAGCCTACTTCTAACCACATCCCCCCCCCACACACCCCTCCCCTTCCCCCTCCCCTTCTCCCTTCTCCCCCCCCTCCTCCCTCTCCTCCTTCTTTCTATCCTTTGTGACCGATTCCTTGGGGGCAGTGATGCTGGGGTCTTGAGGTCCCCCGTGTCCGTTTTGTGTCGTTCTGTCCTACCCGTCCCTTGAGATGTGTGTGTGTGTGTGTTTGAGAGAGTGTGTGTGTGTGTGTGAGTTTGTGTGTGTGTGTGTGTGTTTGAGAGGTGTGTGTGTGTGTGTTTGAGAGAGTGTGTGTGTGTGTGGTGTGAGATCAGGATTTTTTTATACCTAACTTTGTTTAAGGATGGTTCTCAACTATGTTATAAAATATATAACAAAATAATTTGATATACCATTTTGCTTTATAAAATATGTGTGTAACTGGTTTTCCCATTAAGCACAATGTTATCTATACACTGTATCTAATTTGCATATTAAAGTGATGTTGGGACAGCATGAAGTGTAATAATGGGAGTAGCAATTGGCCAGATTTTCATAATAATATCTAATATTTCATAAGAATATTGATATATAATTAGTTTTCCTATTCAATTCTTTTGTCTCCCAAAATGTGTAATAAACATGCGTTTAGTCCTGGTGTCTGGACGTGTATGAAATCATGTCCTGTTTCATAAAAAGAAGTCATATTTTGATTTGAAACCCCGTAACATTTTCCCGAGATGTTGATTTATTACAAACAATTTGAAAATGAATCAGATTTAAATGATAATTACAAAATATTATCATGTTTCCATAAGAGTGTCACTGAATTAATGTGAGCTATTTTTAAAGACCAAGGAGAGGTGAAACATCCAATCATGTGGCGTCTCTGGAAAGCCCTGCATGTGCTCTGTACAGGACTCCAGACTTACACCTGTGACACGTGAGGTCTCAGAGACATTCACTCAAATATAATGTCCACCACAGAGGTAAAAACTCCATAGCTGGGTCTCAGGAGGATATATAAATAAACACATAAGTATAAATGTGTTTCTTCTCTTTGATCAAGTGCAGGAGCTGTCTCTGCGCATGCGCAGTTGTTCTGTGGAGTCTGGCACGAGCAGCAGATGTCAGTGTAACACACAGAGTTTAAGAGCAGTGCTGATGAGATGAGATGAGATCAGAGCAGGGCATGTCACACATCACTGTTAATGCTCACTTCATGCCAGAATTGTGTGCTAGACAGAGACACGTTACTGTACTTCCAGTGAATCAAGCTCACAATCACACATTCATACGAGATCAGACTCAGTGTCTCCTTTATGTGTTTAATAACAGCATATCTTCATCTTTAGGAGGTTAGATGATATCTCACGGTTCAGTTTTATTCGTCTACACTCTTAGAAATAGAGGTCAAATACTATTTATAAAATACTTTATTTAATACAATTGTGTATCTGGATTTTTTGCTAAAATATTTAGGCAAGATTTATGTTTTTAACATTTCCATGCAGATAAACGAATAAACGTGATGTGATGCATATTTGTCAGTCATAAATAAATGAAACAGGTCAGATTTCTGTAATAATCTGAATGCTTTAAACACCATGACCAGCGTTACATATTTATCATCAATAAATCCAATTTTGAGAATTATGCATCATATTAAGTTTACTTATGTTAAAACTTTGTAATCCTAATTTTATATGCAATTCAAATATATAAATCCTATTTATTCGAAGCGGAGAGTTCCGGTGCTTGACTCTGATTGGCTGAGCCGCGTTTGAAGCTGTTGTAAATGACGCTACAAAGTAACACACACCTTTATTACGTTGGTGTGTGCTCGGCAACCACTGTGTAGCAACCACAACTGTTTCTGAGGAGCTACATTGTTTGGTGGAAGAACACTGTGTTTATTAATATCATTACACTTTATTTGCTCCGGTTTATTTTGTGAAACCTTACTACGTATATGTGAATAACAGTTTTATAAAAGCAATAAACCCTGTGAAGCCATGGTTTACAGTGAATTTAAGAAAAGCTATTGCCCCTAACAAACGCCCCGTAGCATGTTAGAAATCACCGTAAAACCACGGCTTCTGGGGGGTTTAATTGCTTATTAGGCCTAAAGATGTTTTAAACCTAAAGAGATCAAGAAAGAGGAGAGATTTGATTGATGGTTTCTGAGTAGAGTTGACCGGTCAGACGAGAATGATTCGGTTGTGGTCATCAGCTCTTAGTCAGGTTCAGTTAATTAGGCTCTTATGAAGCATCTATTGTATGTCGTTTGCCGGAAGCGATGAGACTCAAGCAGTGAAGACAAAACCAGCGAATGAAAGGCCTTTTGTCCAGCGGTCGTTCTGACTACTCGGGACTGGCATTCCATAGCAACACATCAACCTTGACAAAAGAGCTGTGGGTTGTGGTGTGTTGAGAGCGTGTGTGTGTGTGTACCTGTTTTTATATTCTGGTGGGGACTTTGACCTGAATACACACAGACTCATGGGGTATCGTGTTACGGTGGGGACCTAAATTGAGGTCCCCACGGGTAAACAAGCGAATAAATCACACAGATTAAGATTTTTGAAATTCTAAAAATGCAGAAAGTCTCCTGTGAGGGGAAGGTTTAGGGGGTGTAGGGTTTTTCTGGTAGGGTTGGTGTAGGGAGGGCTGCACGATAAATCGCATGCGATATTAAACGCGCATCTTATCAGTAAAGCCGGCTCTGTAATCAGCGGTAAATCTCCATCAAAGGCGGGCTTTCACATTGAGCAGCATTAAATAAACAGAGCCGTTGTTCACTGATGAGCTGCGCCAAAAATCGCACGAATATGAACGTGGTTTTGTGCAGCTCATCAGTGAACAACGGCTCTGTTTATTTAATGCTGCTCAATGTGAAAGCACGCACTTGATGGAGATTTACCGCTGATTATAGAATGGCTTTACTGACAAGATGCGCGTTAAATATCGCATGCGATTTATCGTGGAGCCCTAGTGTAGGAATAGAATATACGGTCTGTACAGTATAAAAAAACATTACGCCTATGGAGAGTCCCCACAAGGATAGCTGACCAGACAGCAACCAGTGTGGGGTGTGTGTGTGTGTGTGTGTGTGTGTGGTGAGTGTGTGTGAGTGAGTGAGTGTGTGTGTGTTTGAGAGTGTGTGTATGTGTGTTTAAAGTGTGGGTGGGGGGTGTGTGTGTGAGGGCGGGAGTGTGTGTGGTGGTGTGGGTGTGTGTGTGAGGCTCCGAGTGAGGGGGGGGTGTGTTTGAAAGTGTGTGTGTGTGTGTGTTTGTTTGAGTGTGTGTGTGAGGGTGTGTGTGTGAGTGTGTGTTTGAAAGTGTGTGTGTGAGTGAGTGTGAGTGAATGAGTGAGTGAGTGAGAGTTGGGAGGGGTGTTGAGGTGTGTGAGTGTGGTTGAAATGTGTGGTGAGTGAGTGTGGTTTGTTGAGTGGGTGTGTTGAAGAGTGTGTGTGAGTGAGTGTGTGTGTGTGTGTGTGTGCGAGTGAGTGTGAGAGTGTGTGTGAGAGAGAGTGTGAGAGTGAGTGTGTGTGTGTTTGAGAGTGTGTGTGTGTTTCTAGAATCACCGGGCAGATTTCAGGGAATCCAGCCAGACGTTCCCAGGATCCAGAGTCGAACTTTTGTGAGCCAAACGGCAGACGATCAGGAGTGAGTCATAATGAGACTTTGAACATTATATTATCAGTCAGTCCTCAGCGCTTCATCCTCACGTGTTTGTGCACTTTGACCGCTTCACCTGCCAACAAATCAGTCAAATCACACGCCCTGATCAATCAATCCGATTCATTTAATTTTCAAGACCCTAAACACTGAATATCAACACTATAAAACATTTACTTCAACTTAAAACTTAAGTTTGGTTGCTGCCTTTAAGTAAACTGACTTAAAAATAGAGATCAGGATGAGTGTGTTTCTTCATCAGGTTTGGAGAAATGTAGCACTGCATCAGTGTCTCAGCAATGGATGCTCTGCAGTGAATGGGTGCCGTCAGAATGAGAGTCCAAACAGCTGTTAAAAGCATCACAATAATCCACAGCACTCCAGTCCATCAGTTAACAACCGGAGAAGACAAAAGCTGAAACTAATCCAGCATTAAGACGTTTTTAACTCAAACACGAGTTCATAATCCATAATAACGCTTCCTCCAGTGAAAAAGTGCATCTGCTGTTGTCTCTCACATCAAAATCCAGCCACATATGTGTTTAGAGCTGTTTAAACGCTGCTTGATCTGTGCAGATTTCTCTCCTGATTCACACCAGAACACTGACTCACTGGAGGAAGAGTTATTATGGATTATGAACTCGTGTTTGAGTTAAAAACGTCTTAATGCTGGATTTTTATGGTATTTTATTTGGACTCTCATTCTGACGGCACCCATTCACTGCAGAGCATCCATTGCTGAGACACTGATGCAGTGCTACATTTCTCCAAACCTGATGAAGAAACAAACTCATCCTGATCTGGCATAGACCAAGATTTGAGGTGCAGAGGTGCAGATTTTCCTTTTTGGCTGAACTATTCCTTTAGGAAGTCTCATTCACTCTGATGCAATCAAATCAGTAATATGTGAAAATATTTGACACTTTAGTGTATGCTGCAGATGTCTTTGACACACAGTATATTAATACACGATGTTACAGCGCATATGTGTGTGTTTGTCCAGTGTCTCGTTTCAATTTAAACATCTTAAGACTGAAGCATGCTGCATTTCTGGCGTCTCTGAATGCAAATAAAACCTTTAGAGCGAAATAAAAATGAAAAGAACATGAGGGTTAAATCATATGAACAGACCTGCTTCACAATGTATGTACAAAAAAGCCCATTTCGGTTCCACCTTAAGATCTTCTGTGAAATCCCAGACTCACAGTTTCATCTCCATTAAGCTCGAAATGACTTCAACCTCAAAATATAAATCACAAAAGGCACTCGAAATAAATCAGTCAACATAATAAACAATTAACTTTAAACCAGTTCATCACATTTTGTCAGCGAGTGTCCAGCAGAAGCTAGAAATATTGCACCAGGAAGTGGCTTCTCTTCACAAACAGGAAGTTTAATCAGAGCCTCGTGTTGCTCTGAGAGGCATTTTATGGCCGGTTTTACGAGGAAGAGTCTACAGTCTTTCTGAAGCGCTTTGATTGCTGCGGCATCAGCAGCGTCTGTTTCTCATCCAGAGCCTTCAGACAGATGCCGATCAGTGATTTACCAGCAACACGAGGGGTCAGATTTACCCAGCAGCCCCTAAAACTGTCAGAGCAACTTCAGAAGAACCAGCGTTAATCAGGAAAACAGAAACGGAGGCTTCAGACCGGACAGATAGACCTCCAACATACAGATCAAATACTGTCACTGCAGATCACGCTTCACCTCAAATCCACAAGATCTTTTTCTACATAAAGCAAACAAAGATTGTATTATATTGTGACATTATTTTAATGACATTTAAATACATTTTACCACAACTGAATAAAAAACAAAAAAGTACATTTACAGTAAGAACTCATCACTCTGCTGTACTTCTTCTTTTACTCTGATTTTAATCAATAAACTTTAAAAAATACTGCATGCAAATAACATGATTGTCATTATTGTATTAAGAGAATGTGTTTTTTGCATCACAGAAATTGTCATGAAAATAGTCACAATGTAAAACTTCCTAAATCATGCAAAGAAAATAAAAAATTAATATTATACCCATTATTGTATGTATGTGTATATATATATATAGAGATGGCTATACTATGTATTATATTTTTATGTATGATATGGTTATATCCCATATATTAAATGTGGATAAATGTTTTCATTTTCATGACAATAGTCACAATATAATAAAAATCGTAATCATTATGTAGAAAATCGATCTTATTAAAAAGGGAAATATATACTGAATTTACATGAAATTGTTATAGATATGGCAATATAAATAATAGATAATATAATTTAATTAATATATCAGTGAAATTACCTGACATTGATATTATAGATGATATAATATATATAGATATATTCATTATATATAAATATATATATGATACACTTATTAATGAAAAAGGAAAAATTTATACTGAATTTACATGAAAATACAATTTTTCTACCAAAACTAAGCAGCAGCACGCACGCACACGCACCACGCACAAGCACACGACCTATGTGATCCTTTTTAAATTGGGGGTGAAACGTGATCTGTACATTTCAGACATGCTGAGTTTCTCTCTGAAAGCACTGATAACTCTATCCAAAGAAACATTAGTAAAGGTGAAATGAAGTGCTCGGCCGTGGCTCCATCCGTCTGTGCTGGTGTTTGATTCCAGTGAAGTACACACAGTGTTTCAATGTGTCTGATCTGACAGTCAGACAAACAGTGTTGATCTGGAGCTCAGTGCGTGAAGCGCAGGTTGTAGAGCAGCTCTGCGGTCTGACACAATGTTTTGGGGTTTGCGCTGGAGAAATACTGACAGCAGAGCCAGTCCTCCAGCTCAGCGGTCCTCTCCGGCTCCAGCGAGCGCTCTGCGAACTTCATCATCAGCAGCGCACGCTTCACATCCAGCCAGTTCAGCAGGCCGTCGTGCCTCGGCTCCAGCCTCCACCCACCTTCTCCTCCTCCTCCTCCTCCTCCACACACCCACGGCTGCTCCAGCAGCTCCCGCCGCGGCCCCCACAGTAGCGCCTGCAGAGCAGGGGTGTAAAATACTTGAGTAATTTTACTTGATTACGTACGTAAGTACAAGGCCGTAACCATGTCTTGAACATTGGGGGGGACTAACTTAATACACGCACGCACACTCCCTCTCACACTCACACTATTATTCTTACACACTCACCACGCTACACTCCACTCTCACACATTCTCACAACTCTCCACACGTCCACTCTCCACACTCTCACTCACTCACATCACTACTCTCCCCCAACTCTCACACTTCTCCAACCAATCTGCCACCCTCTCACACACGACACCTCACATCAAACACCTCACACAATCAACACTAACACTCACACACACTCGCACTCAACCACTCACAACCCTCACACACACTCACTCGCCACTATAAAACCCCTCTCACTCCCTCTTTCTAACTATCCACCACTCACACACTCCAAACCCCTCTCCACTCACCACTCACACTCATCTCGCACTCATCACATCATTCTCTACAACTCTCGCACACACTCACACATCACACCCTCTCCTCACACACTCAACACACTCCTCCGCCACTCTCACCACACTTCACAACCCTGCTCAGCTCTCTCTAACTCCTCTCACCCCCTCACACCTCACCACACTCAGACCAGCTCACTCACTCATCACACCCTCTCGCATCACTCACACTCACGCTCTCTACCTCTCTCACACATCCACACATCTCATCACACACTCACACACTCACTCGTGCACTTCACACACCGCACACACACTGCCTCACGTCTATAACTCTCTTCAACACCACACATTCCACCCATCACCACCTCTCACTCACCACCCTCACTCTCACACTTCCCTCCCTTCTTAAACTCTCACACACACACTCTCACACTCTCAAACTCACTCTCACACTCACACACTCCTCTCGCCTCATTCACACTCTCTTCACCTCTCACTCCCTCACACTCCCTCCACACTCTCTTCACTCTCACCCATTCACACTCTCACACTCTCACCTCACCTCTCACATCTCCATACCACCACCTCCACTTCCCAACCCTCCCACACTCACATCACGCCCACTCTTCCCTCTCACCCTTACCCCTCACCCACTCTCACATCCACACCACTCATCTCTCATCCTCTCACTCACACCAATCTCCCCCCCTTCCACACTCTCACCTCTCTCCCCCACCACTCTCTCCACTCTCCCCCCTTCACACCTCTCTCTCACTCCCCACACACTCTACACACTTCTCTCATCACCACCACTCTCACCCCCTCTCACACGCTCACACTCCAAACCACACTTCACACCACCCTCTACACTCCCCTACACCTCTCACTTCACCACACTCTCGACACATCTACACACTCTCCCAACTCACTCTCCCACTCTCGCCCGCACACTCTCACACACACTCTCACCCACTCTCACACACCTTCAAACTCTCACATATCACTCTCCACACTCTCTCTCACTCACTCACACACTCTCTCACTCTCTCACAGTCTTACACACACTCACACACTCTCACATACTCTCACATACTCTCACATACTCTCAAATACTCTCAAATACTCTCACATACTCTCACATACTCACTCTCACACACTCACTCAAACATCACTCTCTCACAATCTCACACCTTCACCTCTCTAACACTCTCTCCACACTCACATTAGTTATTATATGTGTGTGTGTGTATGTATCCAGGTATAAAAGTTGGTTCCCATGTTATAGATGTATGATCTATATATAACATACACATACACACACACACATCCATCTATGTATGTAGGTAGGATGTATGGGAGGATTAGGGATATAACGATATATCAAGATGAATATCGCCGATTGAGGTGTTCTATTGTTGGGTGTAATAATGAACAGCAGTCGTCATTTACTTCCGACATCTGAGTCGCTGAAGACGCAGAGGATTAACGTTTCTTTCGTTTTGAAGGGAATGCTCCCGCGATCTACATAAATGTGTGCATGTTTGCGAGAATCATTCGTGATCCAGCTTCACCAACAGAAGAAGTGATTGTAAGGTTTTTTTAAGAATCTTTGCAAATCGCCTTTCCTAATACTGTGCTAATTAGCAAGTTTCACGATGAATGCGGCTAAATTAGAGTCTTAAGTAGAAGAGAGGGGTGGGGTGAGCAGAGCTTATTAGCATTTAAAGGGACATGCACCAAAAACAGCTCGCTGTGAACAGAGCTGTTTTTGAACAGGTAAAAAGGGTGTTGTTTTACACTACCATTGAGAAACTTTAACCAAAGTATGTTATAGACTTTTATTAAGACCCTAAAGAATCATAACAACTTGTTTGCTGTTTTTTTTTTTTTTATGGAAAATGGGCATCTGAGCTCCTGTAACACCACATAGACAGTTTGCGCTGGTGGCAATCTGTTATTACAACTGGCCCTACGAATCTCTAAAATTGAAAAATGCTGACATAAAAAATGACACTACTGCCAGGAAGGCCGAGCGTCTGGATCTGGGGCGGCGTTCCGCGGGGTTGGGGGGCTCCAGCAGCAGTGTTTGCGCCAGTCTCTGAAGGCGGGTGAGAGAGGGAGGCGGCGGGGATCGGCGCGCCCAGAGCGTCGCATTTGACCCGGCGTGGTTCGAACGGGTTACGGCGGTTTTGCAGGGGGCGGGGAAGTCATAAGATAAGGATGCCGGTTTTGAAACTCGTCAATTGCGGTACTGCGCAGCGAGACGATTCAGGCGCGAGCCGGGGCGTGATCTCGCTCTAGAAATGGAGTCATCGGATTGAGCGGTTCAGCTTGGAAATCACAGAAATAAATTACATTTTAAACATTTTAATAGAAAACCGCTATTTTAAATGTAAAAAATATTACTGTTTTTGCCTATGATACTTTGTACTTGTACTTTTAGCTTTTAACCTTTGATATTTGGAATAATTAAGATTTGAAAGTTTTTTGGAAAAAAAAGTTCTTTAATCAACAAGGTGCATTTATCTGAACACACAGATAGAAAGACGTGAAAAAAAATACTAGAAATACTAAGGAGGTGACCGATGTATCCGTTGTGCAAATTAAATCGGCACCAATAGTGATTGGCGGAACTAGAGTTTTATTGGCAAAAATCCATGCTGGTAGTTTTTCCAGGTTGCGTCCATTGCTGGAGCACGCTGTCATTATACAGTATGAGAGCGAGTATACCTGCGAGTTTTTTTTTTGCCCGGTGTGTGACTGCCGTCTTATGTTATTTTGATTAGATAATCATCAAGTGTTCTAGAATAGAAGCAGTTCAACTGTCAGAGTATACATACAATATCCATATGTATGTCATGTCAATGCTATGGCCTTTGGTGTATTAAAGATGACCTCTTTCGATATGAAATTGGTAACACTTTACAATAAAAGAGCCATTTGGAAGAAACTATACTGATACAGCTGTAGAATAGAAGTAGAGTGTGTTAATTTAAACATTTACGGATATATTTAAAAATTTTGAAGTTGGTTTTGTTAACATTAATGAACTATGAACTAACTTTAATGATCAATATATAATTAATATTAATACTTTTATTAATTGACAAAGTATGGTTCAGTACTTTTTTTAAATAGTAGAGCACTATTTTAGTTTCCATTCAGTATCATTTGAAAAACTATCGGTTGATTAATCGGTATCGGCCAGTGTGGTCCAACCTCGCTATCGGTATAATCCATCGGTTGACCTCTAGAAAAAACAATAATATTGTGAAATATTATTAATAACAATTATTCATAATTACCCCATCTGCGTCGCTTGGCCTTGAGTTTTTTTTTTTTTTGCGCGCCTAAGTGACGATTCAACTTTTGGCCGACCAAGCTCTTTGGGCAACTAACGATTAGTGGAATATTAGAGGGCAGGCCCTAATAATAATATTAAGACTGTTATTAATTTACAAAGTATGGTTCAGTACTTTTTTTAAATAGTAGAGCACTATTTTAGTTTCCATTCAGTATAATTTGAAAAACTATCAGTTGATTAATCTGTATCGGCCAGTGTGGTCCAACCTCGCTATCGGTATCGGTAAAATCCACTATCGGTCGACCTCTAGAATAAACAATAATATTGTGAAATGTTATTAATAACAAGTATTCATAATTGCCCCATACGCATTGCTTGGCCTTGGGTTTTTTTTTTTTTGGCGAAGAAGCTACTATTAAAATTTGTATCGACCAAGCCTCTTCTGGTCAACTAACGATAGGAATAATTCGCGGGCAGCCCTAATAATTAATATTAAGACTGTTATTCATTTACAAAGTATGGTTCAGTACTTTTTTTAAATAGTAGAGCACTATTTTAGTTTCCATTCAGTATCATTTAAAAAACTATCGGTTGATTAATCGGTATCGGCCAGTGTGGTCCAACCTCGCTATCGGTATCGGTAAAATCCACTATCGGTCGACCTCTAGTAAAAACAATAATATTGTGACATGTTATTAATAAGCATAATTCATAATAACCTGGTCTGCGTCGCGGCGCTTGGCTTTGGCGAAGCTGCTGATGAGGAGGCGCGGGAGGCTGTGCTGCTGTGGATCTGGACGCTGCACCAGCAGCAGGTTCTCCATGCACAGATCTCGATGCGTGACGCCGTGCGCTTTCAGATGCTCCAGACCCGCGCACAGCTGCAGCAGCAGAAAACACACGCGCCGCTCGTAAACCTCCGGCTGCGCGCGGTGGAACGACTCCCACTCACGAACGAAATCTGCCACGCTCTGGTGCGGGACGTCCCGGGTGATGACCACCACGCGCTCCTGCACGGCCGGACCGCTCTCCTCGCTGGGTAACATGCTCCGCGGCACGCAGGCGATGAAGTGACCGCAGTCCTGCTGCAGACTGAAGTGAGACGGGATGCTCTGCTGCACCGAAAGACCGTACAGATGAACCTGCTTACTGTCCGGAGCCTGGCCTTTACAGATCTGACCAACACACAGAGAAAACAGACACGCTATGATGTTAAACATTAATTCACAATTTCCTTACCATAAATAAAATATATATTTGGAATAATTAAGAATTTTTAATATTTTTAATAAAGCCTTTTATGTCCGCAAGGCTGCAAGGTGATGATAATCCTATGGAGCAAATAATAGTATAACAATATTAATAACATTATTATGAATACAAACTTGCTCACACTAGTATTGTTATATTATCGATATTGAACAGTTTTGTGTTAATATTTTTGTGGAACGATTTAATATGGATTCTTTAAAAAATAGAAAAAATGATGATATTTAAATATTTGTACCATGATATTTCCTTACTGTCACTTTTTTAACAATTTAATGTCTTGCTAAATAAAAATAAAAATAAAATAAAACTATCTGTATATATATATATATATACTTATATAAGGACCAAATAAATTGAGATAACTGGGTAAATTATTTATAATGTTACAAAAGATTTCTCTGTCAAATAAATGCTGTTCTTTTGAACTTTCTATTATCTGTGGAATCCTGCAAAATAAAATGTGTAGGGTCCCAAAATATCTGTGTAACATTGCTATCTAATCAGAAAGATTTTGAGCAGCAAATAGCATATTAGAATGATTTCAGCGGGTTTAAATTCTAATACTACGTCACAATTTTGTACGTATTTTTGAACAATAAATGCAGCCAGCCGTGGTGAGGCAGAAGAGGACTTCTTTCAAAAACATTATTATCCAAACTTTGACGGTTAATGTACAGAAGATCTGACCCTGGGGCACAAACCCAGTCATAAGGGTCAGTTTTTTTTTATGAGCTGAATGCATCATATGAACGGCTGAAATAAATAATTTTCCGTTGATGTTGGTTGTAGGATAGACAATATTTGAAATCTGGATCTGAAAAAAAATCTAAATATGAGCAATCATCTTTAAAGTTGTTCAAATTAAGATACGTAGCAAGCATCTACTAATCAGAAATTAAGTTTTGATATATTTACGGTAGGAAATTTACAAAATATCTTTATAGAACATGATCTTTACTTAATATCCTAATGATTTTTGGCATAAAAGAAATATCAATAATTGTGACCCATACAATGTATTGTTGGCTATTGCTACAAATATACCTGTGCTGCTTATGACTGCTTTTGTGCTCCAGGGTAACATATTATAATATTTTCACTGTGACGGCGTATGTGTTTCGAGTGTCTGACGCGCAGGAGGCCGAGTAATACACAGCGTCTCCGGACAGACAGCAGGGTTTGTTGCAGGTGAGTTTGAAGAGTGACCAGTTGCTCTCGTCGAATCTCAGCGTGTTCCTCTGGCCACTGGAGAAATGCTCCTCACACTTGAGCGCGAGCCGCCGCAGAGACTCAGCGTACAGGCCGCCCAGTTTGGAGTAGATGCCCTCACGGCTGTCCATGTTCCTGAGCAGCGCATGCAGATGCAGCGTGTTGAGCTGCGGAGACGAGCAAGACGTCACGTTCCCCAGACGCGGGCGAGAACAGGCGAGCGGTTTGACGCCAGAGTCGCTCGGAGCCGAGGTGGTGCGGTTCACCAGCTTCTTCTGTGGTAACGGAGGCGGCTGGAGCTGATTGGCCAGGCTGGTGCAGGGAAACGTGTCGGGCTGCGGAGACGATGGGGCGGAGCCAAGCGGGCTGCTGGGGAAAGGGGAGGGGCTGGAGTGGAGGGTGGAGCCTAGATCACATGACCAGAAGAAAAGAGAGAGGGAGAAGAAATAGTTAATTACTTTTAGTCGAAATGAAATTAACTGAATTAAAAATTGTTTAATGGCATGACTGGGTTTACATAATATTTATACAATACATAATTGATATATACAATATTTATACAACATTGACAAAACACTTTACACAAAACAAGCAGTAGCAAAAAATATATATATAAAAAATATAGAAAATAAAATAAGGTGTTAACACACAACACAAAACAAGTAATTAATTAACAACACGTTTAAAAAAAAAACTACAATTATTTGTCTTTATCACAGCGTTGCTGTCATTCACACAGAAACACAACTGTTGATGGCTGTAAAATATTGAATTGAAAAGCAATGTTTGAAAAGATTGCTATATATCAGATTTCATAATAGAGTTCAGATCAGCGAATATTAGATTGTGATTCAAATGATTCCTGGAAGACAATCAGGAGAATTAAAGTGTGCAGTAAAATGAACCTGTTCGTGTTCCTCATTTCGTTTGTATTTCTACACCACACTGCACACAATCATGCTTACAAACATCACTCAAGGGAATCAATAAGCACACACACACACACACACCAAACACACACACACAAACACACAACACACACACACACACACAAACACAAACCCACAACCCACACACGCACTCACTCACTCACTCTCACTCACTCACTTACTCCACTTACGAACTTACTCATGCCACACCGCCGCAATGCTTGCCACTCACACTCGACGCACACTACACTCACTCACTCCACCCACCATCACTTGCTGCACTCAATCGCACACTAAACACACTGCATCACTTGCCCTAGCACCCGATAGCACATCACATCCACTCACTTACACTCAATCGCACACTCATTCACTCACTCACAAACTCGCAGTCACACACTCGCACTCACTCACGCTCACGCTCACTCGCTTGCACTCACACTCAATCACACACTCACACTCACTTGCTTGCACTCGCACTCAACGCACACACACTCACTTGCCTCAATCGTTCACTCAAACACACTCACACTCATTGCTGCATCCACTGCAATCGCACACACAAATCACTTGCACTCAATCGTATACACTCACACACACTAGCATAACTTGCTTGCAATAGCAATCAATCTGCACACTACTCACTCACACACTCGCAGTCAACACTCGCACTCAATCGCACACACACTCACTTGCACTCAATCGTACACTCACACACACTCACACTCACTTGCTTGCACTAGCACTCAATCGCACACTCACTCACTCACACACTCGCAGTCACACTCGCACTCACTCCAATCGCGTGACACTCACACTCAATCCACACACTCGCACTCATCACACTCACACTCACTCACTCTCTCACTCTCTCACTCACTCACTCAATCTCTCTCACTCACTCACTCACTCAATCACACACTCACACTCAATTGCACACTCATTCAATCACACACTCGCACTCACTCTCACACTGACACTTGCACTCACTCGCACTCTCACACGTACATGCATATTCACTCTCGCGCACTCACACTCTCAACACTAGCACACCCTCACACTCGTACACTCAATCGCACACTCACACGCTCACACTCTAACACTCACACACGTACACGCACACTCACACTCACTCACACTCTCAACACTACCACACTCGCACACTCATTCTCGCACTCTCTCGCACACTCAATCGCACACTCGCTCGTACTCGCACACTCACGCACACACTCCGCATCATGACAAAAACTAACAGCTGACCCTTCAAAGATATCAGATCTGTGATGGAGTACTCGTGGTTGTGCCACACGTAAATAGGCCTGCAGATGAAGATCGGATTCGGAGGGAAACCCTCAGAAAACGCCCTGTGATAAACAACAAAAAAACTTGATTTCCTCTATTTAACCCTCCATTATCTCTGCGCCCGGGCAGGGAACACATAATACACTACCAGTCGACAGTCTCACAGCTGTGAGATGAAGATGCGAGGAATGAGCGGCGTTGATGTTCCTTTCATCAACGCGGATATTCAAGAAAGGAAGTTTCATTCAAATACATATGTTTATAGACTTCAACCCTAGGAACATACCCTGTGCTAACGGGAAGTTCCTTCAGGAAACTCAAAATTCAACTAATGAGACGGATTATTAAATTATTTAAAACACCTACAGGAGTAGAAACTTATATCAATCTAACATAAATAGTCATTTTTTCACCTCAACTCCATCTATCATTTAAGAGCCTTTTGCAATGCATTCTGGGACAGCTGTATTGATGAAAAATACAAGCATCAGCGTTTGGAAGAGTTTGTACAGACTTAAAATGATGTAAATACAGACAAAAAACACACTTAAAAACAAGAATTAGCTAAATGTTTTTGTGCTTTAAATAACAGATTTTGGAACAAACCTGCAATTTAAAAGTGTGAGTTCAAGACTGGAAAAGTCTAAAGATGAGTAGGGGTTTTTTAGGATCGCTAGGGTGTTAAGTGTGTTGTTTGGTTGCTAGGGTGTTAAGTGTGTTGTTTGGTTGCTAGGATGTTAAGTGTGTTGTTTGGTTGCTAGGATGTTAAGTGTGCTGTTTGGTTGCTAGGGTGTTAAGTGTGTTAAGTAATATTTAAAAACCTTTTGTGTTTCGAGTTTATTTATGCTTATTTGGGTTAAACCAACTAATTTTAAATCTGAATAAATAAAATAAAATAAATAAAAAATAAATAATACAAATAAATGAAAAAATAACAAAATAGTTAAAAAAAGTTTTATTAATTATTTAAAAATTATATATATATATAAATAAATAAATAAAACAAACAAATAAACAGTGTGTCCGTGTGTAGCTCACCGGTGTCGGAGAGCGCCTGCAGGCTGTCGCTGGATGCACTGGTGCAGCAGTTCAGTCCTCGCAGTGATTGGCTGAGATTCTCCACTGACCCCTGCTGACCGACGCGCTCCAGATCCATATTACTGCCACTCAGACGCTTACACACCCTGCAGACAGCACAAACACACCTACGTCATATATCACACAAAAAACACACAGGCTTTGTATCTCTCAGCTGTTCAACTCATGACTATGAAGAGGTTTGTGGGAAAAAATGAAGGAACAGAAGTGAAGTGATTTCCCTCGCTGTGTCATTACACCATTATCTCTCTCTCTCTCTTGCTCTCTCTCTCTCATGTCATTTATGGTAAAGAGAAACTTCAGAGTCAGTTCAATCAGGGCTGAAAATCTCTCAAACCACGGATGTTTACATCTGAAAGCTATTGGAAAGCTAGCTGGGCACACAGGGATATATTATAGAATGTTTGACAGTTTTATTAAAATGTAAGGATACCCAAAAAAAAAAAAGAAAGAAACCCTGTGAAATCTGTATACTGAAATCCCAAGAGCATTAGAAAA
This sequence comes from Sinocyclocheilus anophthalmus, assembly GCA_018155175.1. Lineage (NCBI taxonomy): Eukaryota > Metazoa > Chordata > Actinopteri > Cypriniformes > Cyprinidae > Sinocyclocheilus > Sinocyclocheilus anophthalmus. Next base: position 500,368 of record JADLZN010001346.1, on the reverse strand, counting down.
GAAGCAGCATTTCAACGAATCAGGAAAACACAGAAGTGCACATAAAAAAAAATCAAGTACAAGAACACGTTTGACTCCCAGACGCAGTGACAAACACATCAGAAAACAACAGTGCTTCGAGTCTCAAGGAAGATCACAGACAGACACCAAACTGACCGTCATCCGTCACACGTCTGCTTGTAAAATCAGACCTGAGATCAGTCTCTCCTGAAAAACCTCACACTGATGATCTGTGGATGAAGCACCGCAGCTTCTCACACACACCCACACACCACACACACCCACGGGTTTATTTAAACAAGAACATACCATAAAGGTGTGCTGCTTACATAAAGCCAATAATAATGACTAACTAAAGACTAACACAAACACTAATACTAAATTATATATATATATATAGCATGTTTAGAAATACACAACTTCATAGCAACTATAGAACATATATAGCTTGAAAGTAACACCTGTCAGCCAATTAGAATGTAGCATTCAGCAGCGCTGCGATACAATAAGAGAACAAGATCCACAAAACACATCAGATTCTGTGTGGTGAGAGAACAGCAGCACTTCCTGTTGTGTGTGTGTGTGTGGTGTGGTGTGTGTAAACACCTTAGTACAAACTTACATCTAAGACATTTAATCCACCAGCAGACACCCTAGCAACCGCTAGCCCACGTCAACGGCGGACAAGTACTCAACTCCTATTACTTGAGGAAGTACAGATACAGCTGGTCAAAATACTCATAACACGGTAAAAGTTGGTAAGACAGATTTTACTTAAGTAACGGATAGAAGTACTTGCTTTTAAAGTACGTAAGTACAAAGACAACTAAATTCCTTTTTTATGTCAATGCAGTTTCATTGTGTACGTAATACTGCAAACTTCGAAGCAGCTTAGAATACATACACTGCGGAATACAGTACAGTGAAATCCTGTAAATACAGAGCGATAAGGAAGAAACTAAAACAAAAAAGCTAAACAGCAAGACTTATTTGACATCAAAACAAACATTTTAAAAATGCTGTTTAATCGCTCTCGCGGTACTTTGATGTCACACACAGAACGGTCTGCAGTGCTGCTTCAGTCAAACACATTTTGTGTTTTATTAGGAGACACACAACAGTTCTTCTGTAGCTTTATAGCAATATTTTCATTCTCAATTTTTAGCAAAAAAAAAAAAATCAGACACTATTAGGTCAATTATAACACAATTTAAATTTCTTATTAGTGAATTGCTGTAAATAAATATAATTTGCAACTGGTCAGTGTTCAAAAAGTGCTGGGAAATCATTTCATGTAGCCCTACAAGATTGATTACTGATAAACTGTCTGAAAAAAAGAAAGTCGTGTTTTAGAGAAGAAAAAAATCACCTACTGACTTTCAAAGCTGCTATATAATAATGACTTTCTATACTTCGAGGACCCTGATAGAAATGTAGTGGAGTTAAAAGTACAATACTTGTCTTTCAACTGCGTTAGTCAAAAGTTTCCAGAAAAATATTTAGCACGTAAGTCCGTACTCATAAAGTGTACTTTAAGTAATTACTCAAAGTAAATGTACGTAGTTACTGTCGCCTTCTCTTCTTATATTTTGTTTTTTCTTCGAATTTTAAAGTTTAGTTATTTTGCTGTGCTTTCATCATTTTATTCGTTTTAAATCTAGTTTTAATTTGCGTTTAATTTATTAAGTCTATTAAACTAACCCAATGGAAAGTCTGCAAGCTAAAAAATAAGTTCGTTTTTTTTTATTGCCGATCATTTATTTGATGTTGTTTATTTTCAAGTAATGAAAATGTTTTTCGGGTGTTTTTTTAGTTAACAATAATAACCCTGGTCTGAAACTTTTTATATATTTTAGTATTACATTAATAATATGCCAGTGGCTATTAAGTGTAATAGCGATAGAGGCTATTTACAATAAGTGCAAATAGCAGTATTTTTTTAGCGATATGTTAAAACAGCAGGATTTTCTGCTATGTATAACCACTGGAGCTGTCGTCTTTTGTAGTGTTGTTTAGCCCAATCACACGTTGGTGGGCGGAGTTAGTATAATGTAAATAGCATTGCAACTTAGGTGCACTTAGTGTAAATAGACATCCGTAATAAGATTTATGTTATATAAATACAACTATGGAGCCTCGTCTTAGTTACAAGACACAGCTCAAACACAGCAGCAGGCGGCCCGTTGTGACCTTTCCAAAGGTCTGTAATCGAAGTTTACCACATAACTACAGGACATGAGTGAAACACACAGAGTGAAAGCAAAGACGTCCGTACTCACTCAGAATACAGGGACTGGCGATCACAGCCTCTGCTGTGAGTGTGAGTGTGAGTGTGTGTGTTGTGTGTGTTGTGTGTGGTGTGTGTGTGTGTGTTGTGAGTGTGTGTGTGTGTGTGTGTGAGTGTGTGTGAGAGGTGTGCAGCGGTGTGAGGTGTGGGTGTGCGTGTGCAGTGTGCCGTTGTGTGAGAGGGTGATGTGTGTGTGAGAGAGTGTGTGTGCGAGAGAGAGAGAGAGTGTGTGTGCGAGTGTGTGAGTGTGAGTGTGTGTGTGTGTGGGGTGTGAGTGTGTGTGTGTGTGGTGTGTGGGTGTGAGTGTGTGTGGGTGTGTGTGGTGTGTGTGTGTGAGGTGTGTGTGAGGTGTGTGTGAGTGTGTGTGCGTGTGAGAGTGAGCGTGGTGTGTGAGAGTGAGAGTGTGTGTGAGACTGTGTGTGAGACTGTGTTTTAGTGTGTGTGTGTGAGAGAGAGAGATTGAGTGTGAGGGTGTTTGTGATCGTCGAGGGTGAGTGGTGTGAGTGTGTGTGTGTGTGGTGTGAGTGTGTGTGGTGTGTGAGTGTGTGTGTGTGGTGAGTGTGTGTGAGTGAGTGTGTGAATGAGTGAGTGAGTGAGTAAGTGTGTGAGTGTGTGTGTGTGTGTGTGTGTGTGTTTTTTTTTTGTGTGTGTGTGTTTGTTTGTGTGTGAGAGTGTGTGTGTGCGAGAGTGAGAGAGTGAGTATATGTGTGTGATTGTGTATGTGAGTGTGATTGTGTGTGTGTGAGAGTGAGCAAGTGCGCGTGTTGAGAGCGTTGAGAGTGTGTTGCGGAGTGGGAGTGTAGTCAGCGGTGTGTTGTGTGTGTTGTGTTTGTGTGTGTGATGTGCGCGTGCGATGTGTGTGTGTGTGTGTGTGTGGTATGATGAGAGTGGGAGTGTGGGTGAGTGTGTGTGAGTGAGTGTGAGTTTGTGTGTGTGTGTGTGTATGAGAGGTGTGAGTGGCTGTGATGGGTGAGATGGGTGGTGTGAGCTGTGTGTGTGTGTGAGGGGCGTGTGTAGTGTGAGTGCACGTGCGAGTGGGAGTGGTGTGCGAGTGTGGTTGTGTGTGTGTGGAGTGTGAGTGTGTGTGTGTGGTGAGTGTGAGTGTGGGTGTGTGTGTGTGGTGTGTGTGTGTGAGTGTGAGTGTGAGGTGAGAGTTGTGTGTGTTTGGTGGGGTGAGTTGGTGGTGTGTGAGAGTGTTTGTGTGTGTGTTTGAGTGTGAGAGTGTGAGAGAGTGGAGTGTGTGTTTGTGTGTGTGTGTGAGGGTGACGTGTGTGAGTGTGAGGTGAGTGTGATGGGTGTGTGTGTGTGTGGGAGTGTGTGCGTGTGTGAGTGTGTGTGTTGAGTGTGAGTGTGCATGAGTGTGTGTGTGAGTGTGAGTGTGAGTGTGTGAGTGTGTGTGTGTGTGTGTGAGCGTGTGAGTGTGTGTGAGTGTGTGAGTGAGTGTGTGTGAGTGTGTGAGTGTGTGTGTGTGTGTTGAGTGTGTTGTGTGTGGAGAGGGGTGAGTGTTCTGATGGTATGATTCAGCTTCTGACCGAGGCATGGAAATAAACACTCGAGGCACAGATCATCTGATACTCGAGAAGCTTCTTCAGCTCGATCGACGCTCAGAGGAACGACTGAGAAACATCAGAACCCAGCCGAAGAGCTCAGAACATCTCAACACCTGCGCTTACAGACCACGATCATGCTTTAATATCCATAATCACCGCAACTTCTGCTTGTCCTGTTCGTGAACCATCTGCTCCATAAATGATTAATAAGATGAGTTCATAGCTTCACCCATTTACACTCTCTGTTCCTAACAATGGGTTATTTAAAGAAGGATTCCCAAACAAGAGGTGATGATGAAAAAGCTATTATTACGCAATCATAAAAATGATGATTAAACAAAAATAAAATAAATATGTTTAAATTAAACAACTAAAATAATCATATTGTTAAAATATCATTAAATGAAATAAAATTTTAAATAAAGTAAAATTCAAATGAAATAATTAAATTAAAGTATTTTACAATAAACACAAATGAGTAAAATAATTCAAATAATACATAAAAAATAATTCATTTAAAATAAATAACAAATTAATAAAAACATTAAAAACAAAAAATTTAATAAATGTGTTGATAAAAAACATAACTGATTAAAATAATAAAAAATGGAAAATTAAAAATAAATAAATACAATTAAGTTTAAAATAAAGCAATCACAAATTAATAAAATAAAGCATAAAATTTTAATAAAACAATCAATAAATAAAACTTATTTGAAATTCAAACCATCAAAATGAATAAATTAAAATAAATACATTTCAAAATAAAAACAAAATCAGGCCATTTCTAAAAATTATTAAATATTGTATTAGTTGAGCTGAATGTCACGTGACCATTAAACTACATCAGAGAATCATGTGACTGTGTTGTTAAATTACGGAAATATGAACTTCATATGAACTAAATGTAAGGGGGACTTCAAGACAATATGACAATGAGTTATAAATTTAAAGGAATTTAATTAAATTCTATTAATTCCAATGGGGTTAATACGGGAAATTCTCAGATTATATGTTCTTACAAATTACATACAATATATTCAAATAAAATGTCTCATCAATGTTGAAAAAAATACAAATATATACTTTTTTTTTTTTGGTGTGGTTCATGTGTGAAGTTTCAAAGAATTGAATTTTTTTTAATTAATAAAAAAGGGGTACATGCAATAATAACATGCAAAGCTTAAAAAAAATGCACATTCACGCATTCATGAGAAGTTGCTGATCAGGTACAATATGGTTTTAATTGAAAAATATTGGGTTATGACCAATGTTCCCTCTAATTTCTTTTTTTTCTTACTGAGCAAAACTTTTCTCTATTGGACTTTAATGTGTTATTTATATTTTGACCCTTGATGTAACTAAATGATGCACATTTTAGGTTACCCGAGAAAACATTTTTTACAGTGTTGTGCTACTTATCAAGAAATTCCATAAAAAAATCACTTTAAAAAATCTCATTCAGAACAGTTCAATTCTTTATAATATAATATAGCTAATATGCAAAAAATTCAGCAGTTATTGCTATGAATTCCCTTTTTGAGGTCAATTATTTATTAGACTTACAATATACTATTACATAAAAAAACGATATTTTCAAAAAACAAGCATGTGAATCCTTTTACAGCTATCTAAAACATCCCCATGGTATAGAGTTTGCACTCATCCGCTATTTCCACCATATCATCAAGCCACACTTCTTTAAAACATGACGACGTTTTATTTCACGTCATTACGTTACATTAACACTCACATGTTAAACGTGGTTACAGCAGAATAAATGAATCGAATGGCGCTGATGAACAGGCGTCACTTTCAGAACGGCGTGAACATATTTGAGCTTGATATCGTCTCCATAATGGCTGAATGAAGGACTGATAAAACTCACTGCAAACAAACAGCAGAGAGACCGGCCTAAAAGTCACGAGTCCAGACACAAAAAACGACAATCAACTTCATTCAGAGAGAACGAGAGTGAAACAAATACACCAAAATGCATTGAAGATATTTAGTCAAAATCCAACAGATGTAGCGTCCCATTCATTTACAACCAACTAGATTGTCAGCCAGCGATTCTGAAGTTTCAGTCAAATAAATGCGGTGTAAAATACACACAACATGCATCAAATGGTTATTTATATACATAAATAAATGACTGTAATGCAAGAGAAAGCATTTCATAGTTTAAAGTTTCATCCTTCCAACACAAAAACTGTGGTATTTCCCAGTCAGTAAGTTTCCCAGACATAAATACGACTTGAGAGTGTTTTTCTATACCAGATGACTAACTAGCAATACCAAGAGCTTTTAAATTCATTGAAATGACCTGGTCAGGCAAACCAGAAAAACACAACATAACTGGGTCTTTGCATTTACGCTGCCTTCATGCGCTATTGGAAATTCCCACTTCTGAAGTCTTATTTACTTGTTTACTGCATTCAAGTGCTTTGTCATTGGGAACAACAAAAATACTGGAGGACACCAGATTAATTCTTGCCAATTTCTTGGGGAAACTGCATTAAAGAAAAAACGCATTGAAGATATTTAGTCAAAATCCAACAGACTTTGAATAAAATGTAGCGTCCCATTCATTGACAACCAACTAGATGTTCAACCTGCAATTACGTTTAAAGTTTAGTCTGGGGTATCATAATTATCTCCAGGTTTCCAAGTCATAAATCCAACTTGAGAGCCTATCCGTGTCTGAATTCCCAAGCCCTAACCCTAACCCATGTCCAAAAATGGCTAGGAAACTCATATTTACCATAGCACGTGAGGGCACCATAAATACTAAGACTAATGTGGCTCCATCAAAGGATAAGTATCGATATGATCAACTGATTAATATCCTGGCAAACAGCATAAAATAAGGATGCAGCTCTTACCGGTGGTGTTTTTTGGGAGGCGGCGGAGGTGGTGTGGGATCCCGGCTGGTGTTGGGTTCACTGGAGTGGATGAGAGGAGACGGGCTCAAGAGCAAGCTCTCTTTGGCTCTACCATCCTCTGCCGGCATTTGACTGGTGCTTTTGATGGCGGTGCCTGGCACTGCACTGCTCTCACTCGTCCATTCTCTGGACAGAACAGCAGGAGCATTGATGGAGTCGCCTAGCCCACCATAAGAGCCCAATCTCTTGGACTCAACCTCCTCTTCCACCTCGTCAATACATCCCTCCAGACTCGTGGCGCTGTTGGACTTGTTTCGGACGGCTTGAGCATTGGTGTCCACTTGCGAGGTCATCTGATTTGGAGGAAGAACCACGTGAAAGCTGAGCTCGGGTAACGGTAAGGAGAGACTGGAGGTACCAAGTCTTGGTGGACGGGTGCTGATCTTAGGAGGAACTGGGGGACTGGATCGAGGCTTGGGTTGGGTTGTTTCAGTGACATCAGGAGCATTTGGCCAAGTGAACACCGGGCTTGATGGGTCTTTGGGCGCGGTTGGGCTGAAGTGGGTCCATTGTGTGCTTACGGCCGAATCCGGGCTGCTCAGGTAAAACGTCCGGTTGTTTTCCTCAGTATGGGCGGCGACGACAGTAATAGTCGCTCTTTGATTGTCGCTTACGTTGACTTCGGTTTTAGACTCGGAGGATTGCGGAGCCTTCCCGTCGCATTGAGCATTGAGTTGTCTTTTCCTCTTGGTGCTCTCAGCATAGATCGGCTCACTTTCCTCAAGCCCATTTGGTGGAACGCTTGGAGACTTCTGAGGACTCCGGAGTCCCACTAACGAATCCACGTTGCTCCGATTGGAGCACAAGGCTGATAGGCTTTCGTGGAAGGAGTCTGGAGTAATCGGAGACGGTGAAGTACCTGGCGTCTCATTGGACGATCCGTTAACCATATTCCCTGGTGTGGTTCTGGCTTGCCTTTCCTCTACGGATGCCCTTAGAGGACTTGTAACTCCATCACTGTTTCCAGTCCTGTTGTGAAGACATAGATCTCCATTGGCGTAAGTGCTCTTGACCGCTTTGGTCATCTGTCTATAGGAGTCACTGTTCCCATTCTCTTTTAGACTGTGTTGAACACAGCCATCTTCTTGACTCATAAATATATTTCTGATAATCATGCAGTCTTTGGATAATCCAGTGGGAGAACAAACGTTTGGGGAGAACTTCTTTACAGAGATGCCGTTTTGTATTATGGTTTCTCTGAGAGATTTATTACATCCATTGCTATCGATGTACAGAGGAGCCAAATCCAGAGCTTTCTTCAGTCCTACAGAGGTCTTCTGGTTGTTCTGAGATACAGAAGCAATCATAAGTCTGAGAAGGATTCAAACACTGGATCATTGCGTTTACAATAAAAAGCTTATTATAAAAACATGCTCAATAACTTGCCAATGTAAGAAACCCACATTGAGATAATAACATCAAAGCGTAAACAAACAAGCACGCTGGATAAACAGGCAACATTTCACAGGCATGTCAATGCAATCAATGCATTGCATAGACAATTAATCACACAGGTACAAGAAACTAATCATCTTATTTGACTCCACAGACGACTTTATGTGACTGTGTCTGTTTGCTTTGTAGTCTGTCATAGAAATGATTCAATGCCCTTGGCGCTGATCTAATTATCTTTGTTTGAAAAGCCTGAATGTGTCCATATCACTGCCTTCCTGTACAGGGTGCATACAGCTGAATGGCAGTCTGGTATCTTGCGTTCACAAAGACATTCCAGTCTACACCCATGTAGTGGAGAATGTTGACTAAACCCCACCCACCTTGGACCCATGATATCATGACGGACCATAATAAGAGTTTGAGTTTAAAGGTAGTTTCGCAAAAACTGACCCGGCCTCAGGCCATCCAAGAAGTTGACAAGTTTGTTTCTTCATCAGATTTGGAGAAATGTAGCATTGCATCAGTGTCTCAGAAATGGATGCACTCTGCTGGGGGGGGGGTAGTGAATGGGTGCCGTCAGAATGAGAGTCCAACCAGCTGATAAAAACATCACATAATCCACAGCACACCAGTCCATCAGTTAACATCTGGAGAAGAAGACAAAAGAAACAAATCAATCATAAAGATGTTCCATAATATCGCTTCCTCCAGTGAAAAAGTGCATCTGCTGTTGTCTCTCACATCAAAATCCAGCCACATATTTGTTTAAAGCTGTTTAAACGCTGTTTGATCTGTGCAGATTTCTCTCCTGATTCACACCAGAACCCTTTTTCACTGGAGGAAGAGTTATTATGGATTATAGACTCGTATTTTAGTTAAAAACGTCTTGATTGATTTGTTTCAGCTTTTGTCTTCTCCAGATGTTAACTGATGGACTGGAGTGTGTGGATTATTGTGATGTTTTTATCAGCTGTTTGGACTCTCATTCTGACGGCACCCATTCACTGCAGAGCATCCATTGCTGAGACACTGATGCAATGCTGCATTTCTCCAAATCTGATGAAGAAACAAACTCATCCTAAACTTGGATGGCCACAGGGTGAGCACACTTTCAGCAGATTTTCATGTTTGGGTATTCCTTTAAGAGTTCATCCACTCAATGGATTCAGTGCATTCCTGCAGATACCTGTTCTGTATTCATTTCCGTCTTGACCTCCACTGTGACGTCCATGTTCATCATGGTGGGTCTGACAGCGATGGTGGGTTTGATATACGGAGAGGGAGACGTCACCCCACCCTCGTCTTCCCCGATCAGACTCGTTCGGACACCAGCGCCTCCCGCCGTGCCGGTCTGTCCGTGAGCGCTGCGCGGATGGAAGCAGTTCTTACAGGAGCCTGGTTTCCACACGTGCTCTGCAAACTCTCCACACGCAGACATTTTAACACAGACCTCGAGCTCCTGTCTGATCGACTCTACTGCCGGCCGGAACAAGCTGAGAACAGACGACGGTGTTTGGTCACATAGTGTGTGGCACAGGAGACCAGCAGCCTGTAAACCTGAGAAAACACAAGATAGATTTTAGATGATTTTGAGTTATGCTGGTGTATATGTTTGATATGAAAAACCACTTGCATTTGGAGAATTAGTCATATGTTAATGGCTATTAAAACACACAGAAACTCAAAGGTCTTCACAACAAAACACCAACATATAATTTTTGTTTAATTGGGAGAAATATTGACAGAAATATTAGCAGTGAAATTAACTTCTCAAACTACTACTACTACTAATTATTAAGGTTGCAAAAAGGCGGAAAATGTCCAGAAAATGTTGGAAAATTTCCAGGATTTTTGGGAAACATTCCAGGATTTTTTTTTGGAAACTTTCTGGGATTTTTTAGAAACTTTTGGAAAGTTTCCAGAAATGCTCTGCCTCTTTGCAACCCTACTAATTATTATTAATTAATTAAAACATTATTTTAAGGAATATCACCCAATCAAGAGCCTTTATTTAATTAAAACATTACAGTTTTTTGCAATGTTTTGTTGTAAATAACTGGTGTATTTTATTAAATTTACAAAGATTGATTATACTGTTATAGTCATATGAATTAACTTGATTACCACAGTTTTTAATTATAATGTTTTTATTCAGTCATAAACCAAAGCATCAAGAAAAATGAAAACATAATTTGGGAAAGTATTTCATAGCACCCTAATATTGTCAAAGTTTTAAATAATCATTAAATGGTTTTATGAAATCAATTGATTAGATATTTATAATAGATCAAATATACAGTCCATAATAATGAAAATGTAAAACACAGAATTTTTTGGGGAAAAAACGTGAAAAAGATTTCATAGTGGCTCCAGAAATATCAACAAGCTGCCACTGAAAAACTCAAAGTTCTTCTTTAAAGCTTTGCATAAACCTTTGTACATTTCAAGTGTTTCTGACAGGGAAATGCACTTGTGTAAGAGACTTTGGCCTAAATAATCAGATGAAAGTACTTCACGCTTACTAGTGAAAAACAAAAGGTGCAAATCCGCTCCTCCAGTTCCTGGTCCCTCCCTTCATACAGAGCTTTCCTTTGGACAGACTTACTCACCCCCTTCAGCCGGAATCAGGACATTAACAAACTCATTCTGTTCAAACACGTGGACGAACGACCTTCTAGAAGCCATCTGAACTCACAGAAATGAACTGATCTTAATGCGAAACACTCCAAATCTGAGGTTCAAATCAGAGACGCTGAAACAATGCAAGACGAATAAAGCAAATTAAATAATTTAAAATGCATATGGTTAGGATCATGAGAAATATTTAGTGAATATAAGCCATATTTATATTCCTTCATTTGGACTGTACCACTAAACAAATGTGTTATGGTCATTAAATACATGCATTTTAATTTGCTGCATATTTTCAACTATTTTAAACAAGTTGCATGGACCAAATCTCAATCTTTCCAAATCAATTCCTTAAAAACATCAACCAGCAGCCGGAAAGATCCAGAAATAGTCCATGCAACTTGTTTAAAGTTGAAAAAATTCAGCAAAATATCATGCAAATATGTAATGACCGTAACACATTTGTTTAGTTGTTTTCACAGGACGGCACCAGATGGAACTCTTTCAGTTCATTCATTACCTTTCCTGCGCACATGTGACTCATTTCTAGACTCTTAATTAAGAAATACGCTCTTTAAACAAAAGGAGCATCGGCAGGTGCTGGAGTCTGAGAGTTTCTAAACCACATTTGCAAATGTGTCGTTGCACAATGACTCAGTTTGATACGGGAATCTATTCGCAGCAGCAGTTGCTGTTGTATTTAAAGGCACGGATGGTTAAAACAGGAAAAAACATGACCTTTTTCAAATAACCTGAGCAGCTGATACACTACTAGTTACATTACTTTTCTGTCACACCCCACAGAAGTTGCAATTGCATATTTCCTCCATAAAAGTTTTCTAAAATGTTATTAACATTATATTTCCGCCTCATCATTTGACCAAAATGCACAATGGATTGCAGTCAGAAGTCAGTGGTGATTAACAGTAACATTTAAACACAAGTGTTGCATTAATCTCATTAAATACCACGTGTAGCTTGAAGCTAATTGTAGCTCTAATGTCTCTGTCACCAATATACGGTTATATTCCAGGATGCATTTTATCAAAAGAAATCATATAAGTTCGTCAGAAAAGGTTTAGTTCTCTAAAAAGATTTTATACAAACAAAACGGGATGTTTGTGGACAAGCCGTGTAACGCCAGAGTAAAGTAATGCCACACATCAGTGTTCAGATCATCTTTTCTCCTGACAAAATCAATGCAACAGCAATATTTCCATCCGCTAAATGTAAGGATTTCCATATTCTAAGCTTGCCTGCTGCTCTGATGACTTCATGTGAAATTATGAAAATAAATCTAGGAGTTATTGGATTTCAAATCAGTAGGGGTTGAGGCATTGAACGTAACTAAGCAACAAGCTGTTTTATTGATGGTAACTGTAATATTATTACTGAAATCTTATTAGTAATTAGCTACACTACTAGTTATTGTGAAAAAGTCATATGTGAGCCTGCAGAACAAAAGCGGTCATATTTGTAGCAATAGCCAACAATACATTGTATGGGTCACAATTATCAATTTTTCTTTTATGCCAAAAATCATTAGGATATTAAGTAAAGATCATGTTCCATGAAGATATTTAGTAAATTTCCTACCGTAAATATATCAAAACTTAATTTTGATTAGTAATATGCATTGCTAAGAACTTCATCTGGACATCTTTAAAGATGATTTTTTTCAATATTTATATTTTTTTGCACCCTCAGATTTTCAAATATTGTCCTAACAAACCATACATCAATGGAAAGCTTATTTATCCAGGTTTCAAAACTCTCAATTTCTAAAAATGGACCCTTATGACTAGTTTTGTGCTCACATATTATTACTAGTAATTGCCTAACACTGGTCTCAGGAAATGATTCATTTTACTTTGGCACAAATGGAGAATGTGGCCATAAAGATGGTTTTCTTTCCATTTCTGACAGCACAGCCGCTCTCTCTGTGGCTCAGATATCTGAAAGGTCTTCACCCGCTAGAGAGTGAAAACAAACCTGTGAGATTTCGCACCGTCGCTGGTGTCTGGCGGGCGAGAAGATGCGCTAGACTCACGGTGGTGCGAGTCTCCTCTTCACATTCCTCACATTCCTCCCGACGAGAACGCTTTCTGAAGCCTGACATGGAAAGAACAGAGGAGCCTCTAATTCTGGTGGCCTGGGAAAGTGGAGCGGAGATGGACGGGGTCAACAATCTACTGACCCTCGATCAATGGCTGATGAATCAGTGGCTCTGTTTTAAGTCTGTTTGCTGGCATGTTGAAGATTATTTGGGTTTTAAAGACATAGAACCATTTTGGTTCCCCAAAGAACACCTTTTTGCTTTACAAAAAACCCAAAATGCATTGGAAACGTTTCATGGATGTTAAAGTAGCATGCCAAAGATGACGTGCATTTAAAGATTGTAAACCATCAACCTCTTTGCACTTAAAAACAAAGATTGGCATTTGATGCTTGCATGAAGAACCTTTAACACCCATGAAACTTTTCCAATGCACTTTGGTTCTTAAGAGTGCATAAACCTCTTCAGATTATTGAAATGTTCTTCACACTAAGAAAAACTATTATTTTGGGAAAGACAATGAAAAATTAATGTATCTCAGACGGTGCTTCATTTTATATTTGCTGGAAAATCATTGTGAATATATCATGCATATTCCATATTTCACCAAAAAAACATATTCACAGACCTTCATTTGGATTGAACACTAGTTTATTTATTTGAACATGCACTCTTTATTGGTAACTATGGTTCCATAAAGAACCTTTGACACCCATAAAATCTTTCCATTCCACAAAAAGGTATTTAAAGTGGAGGGGGGGGGGGACCAAAATGGTTCTTCTATGGCTTCCTTTCGTGCAGATCCTGATAGGAACCTCGTGAGGGAAACTGTAATCTTCAGGAAGCTTCATGATGTTTATGAGCACGTGAGGACAGATAAATAATGGCCCGCAGGTTGAAGTGTCGCTGGCCGTTCTGTGTTTGCTCAGTCGTTAGACTCGCTGCCAACAAGTTTGACAAGTCCAAACCCAAGACACAACAGAAGCAGAAGCTCTTTGTTCCTGCAGCAGCTGAAAACACTTCAGCACTTGTGAACAATGAATGTTTTTGCCTTCAGATGTTGCTCAGGGGGAAGGGTGACGCTCCTGCTGAGAGCTTTAAACCCTCCAGTGTCACAAACACCAAATCTTTACCTGCAACCTATGTGCATTTACTGTGCAATCAGACTTAAACATGGGTCAAATGTGTTTAAATACACTCTTACTGCCAATCAAACCAGCCAAAATATGGAATAAACCAACATGCAACAAGCATTCCACAAATTCCATATGAATCCACCAATTAGACACTTCACTTCCTTAAAGAAACCATGTGAGCCACTTAAAGTTGTTCAAATGAAGTTCTTAGCAATGCATATTACTAATCAAACATTAAGTTTTGATATATTTACAGTAGGAAGTTTACAAAATATCTTCATGGAACATGATCTTTACTTAATATCCTAATGATTTTTGGCATAAAAGAGAAATGTATAATTTTGACCGATACAATGTATTGTTGGCTATTGCTACAAATATCCCCCAGCGACTCACATATTTTCCAGAACTTTTCCAGAATTGACCACAGTTTCACCAAACCATTAGTTTGTACACTTGTGAAAATGTGGTATAATGAGAAAACAAATGAACTAAAAGACAACAAAGCGATTTCAATGTTTGAAGGAGATCTAATTGTCATTTATACTGATTTTAGTCATAAGCAAATATTTTGAGCCAGAAACTATGATGGTAAGTTGGTTATCAGATTGCACAATCCAGTTTCACACCTGTTTAGAAAAACTAGCACGTCATACTCAGCGATAGAAATGCGGCTGGTGTGGAAACAGGAGACTTACAGAGACGCCGAGAGGAACATCAGCCCAGGCGAGCCGCCACAGCATCCAGCTCCACACGAATGAATGAACCAATGCGGGATAAACCAGACTGATCCGGTCCATATCAAATCAGCCTGTGTTTCAATCTGGTTCTGAAAGCGGATCCAGATCAAAGCTCCAGTCTGATGTAATATGTATCCGATCCACGCCAGAGAACAGATCTTACCTGCGCTGAAACACGCGTGATTCCGCTCTTTCACAGAAAACAGACGCGGACCAACCCACAGACAGCAGCGCTGCGTGACTCTGATCTGATCAGACTGAAGCGCCGAGACTCCTGCAGAGGGGGCGGAGCCTCACACACACACACACACACACACACACACACACACACACACACACACACTCACTCACTCACACACCACACTCACACCCACACACACACACACCCACACACACTCACACACACACAACACACACCACACACACACACACACACACAACAATCACACACTCTCACACACACACCACCTTCAACTCACTCACACACACACAAATACACTCTCTCACACACAACACAACAACACACACTCACACACACACACACACACACAAACTCAATCACTCAAACACACCACACACACACACACACACACTCACTAACTCACTCACACACACACTCACTCACTCACTCACACACACACACACACACTCCCTCGCACACACACACACACACACACCCACACAATCACTCACCACACACACATCACCAATCACACACACACACACACACACATAACACACTCACTCACTCTCACACACCTCACACACCAACACACAACACTCATAATCACCCCCACACACATCACACACACACACATCACTCACTCACGCACACACACACACACACACTCACTCTCTCTCACTCACTCACACACACACCCTCTCTCACCACTCACCTCACTCAACACACACACACACACACACACGCACCACACACACACACACACACACAAACAAACACACACACACTCACACACACACTCTCTCTCACACGCTCACACTCACACACACTCTCTCGCACTCACACACTCACTAACTCACTCACACACACACACAAGCACACACACAAACACACACACACAACTAACTCATCCACACACCAGCACTCCCACTCACTCACCACCACAACACACACAACACACCACATTCGCTCGCACGCACGCAACCACACACCACACCACACACACAACCCACACTCACTCCACAACACACTTCAACACATAACGACCTCACACAAACACACACCCACACACACACTCACACTCTCTCTCTCTTACACACACACACACAAAATCACTCACACAAACACACAATCACTCACTCATTCACTCACTCACACAAACACACACACACACTCACACACACACACACACACACACACTCCACACCCACACACACACACACACACAACACCACACACCCACACTACTCCTCACACACTCTCTCTCGTCACTACTCACTCCTCACCACCCCCACCCCACCACACACACTCATCCACTCATCACACACTATCTCTCCTACACACTCACTCACACCACACACACACACACACAACACACCACACTCACTCACACACTCACTCACTAACACACACACACAACACACACACTCACACACAACATACACACACACACACAACACACACACACAACACACTCACTCACACACACACACACTCTCCACACACCCAACCCTTCACCCCCCTTTCCACACCACACACGCACTCACCTCACACACTCTCACACCACGACACACACACACACATCACACACAACACCACTCAATCACTCTCTCACACACACCCACTCACACTCACACACTCTCACACACACACCTCACACTCACACACACACACACACTCACTCAAAAAAACACACAACACACTCTCACACACACACTTCACCACACCACACACACACACACACTCTCTTTCACTCACTCACATACATACACACACTCACTCACACACACCACACACTCACACACGCCACACACACACACACACACCACACAAAAAAACACACACACACACACACACATTCTCTCTCTCACACTCACACACTCTCACACACTTATACAAATACCTGTATGTACTGTATGTGTGTGTGTATATATATACGGTATATACGTATATAATATATCTTTATATATATATACACACAATGTTATGCTAAGATATTTTGTTAATTTTAATTATATACATTTTATATATTAATTTAATTTTAATTTAACATTTTTTTTTCAATTGCTTACATTTTCAAAACTTTGCCTCTTTTTTCAAAACTTTACACACAAATCCAAAGAATTGCACACAAAATGCAAAAAAAGCCTCAAATCTCTATTCTCGCTCTATATTTTGTATTACTGTTATTAATTCTCTACCATATAAATTTCTTTTATAAGCTCTCTTTTTATCTTGTATTAATGTTATTTAAACTTTTTATGGGCCTAATTTATTAAAACTATTTTGACTAGTTCACATTTAAAAGGACCTACAGTTTTCACATATTTTATGAAGAATTTCCAAAATTGGTCAGTGTCAAAATACCATATAACAATCTAAAACACCGGTCCAAAATGTATGAACACTCCCTGTCGTCACTGCAGTGAGACACAGATAAATGGATCAGACAAACACTACCGCTCACAAAACTACAGGGAACAGTGGATGAGAGAACAGGTGTGTGTGTGTGTGTGTGTGTGAGAGCGCGAGAGCGGAGCGAGACGGAGAAATAGACACACACTTTGTATTGAAAAGGAAGCAGTGTTTTGCTGATGTTCTAAAGGGTCGATGGAAAGGACATAGTGTTCCAGCCGTCACTGTAATACATAATTGATTCAACGCCTGTGAAAAGCCGATCTATCTGCACTTTCATGTTCAATTCAACCGCTCACATCCCAGAGTTGGAATTACTAGAATTCCTTCATCCCCTGTTAGAGCGCGGAAGCAGCGAGAAGAGAGACATGCCGTGGCCATGAACACACACACACACACACACACACACACTGCATCTTGATGTACTAAAGTAGCTTAAGCAAAACCTGAAATAGAAATTATTAAAAACTATATAGACCCTAAAAAACGAATAAAAAAAACAAAAACAAAATAAAAATAAAATTTATAAAGTAAAACTAAAACTTTAACAACTTTTTATTAAAAAAAAAAAAAAAAAAAAAATACATATAAACATAAAAGCTATAATAGTACCTCAATGATACTAAAATAACACTAAATCAAACTCCATTAAAGCTCCTGATCCATCAAGAATAATACCTCGTTTTTATGTTTTTCGTTCATTATAAACTGATGTTTTTGAGATCTGCTCATTTTTGTTGTTGTTCGAACACTGAAACCTGCTGCATCTCATCAGATTTCTCCTGCGACCTCTGCTCTGACCTCTGGGTTAATAATTCAGAAAGCCTCTGCTCTCGCTGCCATCTGAAAGTGACGGATGAGAGACGGCGTCTACAGCTCACCTCCATACGCTTCAGTGTTTGGCAGTGAAGGAAACGGCACGATAAAAGTAGGAAGATGTTTGTGAGACACTTGCACAACACTCCTCATGAAAGAGCCTGTATCTGTCAGCTGCCAGTTGAGGCCTGTCTCACACACACACACACACACAATCACAAGTGCAGTAGGAGACCGACAAGGCTCGTAAAGGACTGTTACTTTTCACGGTTTACTTGTTACCCTTGGGAGATATCATCAGAAGACATGTTGTCAGCTTTCACTGTTATGCTGATGATACTCAGTTCTATATTTCTTCACGACCCGATGAAACATATCAGTTTGCAAAACTAACGGAATGCATAGTCGATATAAAAAACTGGATGACGAGTAATTTCTTACTGCTAAATTCTGAAAAAACAGAGGTGTTAATTATCGGACCAAAATACTTTGCATGTAATAATCTAGAACACTGTCTAACACTTGATGGCTCCTCTGTCAATTCTTCGTCATCAGTGAAGAACCTAGGGGTGCTATTGATAGCAAATCTTTCCTAGAAAGTCACGTTTTAGCATTGTAAAACTGCATTTTTCCATCTTAAAAAATATATCTAAATTACAACCTATTCTAGCAATGTCAAATGCAGAAATGTTAATCCATGCGCTCATGACCTCAAGGTTAGATTATTGTAATGCTTTATTGGGTGGTTGTTCTGCACGCTTAATAAACAAACTCCAGCTGATCCAAAATGCAGCAGCTAGTGTTCTTACTAGAACCAGGAAGTATGACCATAATAGCCCGGTTCTGTCAACACTGCACTGGCTCCATATTAAACATCCTATAGATTTTAAAATATTGCTAATTACCTATAAAGCCCTGAATGGTTAGGACCTCAGTATTTGAGCGAGCTCTTATCGCATTATAGTCCTCCACGTCCACTGCGTTCTCAAAACTCTGGCCATTTGATAATACCTAGAATATCAAAATCAACTGCGGGCGGCAGATCCTTTCTCCTATTTAGCTCCCAAACTCTGGAATAACCTACCTAACATTGTTCGGGAGGCAGACACACTCTTGCAAATCTAGATTAAAGACCCATCTCTTAAACCTGGCTTACACATAACACACTAAAACACTTCTAATATTCAAATCCGTTAAAAAGGATTTTTAGGCTGCATTAATTAATTAGGTCAACCGGAACCGGGAAAACTTCCCATAACACCCAATGTACTTGCTACATCGTTAGAAGAATGGCATCTACGCTATATTAGTCTGTTTCTCTCTTATTCCAAGGTCACCACTGCCACCAGATCCAGTCTGTATCCAGATCAGATGGTCACTGCAGTCACCCGGATCCAGTACGTATTCAGACCAGATGGTGGATCAGCACCTAGAGAGGACATCCACAGCCCTGAATGTCAGCGGAGACCAGGACAACTAGATGAGCCCCAGATACAGATCCCCAGTGAAGACCTCGTCACCTAAACAGCCACCGGGACAAGACCACGATAACCAGATAACCAGAGTCCTCTGCACAATCTGACTCTGCTGCAGTCTAGATTTAAACTGCTGGTCTCGTCTGGCCAGAGGAGAAAGACACACCATTTCGACACACTATTTCCCTGATTAATACTGTAAAGCTGCTTTGACACAATCTGCATTGTAAAAAGCGTTATATAAATAATGGTGACTTGACTTGACTTGACACACTCTCACACACACACACATACACACACACATGATCCCGTCAGACGCTGCCTTCTATGGAAGATGTGTGTTGGCCGCTGTGGGAACCGCTCTCAGAATCGAGGTCTTTTCTTTGGTGAATATGTTGTCTAGGGCTGTGGGATGAATCAAGAGAAAAGCACGCTGCAGGGTTCAGGTGGCCAGACACAGACTACAGGTTATCATTGTAAGTATTGTATAAGGGTGGGTCTGTGTGTGTGTGTGTGTGTGGATCCGTTACACCATATGGACACTGTATGGAGGAAAACAGAGCATCTAACAGCACACTGAAATAAACTCACACTCCTAAAAATAAGAGTTCTTTATTGGCATTGACAGTTCCATGAAGAACTTTTAACATTCATTTTTTTCTTTTGAGTTCATGCTCTTTAGTTCTTTATGACATCAAATGCAATAATGGTTTCTCTCTGTCTCTGCATGAAGGGGAATAAGTAAACACTCATGCAGGTGACTACACACAAACACACACACACACACACCACACACAACACACACTCTCGGCTCTCTCTCTCTACACCACACACAACACACACTCTCTCGCCTCTCTCTGTCACAACCACTACACACAGCACAGACACACACACACACACACACCACACAGGACACTCTCTCTCACACACACACACACACCCACACTCTCTTCGCTCTCTCTGTCACACACACACCCACACAACAATCTCTCTCACACACCACAACACACCGCTCTCTCTCGCTCTCTCTGTCACACAACACCCACAGTCCTCTCTATCACACACAACTCTCTCTCCCTCTTCAAACACACACACTCTCTCTTCTCACACACATCACAACACACACACCACTGCTCTCTCCTCTCCCTCTTCTGTCACACACACACACACCACGTCTCTCTCTCCCTCTCTCTGTCACACACACCACACAAAACACACACTCTTCTCTGTCCACACCACACAAACAACAACACAAAAACACACTCTCTCTCTAGGGCACACAAACACACCACACACACTCTCTCTCTCACTCTCTCTGTCACACACACACACAACCCCACTCTCTCTTGTCACACACCACACAAACAAACACCACAAACCACACACACACTCTCTCTCTCTCTCAACACACACACACACACACTCTCCTTCTCTCCACACACAACACAAACACCACACTCTCTCTCTCTCGCACTATCTCTGTCACACACCACACACACACGCTCTCTCTCACGCTCACACACACACACACACCAACCACACTCTTTCTCTCTGTCACACACACACACACAACACACACACACAAACCACCACACACACAATTCTCTCTCTCTGTCCCACACCACCACACACACACTCTCTCTCTCACTCTCTCTCACACACACAAACACACACACACAGTCACACACACACACAAACACACACACACAACACACAAACTCTCTCTCTCTCTCTCACACACAACACAAACACACTCATAATGCTGTTAGTGTGAATCTATGATTATTTGTGTGCAGATCATCATCTCGTTCTGCGCGGCAGACTGAGGCTCTCGGGACGTGACAGTGTTTGTTTAATTCATGATGTTTTGCTGAACTGTGTGTGTGAGAAACATGACAGCCGTCTGGAGGAGTGCAAACGTTTGTTTTTAATGTTTCTGAAAGAGTCTCTTATGCTCCTCAAAGCTGAGTATTTGATCAAAAATTACTGTAAAAAATTGTGAAATATTATCTAATGGACATCAGCGTTTTCTATTTTAATATATTTAAAGTAGTTTATTTCTGTGATGAAAAGCTGAATTTTCAGCATTGTTACTCCAGTTTTCAGTGTCACATGATCTTCAGAAATCAGTATAATATGCTGATCTGCTGCTCGAGAAACATTTCTGATTATTATCAATGTTGAAAACAGTCGTGCTGCACAATATTTTTGTGGAAACTGTGATACATTTTATTTTTCAGGATTCAGATGAATAGAAACTTCAAAAGAACAACTTTTATTTGAAATAGAAATCTTTGGTAACATTTTAAATGTCTTTACTGCCACTTTTGAACAATTTAATGCATATTTGCTCAATAAAAGTATTAATTTCTTTCAAAAATCTTACTGCCCACAAACTAGATAAACATGCATAATATGTGTGGGTGGTGTGTGTGTTTGTGTGGTGTGGTGTGTGTGTGTGTGTGGTGTGAAGGTTGGTGTGTGGTGTGTGTGTGTGTGTGTGTGTGTGCGTGTGAGTGAATGTGTGTGTGTGTGTGGGTGTGTGTGTGTGGGTGTGTGTGTGTGTGTGTGTGTGTGTGTGCGTGTGTCAGGCGTGGGAGTGGTGTGAGGAGTGTGGTGGTGTGTGTGTGACGTGTGTGTGGGTATTTGTGTGGTGTGTGTGTGTTGTGGGCGTGTGTGTGGGTGTTGTGGGTTTATGGTGTGAGAAAAGGATGTCTTACAGAGACAGTTGATTCCTCAGTGCTGGTTAATGACTGTAAGTGAGTATTTGTAGATTAAAAGCCCCTCAAGTGTGTGTGTGTGTGTTTCAGGATTTAAGGATCTTTTTTTGTCAATCAACAGAAACAAACAGCAGAAGTGAGTGAGCTCAGATCTCCAGCGAATGGAGGAAGTACTTTAAGCAGTTTTCCTGGAAGAGAAAACAATAGAATACAGGAACCCTGTTGAAATTATTTAAATAAATAAATGCTGTTCTTTTGAACTTTCTGTTCATCTGTGAATCCTGAAAAATAACATGTGACACTGAAGACTGGAGTAATGGTGCTGAAAATACAGCTGCGCATCACAGAAATACATTACAGTTTAACACATATTCACAGAGAAAACAGCTGTTTTTACTTTATTTTTGATCAAATAAATGCAGCCTTGATGAGCAGAAGAGACTATTTTCAGAAATATTAAAAATCTGTCTGATTTCTCTCACTTCTGGGGATGATTTTGTCCCTGAAGCATCGTTAAGCATCATTACTGTGATGCGTCAGTGTTCATGCGGCACGCTGTAACACGCTTCTCTCTCTGGTATGATGATTAGGAAATTATGTCCATTCACTGCATGTTTGGATGGATTATAAGAGTGATTTACAGCAGAATAAGATCAACACGTTCTGTCTTAATGCATCACACAAGATCCCACTGTGTGGACAATATTACAACACATGCTGCATATGAAAATACATGCATGAGCGTTTTAAACAGAAATGAATAACCAGAGTGCATCATCACTGATGTTAATGTGCATAACTGAATTTATGCCTTCCATAAACATCACTTATATTACTACACCAGCTACACCCCAAACAGTCCTAATTTAAGCAGCTATGCAATTGTTAGGGTGTTCTGAGTGAAGAAAAAACAACACATACATAGCTCACTCCTGAAAACAGAATGATTGTATATTGAACCAAAATTATGTGAATGTTTATTCACAACTTTAAACTAAATATCACAGCAAAGTGTCATTTATTGTAAACACACCCAAACATTTTACAAGCACAAAAAAATTGTTTAAAGTAAAACAAAACAAATATAGTATTGACAATTTGTGTTGATATTTGTTGTTGCTTTGTTTACTGGTTTTATTAGTTTGATTTTAGTTTTAAAATTATATATTGTTTAGACAGACTCTTTAAACGGGGTTATTATAGTTAACTGAAACAAAAACTAAAACAAAATAATATGTTACTTGAAATATAATTAATGTTAACTTTAACTTGAAGTACTAAAATAACTATAAATAACAGAACTAGAAATGTAAAATTACATAGACATAGATAAAAACTACTACAATTGACAAAAACAGCGAAATTATTAAATCGTTAATTAAAAAAATAAAATATTAAAAATATTACAAAATTATAACATGGCTTTAAATAAGCCCTTACATATTTTCATTCTCTTCCTACACTGTATATACATTGTTTTCTTGTTTTTTTTTATTTATTTTTTATATATTTTATATTGTGCAAACGAAACTTTAAAAAAAGCCTTAGAACGGCTTTCTGACGTCTGAACTGATGTTCACGCAGAGGCTCTTGTGTTTCACAATCAGTGACAAATTAAAGACAGAAAATAATATTTCCATCATCGGTTTTTACAGATGCATGTAAGAACTGGACTGTTGTACATACAGCTCAGGAATTCAGATGACGTACAGTCAGAAAGCATGTTTATACAGTGTGTGTGTGTAAGAGTGTTGTGTGTATATAGAGTGTTTGTGTGTGTGTGTGTGTGTGTGTGTGTGTGTGTGTGAGAGTGTTTGTGAGAGTGTGTGTTTGTGTGTGTGTGTGTGTGAGACAGAGTGTGTGTGTGTGTGTGTGTGTTTGTGTGTGTTTGTGTTTGTGTGTGTGAGAGTGTGTGAGTTTGTGTGTGTGTGTGTGTGTGTGAGACAGAGTGTGTGTGTGTGTGTTTGTGTGTGTGTTAGAGTGTGTGTGTGTGAGAGTGAGTGTGAGTTTGTGTGTTTGTGTGTGTGTGTTTTGAACAGAGTGGGTGTGTGTGTGTTTGAGATGAGAGTTGTGTAGAGTTGTGTGTGTGTCTTGTGTGGTGTGTGGAGAGTGTGTGTGTTTGTGTGTTTGTGTGTTTGTGTGTGTGAGTGTGTGGGTGTGTGAGAGAGAGAGTGGGTGTGTGAGAGTGTGTGTGTGTGTGTTTGTGTGTGTGTGAGTGTATAAGAGTGTTTGTGTGTGTGTGTGTGTGTGTGTGTGTGTGTGTTGTGTGTGTTAGAGTGTGCGTGAGAGGTGTGAGTTGTGTGTGTGGTGTGTGAGACGAGAAGTGTTGTGGTGTGTGTGTGAGAGAGAGTGTGTGTGTGTGCGAGTGTGGAGTTTGTGTGTGTGTGTGTGTGTGTGAGAACGAGTGTGAATGTGTGTGTGTGTGAGAGAGAGAGTGTGTGTGTGTTGTGTGTGTGTGAGTTTTGTGTGTGTGTGTGTGTGTGTGTTTGAACAGATTGGGCATAGTGTGTGTGGTGTGTCTGTGGATGTAGTAGTGTGAGAGTTTGTGTGTGTGTGTAGGACAGAGTGTGGTGTAAGAGTGTGTGTGTGTGTGACGAGAGGCAGATTGGTGTGTGTAGAGTGTGTGTGAACAGTAGTGTGTGTGTGTGTGTGTGTATAAGAGTGTGTGTGTGTGTGTGTTTGTGATGTGTGTGTGGTGTGTGTGTGTGTGTGTGTGTGAAGTGTGTGTGAGTGAGTGTGTGAGTGAATGAGTGAGTGAATGTGTGTGTGAGAGAGTGTGTGTGTGTGTGTGATGTGTGTGACTAGACAAAAGAAGTGTGTGTTGATAGGTGTGTGAGTTTGTGTTGTCGTGTGTGTGTGTGAGACAGTGTGTTTGTTTTTGTGTGTGTGAGAGAGAGAGGGGGGGGGGGGTGTGTGTGTGTGTAGAGTGTGTGAGTTTGTGTGTGTGTGTGTGTGTGTGAGACAGAGTGTGTGTGTGTGTGTGTGCGAGAGAGTGTGTTTGTGTGTGTGAGTGAGTGAGTGTGTGTGTGAGAGTGTGTGTGTGTGTGTGTGAGTGTGTTTGTGTGTGTGGGTGTGTGTGTGAGGGAGAGAGAGTGTGTGTGTGAGAGTGTTTGCGTGAGAGTGAGTGTGTGTGAGAGAGTGTGGTGTGTATTAAGCGTGTGGGGAGTGTGTGTGTGTGTGTGTGTGTGTGTGTGTGTGTGTAGTGTGTGAGAGTGTTTGTGTGTGAGAGTGTGTGAGAGTGTGAATGTGTGTGTGTGTGTGAGAGAGAGAGTGTGTGTGTGTGTGTGTTTGTGAGCGAGTGTGTGTGTGTGAGAGTGTGTGAGTTTGTGTGTGTGTGAGTGTGCGGGGGGGGGGGGGGAGGTGAGACAGTGAGTGTAGTGTGTTGTGTGTGTGAGAGTAGAGTGTGTAGTGTGAGAGTGTGTGAGTTTGTGTGTGTGTGTGTGTGTGTGAGTGCAGAGTGTGTTAAGAGTGTGTTTGTGTGTCTGTGTGTGTGTGTGAGAGACAGTGAGAGTGTGTGAGAGTGTGTGTGAGAGAGAATGTGTGTGCGTGTGAGAGAGAGAAAGTGTGTGTGTGAGTGTGTGTGTGAGACAGAGTGTGTGTAAGAGTGTGTGTGTATAAGAGTGTGTGTGTGTGTGTGTGTGTGTGTGTGGATGTGTTGTGTGTGTGTGTGGGTGTGTGTGTGCAGAGTGCGTGTGAGAGTGTGTGAGTTTGTGTGTTGTGTGGTGTGAGCCCGCTGTGTAGTGTGTGGTGTAGTGTGTGTGAGAGAGATGTGTGTGTGAGGAGTGTGTGAGTTTGTGGTGTGTGTGTTGTAGTGTGAGACCTAGGATGTGTGTGTGTGTGTGTGGAGAGACGGAGAGATGTGTGTGATGTTAGAGTGTGTGAGAGTTTTTGTGCTGTGTGTGTGTGCGAGGTCTAGAGTGTGTGTGTGTGTGTGTGTGAGCGAGAGTGTGTGTGTGAGAGTGTGTAGAGTTTTTGTGTGTGGTGTGTGTGTGTGTGAGTAGCAGAGTGTGTGTGTGGGTGTTTGTGTGGAGAGAGAGTGTGTGTGTGTGTGTGAGTGTGCGTTTGTGTGTGTGTGTGTGTGCTGTGAGACAGAGTGTAGTGTAAGAGTAGTGTGGTGTGTCTGTTGGGGTCGTGTGTGCGAGTTGTGTGTGTGTGTGTGGATGTGTGTGCGGCCAGATTGTTGTTCAGCGTGTGTTTTTGTGTGTGTGTGTGAGAGAGAGAGTGGTGTGTGAGAGTGTCGTGTTGAGAGCAGAGTGTGCATGTGATGAGAGAGTGTGTGATGTGTGTGTGTGTGTGTGTGTGTGTGGTGTGTGTGTGGAGAGTGTGTGTTAGAGTGTGTGAGTTGTGTGTGTAGTGTGTGACGCAGAGTGTGTGTGTGTGATGTGTGAGAGATAGAGTGTGTGGTGGGAGAGTGTGTGAGGATTTGTGTGTGTTGTGTGTGTGTGAGACTAGAGTGTTCTGTGTGTGTGTGTGTGTAGAGAGAGAGTGTGTTTGTGAGAGTGTGTGGTTGTGTGTGTGGTGTGTGTGTGTGAGAGACAGAGTGTGAGTAAGAGTGTGTTTGTGTGTGTGGGTGTGGTGTGTGAGAGTGGTGTGTGTGTGTGTGTGTGTGTGAGAAGAGTGTGTGTACGAGTGTGTTGTGTGTGTGTGTGTGAGAGAGAGAAATAGAGTGTGTGTGTGTGTGTGTGTGAGACAGAGTGTGTGTAAGAGTGTGTGTGTGAGAGAGTGTGTGTGTGAGAGTGTGTGTGTGTGTGTGTTGGGTTATTCAAACACACGCTTCTGCTTTTAGTCATGTTGAATGTGCCGCCGTCTTTAAGATCGCTAAGAGAGAGTAAGGATAAGAACATAGCGCCCTCTGGAAACAGAACAATGAGAGACATGCTTCTGTCTTCCATCTGGGCTACTAAACGTTCTTTGCCTGATTAAGGAAGCGCAGCTGAGGTGCAAACACTAATAGATGCTGGGCGAAGATAACAGAGTATGCAGATTTTGACATTGTGCATCTAAGATGCTCGCAGAGTTCCCTCATCATAAAAATCAGCCTGCGGTTGTCCTACACTGTAAAAAATGACGCGAATCGACATTCTAAACGTAACAGACTGTAAAAATGCTACAGGTAAAAACCTGTTCAATAGTTAACGGTAAATTCCCCATACGTGTAAAACTGTAGCTGGACTATCACATGTATATTTAGCCAGTAGTAAAGAGACCATTTTTGAAGTGAAAAAACTCGTTAATTTACGTGAATAACCGTAAATATTGACATTCCCAGAATTCCTTGCGTTACGTTTAAAATTGTATGTTTTTTTGTTGAAATAACTATGTTTCTTCTTAGTTGTTTTCTTATCAGTTTTGTATATTAGGGTTGTGTGTTACACCTAATGTTGTTAAAGGAATGTTTATTGCATTATTTCAGTTTCATGGTGTGTTACCTTGGGGGGGGGGGGGGTGGGGGGGGTGATGGTGTTTAGTGTTTGTGTGAACGACGCTGTGCACCTTCTATATATGTTATTATTTAAAAGTTGCTTTTGATAGGCTTTGGTTCATCGTGTGACTTTCTCACCATCTGCATTTGGTGGGTTATCAGTGTATTACAAAGGTACAAAATAGATTTCAGTACTTCAATAGGATTTGATATATTAACATTATATCAGTTAATGAATTACGGTAGTTATACTTAATTTAAGTTAAAACGTGTAAAACCTAAACATTGCTACTGGTATTTTTTTTACAGGGTAAAATTCTGGCCTACTGGCATGGCTGGCCAGTTGCTACTGGGTGGGTAAATGTATTTTTACAGTAAAATTCCGGCAACCACAGCTGGCGCAGTTGCTAACTGGTTAGTTTTTTTACGGTAAAATTCCGGCAACCAAAGCTGCCGTTGCTGCTAGTATTTTTTTACTGGTTAAAATTAAATTCGCCGAGCAAACTAGCAGCTGCCATTGCTACTGTAGTTTTTTTAGTGCAGTAAAATTTCCGGCAAGCCACAGCTGGCCAGTTGGCTGCTGTAATTTTTGTTTAGGCGGTGAAAATTCCGGTAAGAAAAAGAAAGCACCGCAGCTGGGCCAGTTGCTACTGTATTTTTTTAAGTAAAAATTTCATTTCCCGGCAACGCAGCAGCTTGGCCAGTTGCCTGCTATGTTTTTTTTGGAGGGGGGTAAAAAAATATTATATCAATGTTTCTCACAATAATCAGGCTGATGAGCATAAAAAAGCTGAAGAAACCATGAATTTATTTAATATCTTCCGTCGGCACTTCATTAACTTTTAAAGCAACCTTATAAAAGCAGTCTTTCAAGATGCCCTTTATGGATTCCAGATCCTCAGTTTGCAATACCTGTTCTAGAGCACGCAAAATATTCAGAGCGAGAGAGGGCGTGAGAGAGAGGCGAGTGAGAAGTAGTAGAGTACGGAGAGAGAGAGAGTAGAGAGTAGAGAGACTGCCTTCTAGCTACAACATACGCGCATTGAGAAACGAGACATCAAATTTTGGAAACACCTAAAAATTTGTGACCCCAACTCTTACCATTTTAAAGCCCTAAAAAACCATGAAGTGAACCCTGAAAAAAGTTCCCTGATTCAGATGGTCCTAAAGCTGCAAAAACAGACTAACATGACTAACAACAGCCAGCATCAGGACACTGAAATATTCATCCACAAAATTCATTCCAACCAAATTATAAAAGCACAAAAAGAAAATTATCTAACCTATTGGAATGAAACAACAGAAAAACAAAGTAAACTTGAATGTTATTTGGCTCTAAATAGAGATTACACAACTGCAGAATATCTGAGTACTGTGCAAGACTGTAAATTAAGAAGACAGATGACGGGGTACAGACTGAGCAGTCATACTCTGACTATAGAGACGTGCAGATATCCACAGCACTGGCTGCCCAGAGAGAGCTGCATCTGCCCTCACTGTACTCACAGAGCAACACCTCCTCACCAGCTGCCCCAACTATCAAGACATTACAAACACATCTTATCCCAAATTTGAAATACTTTACCCTGATTTTAAAATGTTAAACAAGAAAACACAACTTCAATATTTATTAGGTGAAAAACAAGATTGTATCTTACTAGCAGCAAGATACATTGATGCCTGTCACAAAAAGAGGGAGGAGTCAACAAATCAGTGATGCGCTCCACGACACATCAACGACCACATCACACCACACACACCACACACTACACACCACCCACACACACACACATCACAACAACACACAGAACCTCGCACACTTACACATTATCACATCACCACACATCGACACACACACACTCACACACCATCCGCTTATATGACGGTTTTACTCATCCACATTCTCCACACACACATCACTTCAGCCAGATCCATCAACATCACAAAGCAATTAACGCACGCGCGCACATCAGAAACCCACACACAGAGTTCAATTCAGCATGTCGTAGCAAACATACATCACGATAAGGCATCTCTATCACAAACTCCAGACATACACACTGAATTATAAATTGTTTGTAGAATTCTATGATTCTAAAATGTTAATTTGTTTTACTTTTTTAATTGTATATAAAAGCATTTGTTTTTGTTGCATATATATATCTGTTCTAGATTCAATGTAATCACTATGATTTGGCAATACATTGTAACAATTGTCATGCCTATAAAGCACATATTGAATTGAATTGAATTGAGAGAGAGAGAGAGAAATTACACCCATGTTTTCCTTACAACGAAAGAACTACAACGCTGTAAAAATAACAGCATCTTCCTGTTGTTTGAGGAAGCAGGAACAGAAACAGTGACATCATCCAGCAGGAATCCGGTGTTGCCATGGAGACGAGAATTCCCACATCAAAGCTCCATAACTCAAGTCACATTTATTTCTGTACAGTTTTATAAAGTACAGATTTATCTGAGCTGATTCAACAGGAAAATAGTGTTAATGTTATACAAGTCATCAATTATGAATTATTATCTGCAGAAGATAATAGTGTCAATATTTAACTCATTTTATTTCAGCTAGTTGCCAA
Organism: Sinocyclocheilus anophthalmus; assembly: GCA_018155175.1. Taxonomy (NCBI): domain Eukaryota; kingdom Metazoa; phylum Chordata; class Actinopteri; order Cypriniformes; family Cyprinidae; genus Sinocyclocheilus; species Sinocyclocheilus anophthalmus. The sequence goes on along the minus strand of JADLZN010001346.1, from coordinate 470,005 downwards.
AACAGGGGCATTTGCTTGATGTACTAATAGAGCCTAAAACTGATGGGCAAAAATACTATTTAAAAAATGACAAAACACTACAAAATACTGAAATTAAAAGTTTGGGTGGAATTAATAAAAGCGCTATAAAGTAAAATTCCAATGACTAAATATAGCTGCGCAAATTATATACTAATCTTAAGATAACTCTGATCGATTAATTGTTTGTTTTTTATACCAGGAATCTCTCAGAGCCTTTCCTCAGGGATTTCTCTATTAACTGCATTAACAAACAATAAAGACACACAGCGAGGCTTTAGAGGACATTCAGGAAAAACACGTAACACCTGCAAAGAAGAAGAGGAAGAAGAAGAAGAAGAAGAAGAAGAAGAAGAGAGAAGGCGATAGAAGAAGAAGAAGAAGAATCACACATAAGGCGGAATTATTTCAGTATTATTATTATTATTTACATTTAGAATTAGCTTTCTATATATTTTTTTTTCAGCTTTCATTTTAGTTTTTAGAGTTTTTTTCGAACAATTTTTTAGGTTTCATTTATTTTTTATTTCAGTTTTAGTTTTCCAGTTTGTAATTTCTGTGCTTCAGCTTATTTAATATGACTTATTTCAGTTTCTAATTTGTACTTAGTTTGAGTTTTTCCTCCAATATTTATATTTGTTATATTATCAACGGGGGGGGGGGATTATTTTAATCAACCAAAATGTTTTCACTGTTTTAGTTAATGATAAAAACATTCTTCAGTGATGTTATTCTAAAGAAATAAAGGTTTGTAATGTCTGTACGAAGAGGCACACGATCAACGACACTCATTTTCATTTGATACGCCACAAAAAATCTGATAAACGTACAAATCTGATCCAATCTGACACTTCAAACTGAAAAATGGGGACTGAAGAAACTTAAATGGGGACATTCCATATTGTTTATATATACACACACGCACACACTCTCACACACACCCACACACACATCACTGACTCATCACATCACCGACAGTCACGTCAGCACTCACAACAGCGACACACTTACACACTACGACACACACAAACACAAACTCAGCACCTCTCACAGCATCACATTCACACGCAACAGGTTAAACCACACACTCTACGAACACACACAGACACACTCACGAGCACTACTCTACACACCCACCACACACACACACATCGCACGGCACACACATCCACACACACATCACACACCTCACACATCACAACTACACCACACCTACACTAACACACACACAAATCAAGCATGCACATCGATCACACACACGACACACTTCACAACTTCTGCACAGGAAAGCACACACACACACGCACACTTCACACACACACACATCCACACAGCACACAGGAGCGACGACACAACGATTGCAGCCCTCACACTCGCTCAACACACTACAGTCACACACAGCAGCACATCATCACTCACACATCACAACAAAACACACACACACACCCGACATCTACAGAAAACGCACCACCATCATCACATCAATCTCACACACACACACATACCTATCAGTAAGTGCACACCCTGCACATCACACAGAATCACACACAGACAACAGCACACACTCATCACACTCACACAGGCACGACATACACACACACTAACACACACACCACACTCACCGACACCAACATCTCACTGTCTCTCATCACACACGGACACCCACACTCACACTCTCTTTACCACATCACACACACCACACACTCACTGGACAGCACACACACACTAACACACACACCCGACCGACACACCACGATCACTCACACTGCTCAATGCTTCACACACGACATCAGAAACCACATCCACACACACATGCCACACTCACAATCACACATCCGAATAGACACTCAACACACACACACAACAACACACACAATCACACAACATCTCAGCACACCACACTCTCTCCGGTAGACACGTTCAAATCTTCCCCTCATCACACACTATCACTCCTACACTCAAGTATCTACCGACGTCCCCTACAGTCCATGATAGCAGCAGTCACTCTCTCATCACCACACACCACACACACAGAGACGGCACTCACAACTTCACAATACATCCTGACAGCATCAGGCACACAGCACACTCACACTATCAAGACACACACACACTAACACACACTACGTTCTATCACACACATCACACTCACCCACTCTACACTTCCCTTCTTGTCTCACACACACACCACATCACTCCGTCACGCGTCCACTAACTCACACAACACACACACACACTCATCAGCACAGCTAGCATCAACACACATTCTCACACACACATCAACACATCATGCACACACACTCACACTCTCTCTTTCAGCACACGACAGTCCACACACACACACGTCATCACACACACACACAAACAACACACTCTCTTCACGAACCCAAGCATCCCCACACCACAACAGCCTCAGCACACACACACACCCCAACACACACAGACACACACACACACATTGCACTGGCACACACACACACACCCACTCCACAACACACACCATCACACATCACACACACACACACACACCTCTCTTTTTCTCTCTCTCTCTCTCACACACACAGCACACACACACAACACACACACCACACACACACCTCAGCCTCACAAACTTCGTATCTCTCATACAGCATGACGCTGCACACACACACACACTCACACTCTCACATGCACACACACACACACACACTACATATACACACACACACACAAATACACACAAACACACACACACACACACAATCACTCACACACACACACACACACTCTACCGTTCAAAAGTTTGGGATCAGTTAGACTTGTAATGTTTTTAAAGAAGTGTCTTCTGCTCACCAAGCCTGCATTTATCTGATTCAAAAATATCAGAAACAAACTGTAATTGCTTAGCAGAAAAAATGTTATTATTATTTCTGAAGATCATGTGACGCTGAAGACTGGCGTAATGATGCTGAAAATTACAGCTTGCGTGGCATCAAGAAATGTACATTACAGTTTAATGTATATTCAAATAGAAAAACATTATTTTACATCATATTAATATTTCACAATATTACATTACAATTATGCTTCCTTCCGTTCAAATTTGAAAGGCAGTTCTACATCCTGTTCGCCGACTCAATTCACATTCAACTTAAAATCAGGAACTGAAACAGAATTTGAAATCAGTGACCCATGACTCACAACCATTGATTTTGTCACAGAATTGTTGTCTTGTTTTCCACTGCAGCTATGAAAATATTTAAGGTTTAAGCTGTCTTCATTTCTGAAAAATGTATCAAATCATGAAACATATCTGCCTTTAGGTTTTATAACGATGAGTCAAGGCAACACTGTTTAAACAGACGGCCCTGAACCTGTGATGGCCAACGATGACATCACTTCCTGTCAGATGCATGATGGGAGAAGGGTGCCCACTCCTGGCTCTCTTCCTGTTGTTTAAAGCAGCACTGAGTCTGACATCACTTCCTTCCTCCTCGCCATTAGCTGCTTGAGCTTCGCTTCCGTCCAGCGTGAGAAAGCGTGTCGTGATGACACTTTAAATCCGGCCAATCACGGACTCGGCTTCAACAGGAAGTGAACTGTATTCAAGCTTCTTCTCAGCAGACCTCGAGTATTTCAGGACGATACCGTGTATATTTGATTTGTTTCTAAAAATGAACACTGCAAGAAAAGAAAAAAAGGATTTTCTTACTTTATTTTGTATTTTGTTTGTGTCTTTTTCTATTCTTAAATCAAGACACATTTATTTGAGAAGAAAATGCATTGAAATTAAGTGATGTTATGCATAAAACCAGAAAAAAATATGTTTATGAGGTCAGAAAAATAAAAAACCCTTGTTTTTTTTACGCAAAAACTCACATAATTTAAACGTTTTATTAGAAAGCAAGACTTAATGTTACTGCCGTCAGACGATTAATCGCATCCAAAATAAAGCTTATAAAGCAAAATAAAGCATTTCCATGGGCTCAGAAAAATAAAATTAGTTCAAAATTAAAAACTTTTTTTTTTTTTTTAAGCAAAAACTCACTTAATTTAGATTTTTTTTTGTTGGAAAGAATCAAGTGGTTTTAAGTAAATACATCTTCATTTAAGAATTTTTAGACATTTGTTCTGGAAAACAACATCAAAATATAAAAATAATTTTAAAAAGTCTTATTTAGTGTTTTTGTCTATCTAAACATGCTTACAAAAGAAGAGAAATGATTTGATTTGAAGTCTTTGTTTCTAAAAAAAGCCATCAAAACTAGAGTTCAGTCAGAAAAACACTGTATTGCAAAACAAAAACAAACATTTTTCTGACCTCATATAAAGAATCATTTGTATTCAGTTTTTCATAAAACAAGACTTCATATCTCAAGTCATTGTGCATCTCCGGTAAATGTATCTGGATTTAAGAACGTTTAGATATCACAGAAGCAAAGCAAGTCTTTTTTCTCAGAGGAAAAGAAACTAATAAAGATGCTTACACAGAGATGCCACAGAAGAACCAAGAAACATTCACACTGCAAACATGATTGTATAAATGCTTAGTATTTTTGTCTTGTTTTCTAGTATAAACATCTAAACATTGTTGAATCGGGATGCGTTTACTGTACAAGTAAAGTTACTAACGATATCTTGTCTTGTTTTCTGAAAATATTATCCAAATGTTGTTAGTTTTTGCCTCAAACAAGCACAAATATCTGCCAATCATCTTGATTCAAAGGCTAAACAAGATTACTTGTGCTTGTTTTAAGCAAAAACGAACACAATTTTTGTGAAACAGAAAGGTTCTTCAGATGTTAAAGGGAACCATTTAGACATAACGGTTCTTCTGTGGCTTCACTGGTGAAGCACTTTTGGTTTTAGAGAGTGTTTAAAGACATTTAACCCTCATAACACATTCAGATCCGTTTTGATATGAAAGAGATACAAACATATTAAAAATTACTAAAAAATTTCAAGGTTTTTTAGTAAGAACTAACCTTTACAAAGGCTTTTAAGTCCCTCAACAATACACAGAAGTTTATTATTATTTATTCATTATTTTTTGCTAATTATACCATTATAAATGATGTTAAAATTTTGGTGCCATTAGTTGTAAAAACTACATTGTGTAAATTAATCTATGATGTTTCTATTAAGCGTCAAAAAAATATTGTAACATAGATTAAGCTTTTTCCCATATCCACAACCTTTGGGACTGAATTTTTGAATTTTTGGGAATGAAAAATATGAGTTTTGATTGTTTTTCTGTTTGAAATAAACTGTTTGTTTTTGTAATTTGGGAGTGAATTTTGAGCCACCACCGAGTGTATGAATTCAAAGGAATGCAATTAAAGACATTTTTAGATTATCGTTATATAGATTTTATTTCGTGCCGTCAGAACGAGTAATCGCGATTAATCACACCAAAATAAAGTTTTTTTGCATATTAAATACCCACACCAGTAATATATATTTTAGAGAATATTCACATGCAATATTTATATAATTTTAAACTATTTTAAATATATTTAATATATAACATACATGTTTTTTCCCTTAATATATACATGCACGTGCCTGTTTTACTATACACGGTACACACATATATTACGTAAACAAAAACTTTTACTTTGGATGCGATTAATCGATTAATCGGGATTAATGTTTAGTTTCGATATACAGTATATTTCTTGTTTCAAGCATAAACTCGCCTAATTTTGTTCAATTTCTCTCAGAAAACAAGACTTCATATCTTAATTTTATATCTCAAGTAAATATATCTTGATTTAAAAATCTTTAGATGTTTGCACTGGAAAACAAGACAAAAATACAGAGGAAGATATTAATTTTTTGGCGGTCCCCCCCACAAAAACGGTTTCTGAAAGCCTGACACCCCAAACACACCAGATCTACAAAACCAGACACTGATTCTCAGACTTTGACTCGGTTTTCAATTTCATAAAACACTTTTTGCAAAACACAACACAATTCTCTGTGCAACACACACGCATCTAACAGGAATTAATATTACGGCGAAGGTGTTTGCAAACGTTTGCTTTTGAGATCATTTTGCAAGAGATGTGAGGCTTTTGCATTTTGTCTGTGCAATTCTTGCATTTGTGGTGTGGATTGTTTGAAAAAAGAATCAAGACGTTCTACTCTAAGACCTTAATCGCGGAAGGAAGTGAGACTTCAAGGACATGCAAAAAACCACCGGTTCTTAAAGGAAACCCCTCTAAAACCTCAAAACCTTCACGGGATCTCCTGTAATACACATCTCTCTCTCTTCAGGTTTCACGTGTTTCAGAGTTGTAAAACACGACTAAAAGGCTTGTGTGTTTAAAGCCTTTCACAGCCCCCTGCAGAACTTAAATCAGGCCCGACTCGCTGGATGTGAGCAAACTCGAATAAACAGGATATTATTAACTCAAAACCCCGCCAGGTTTTCAAATATATAACAAGCACTGCAAAAATTCATTTTCTTCCTTAGTATTTTTGTCATCTAAAAATTCTAGAATCAGGATGCATTTCCTTGACACGCATACTATGTCTTGTTTTCTGAAAATATTATCCAAATGTTGTTAGTTTTTGCCTAAAACAAGCACAAATATCTGCCAGTGGGGTAAGAAAAATAATCTAGTTTAGCCTTTGAATGAAGATGATTTTTCTAAACCCCACTGGCAAATATTTGTGCTTGTTTTAGGCAAAAACTAACAACATTTGGATAATATTTTCAGAAAATCATAAATCATTTGACTTCTCAAGTAAATGCATCCTGATTCTAGAATTTTTAGATGTTTACAAAAACACTAAGGAAGAAAAATGATTACTCTGAGCTAATAAAACTGAGAAGTCATCACTTACTCGCATCATGCTGTTACACTTAATAAAAGGACATAATAATATCATAAAACTATTATAAGTTAGTCAATGCACCACATGTGCAATATTCAAAGTGTTACAGAGTCGTAGCAAAACTCTTGTGTTTAAAATCATTCTCGTTCACGCTTGTTTACATTCTAAAGTTCACATTTTCCTCGCTCTATGAATTTTCAGTCATTTTAATAGGAATCCACGCAATTGGGAATTCTGTGAGAGGGCGAAAGATTTCCCTATGCAGATTTTGCCGTGAAAAAAAAGTTTTTGCGTGAGCTGTGCTATTGACAATAGACCATTTTTGCACATGAAGATGCATCGTTAGGTGCATGACATGAGGGAGAGTCAATAATAGCAACTGCATTTTCGGGTGTATTTTCTGCAATATAAACCATGTTTTTTATCATCTGAAATGTGCCTTAAACTCCAAAGCAACTTATGTAATGCAATTAACATCAAGCAAGCAGAAACTGCATAAAGCACACACATTTAGATTTTTCTTCAAATGCATTTATTTAGGCTTGCCTTTTATAATATTGTTTATAATGTATGCCACTGAAATTTACATTTGTTTTATACTTACATATTTATTTTTTTCAGTTTAAAACCAAAACCAAGCAACTAAAAATAAATGTTTAAAGTGTTATGATTGTTTTATTTACTGGTATTTGACATTATTTTTGAATGTAATAATAAAGTGTGACTTATCTGTGTTTTTGCTTTCCAGAAAAACTGTGTTTCTAATAAATGCCACTATAATTTTTCTTGGCTTTATGCTTATGTTTCTCATTCCTGATATGAATACCATAGGACTGATTGTTGAGAAAAAGTGTTTATAATGTTTCTAAACATTTGATTTACTAGTATTCCTGAATGCAATAATAAAAAGTGAGTTCTACACTGATGCGACTTATCTGTGTTTATCTCTCAACAATGCAATTTTGACCCAGTGTGACTTATTTTCTGGAAGATACGGTATGTGATTGCTAGCGCTTCTCGATGCAAACGCTGCATGGTTGCTTTCTGAAACTCATCAGACAGACTCAGCTCTGCACCGAAAGCATGAAAAGAACCTAGAGACTCTCTATTCACTGCACGTCTGCCTGCGCTTTACAGAATAAGGCTTGAAAAGACAAACTCACACATAGTGGCACACTGAGCTAATGACCTTCAATCTGAGCACGCTGCAGAAGAAACTGGACATGCAACATTGAAAAGAAAGAATGGGAGCGAGAGAGAGGGGAAGCTTTGTTGCCTGAAGCTGAAGTTTTCAAAGGAACTCGGTCAGATTTAGAGGAGAAGCCCTCCTCTGATCCAAGCGTCCATTCAGCAGGAATTCCTGCGTAAAGATGCTCCGGTTGGGCCTTTGGTTGATGAAAGCGTTCGGGCAAACAGGCGGCCCTGTGTCTTTCTTCCGCTGCTTCCTAACCACACACAAACAGAGCGAATCGAAAGAACCGTGCAAAAAAAAAATAAGATAAATTTCAATATCAATCAATAATTTCAAATTATCGGTTGAAATTTTAATTCCAAAATTTAACTTTTTTTAGTTTAAAATGCAAAATGTAACTGTTTAAATATATAATGCCTGTTTTAAAGTTTTAAATACAAAAACAAAAAACTAGAAAAGCTTTAGAATTAAAATCGTTAATGTTCTGTACATTTACAGTCGAACACAAACATATATCGGTTGAAATTTTAATTCCAAAACTGAACTTTTTTTTAGTTTAAAATGCAAAAATGATGTATATGTTGAAATAATACATGGTTCTTAGGTTTTAAATACAAAACATATTTAACTGTTGAAATACATACCTGCTTTTGTAAAGTTACATATACAAAATTATGTAACTTTTGAAATATATAATACTGAATTTTCAAGTTTTAAATGCTAAATTTAACTGTTTAAATATATAATGCCTGTTTTGAAGTTTAAAATACAAAAATTATAATGAAACAGATTTTACTTTTGAAATATATAATCCCTGCATTAAGTTTTAAACACACACACACACAAAACTCGAAATGTTGAAAAACATTTTTAGTTTTGAAATATATAATACATGCTTTAAAAAAAAAAAATGTATCAACAAAAATTATAATGCAAAAATATTTACTTTTGAAATATATACCTGCTTTTTATATAAAAAGTAATTCCATATGCATCCTCGGCATCTGCATGAAAACGCAGTGTGTGTGTTTGTTCAGAGATCCTCCCTCGGGTTACTGCTCTCTCCTGAGTGACCTCTAGGCTAAAGGTCACAGCCGTGCTGCCCTTGGCCTTGCTCAGATGTGGGTCATCTGTGACCTCCTTCAGATCTGTGCTGACCTCTGAGTGCAGTGTGTTTAACAGATGATCACATGACGTTGTTACCAGCACTGAGGAATGTTACACTTAAAACACTGCGTGCTTCTTATGAAAATGGGTGTGTTCTTAGAATTGTGTGTGTGCACGAGAGTGTGTGTGTCTGCGAGTGTGTGTGTGTGTGTGTGAGTGTGTGTGTGCACGCGAGTGAGTGTGTGTGTGTGTAAGTGTGTGTGTGTGTGTCGGCGAGTGTGTGTGTAAGTGTGTGTGTGTGTACGTGTGTGTGTGTGTGTGTGTGAGAGTGTATGTGTGTGTGTGTGTGTGTGAGTGTGCGTGAATGTATGTGTGTGTGTGTGTATATGTGTGCGTGAGTGTGTGTGTGTGTATGTGTGTGTGAGAGAGTGTGAGTGTGAGAGAGTGTGAGTGTGCACGAGTGTGCGTGTGAGTGAGTGTTTGTGTGTAAGTGTGTGAGAGTCTGTGTGTGCGAGTGTGAGTGTGTGTGTGTAAGTCAGTTCTGGACTGCTGTGGTTTTTAAAAGCCATACTGCGATAAAGCAATATGCCATCTTTCAATCACATCATCAATAAACGGTACATTAGATCAGTATAGAAAGAGAATGTCACATTATTTTGTTACTCATGACTACTAATTGCTTTAAAATTCAATTCTGGCAGATGTGCATTTCTGAACGAATCATTAACAGTCCAGACAGCCAATCACGAGCTTTGGCTTCAATTCAGTGCGGGTTCTGAAGGCTTCATTTAAACTCTGCTTTAATTCACATTTTAATTCAGATGAGTGCTGAAGTTCCCGCAGCATTAACTGGAGCAGACGATGAAAGATCAATATCAGGGTCTCTAGCCCCACTGTGTGGGTATTATAACATGACAATTACTTTCTGAGTTAAGCTGTTTACAGGTTTGCCATACCACCAAAACCTATAACCCAGACATATGTCATTTTAATGATATCAGCTAACAGTGATTAGATTAATATAAGTGTTGCAGATTGAAAGCAAAACTATACCTAGCTTATTTGTATAGTGCTTTTCACAATACACATTATTTCACAGCAGCTTTACAGAAAATCACGATGTCATTGTTTAGAATAATCTTAAAATCTTCATGTCTTATTTATCAGATTAGAGATGGACGATAATAGTTACATTTTGCAACAATATAAACAATCAAGCAGTTTAATCTTTGCTATGAAGTATTGTATAGCTTTACGTGCATGTATGCAGATAAAATTAGATATACTTAAATCTACATAACTATGTAAAGTCCCTCTAACTATCCACAAATTCTCAAAGTCTGAAGCATCTAACGCCTATATGCTAAACCTTTCCAACTTTACCGCAGAAAGAAAGTTTTCTCAAATTTTCATATTACACACACTCATCACACACACACCTACGCCCTCACACTAGCACTCACACATACACACACACACCACAAACACACAAGCACTTACTCACTCCCACACACACACTACTCACTCATACCTACTCACACACCCACCACATAACTTATCACCTCCAACCACACACACGTACTCACTTCAAACACTTTACTCACTCACACACACACACACTTCTCACACACACACTCTTCTCTCTCTCACACACACACACAATAAACCACACACACACTCTCTCACACACACAAACACACTCACTCAAACACACACACAAACACACACACTCCCACTCCCTCACTCTCACACACTTCTGCTACACACCACAGCACACATACTCCACATTCACACACACACACACTCATACTCACACACCCACACACACACATACTCCCACACACACACACACACACACACATCATCGTGTCAGGACCGCTTCCCACGTACCGACGAGGACACGAAAAGTTCAGTAGGCTTTTTGCTTTAAATGAATGGTTATTGTCATGGTGTAAAGAACAGAAACTGCTCTTTGTTAATAATTGGAATCTTTTCTGGGAGCGTCCTAGGCTTTTTCGCGCTGATGGCCTGCACCCCAACAGAGTCGGAGAGGAACTCCTGTCGGACAACATCTCCAGGACACTGCGCTCCATATGACTAGTAAGTCAAATCTCAAATAAAATGCCCTGATGACTTGTGTTCTACCCGCTTAAATGATAGAAGTACTTGTGCTGTCCAATCTATAAAGACTGTGTCTGTTCCCCGAATAGTGAGGTCAAAATATAAATTTAATGCAGGATCTAGAAAAAATCTGATCGTGATTAAACCAGAACAATTTAAAATAAATGAACAAAAACCATTTTTAAAGTTTGGGCTCCTAAACATTAGATCACTCTCACCCAAAGCAGTTATTGTAAATGAAATGATCACAGATAATCGTTTTGATGTACTCTGCTTGACTGAAACCTAATGATTATATTGGTCTAAAATGAGTCTACTCCACCAAGCTACTATTATAAGCATGAGCCCCGTCAGACTGGTCGTGGCGGCGGTGTTGCAACAATATATAGTGATATTCTCAATGTTACTCAGAAGACAGGATACAGGTTTAACTCATTTGAAATACTAATGCTTAATGTTACACTGTCAGATATGCATAATAAATCTATCGTATCTCTTGCTCTGGCTACTGTGTATAGACCACCAGGGCCGTATACAGATTTCCTAAAAGAATTTGCAGATTTCCTCTCAGACCTATTGGTTACTGTTGATAAAGCGCTAATTGTCGGAGATTTTAATATTCAAAAATTATAATAATACAAATGATGCATTAGGACCTAATAAACTCTTTTGGAGTCAAAAAAAACGTCACCGGGCCCACTCATCGTATTAATCATACGCTAGATTTAATTATAACGCATGGAATTGATCTTACTGATATAAATATCGTACCTCAAAGCGATGATGTTAACGACCATTTCCTTGTATCGTGCATGCTACGTATTACTGATATTAACTATATGGCTCCGCGTTATTGTCCGGGCAGAACTATTGTTCCAGCCACCAAAGACAGATTCACAAATAACCTGCCTGATTTATCTCAACTGCTCTGTGTACCCATAAGTACACATGAACTAGCCGAAAAAAAAAAAAATTTTTTTTTTTAAAAAAACTAGCACATGGGGACTATCTTCTCTAATACATTAGAAGCTGTTGCCCCCAGCAAATTGAAAAGGGTTAGAGAAAAAGTACTGCGCCATGGTACAACAGTAATACCCATTCTCTCAAGAAAAAAACTCGTAGTCTTGAGCGCAAATGGAGAAACTAACTTGGAAGTTTTTAGAATTTGTGGAAAAACAGTATGTCCAGCTATAGACAGGCTCTAAAAGCTGCCAGGGCCGAGCATATCCACAAACTCATAGAAAATAACCAAAACAATCCTAGGTTTTTATTTAGCACAGTGGCTAGATTAACAAATAACCAGACGCCACCCGATCTAAATATTCCCTCACAGTTTAATAGTAATGACTTTATGAATTTCTTCACTGATAAAATAGATAACATCAGAAATACAATAACAAATGTAGATTCTACAGCGTATAATACTTCAGATTCATTCATCGCACCAAAAGATAAACTGCAGTGATTTACAGCTATAGGACAGGAAGAGCTAAAAAAACTTATCACTGCATCTAAACCAACAACATGCCTGTTAGATCCTGTACCCACTAAATTACTGAAAGAGTTGTTACCTGTAGCAGAAGAACCGCTTCTCAATATTATTAACTCGTCGTTGTCTTTAGGTCACGTCCCAAAACCATTCAAGCTGGCGGTTATTAAGCCTCTTATTAAGAAACCACAACTAGATCCTAGTGAACTGGCAAATTACAGACCCATCTCAAATCTTCCTTTTATGTCAAAATTTTTAGAAAAGTTGTCTGCTCAATTGTGATCCTTCCTGCAAAAAATGATCTCTATGAAGAATTTCGGTCAGGTTTCAGGCCCCACCATAGCAAAAGAAAGTGCACTTGTTAAAATTACAAATGACTTGCTTCTTGCGTCAGACCAAGGCTGTATCTCATTGCTAGTTTTACTTGATCTTAGTGCTGCATTCTATACTATAGATCATGACATACTGATAGATCGATTACAAAACTATACAGGTATCCAAGGGCAGGCTTTAAGATGGTTTAGATCCTACCTGTCCGATCGCTACCACATTGTTCATTTAAATGGGGAGTCATCTCAATTATCACCAGTAAAATATGGAGTGCCACAAGGATCTATCCTAGGTCCTCTGCTATTTTCAATATAAATGTTGCCCCTTGGTAATATTATTAGGAAATACGGGATTAGTTTCCACTGGTATGCCGATGATACTCAACTATATATCTCAACAAGACCAGATGAAACTTCTAATTATCTAAGCTAACGGAGTGTGTTAAAAATGTAAAAGAATGGATGACCAATAATTTTCTCCTATTAAATTCGGATACGACAGAGATATTACTTATTGGACCAAAGACAGTACACAGAATCTCTTGGAATACAATTTGCAACTAGACAGGTGTACTGTTACTTCCTCTACAGTCAAAAATCTGGGGGTTATATTAGATAGCAACTTGTCTTTGAAAATCATATTTCCCATGTTACAAAAACGCATTCTTCCATCTTAGAAACATTGCAAAATTACGGAACATGCTACCTGTTTCTGATGCAGAAAAGCTAGTTCATGCATTCATGACCTCTAGACTGGACTACTGTAATGCACTGCTAGCTGGTTGTCCTGCATCTTCAATAAACAAGCTACAGGTAGTCCAAAATGCAGCGGCTAGAGTCCTTACCAGGTCAAGAAAATATGATCATATTACCCCAATTTTACAGTCTCTGCACTGGCTACCTGTTAAGTTCCGTATCAGTTACAAAATATTATTACTTGCCTATAAGGCCCTTAATGGGTTAGCTCCTGCGTACCTAACTAGTCTTCTACCACGCTACAATCCATCACGCTCCCTAAGGTCGCAAAACTCTGGACTTTTGGTAGTACCTAGGATAGCAAAGTCCACTAAAGGAGGTAGAGCTTTTTCGCATTTGGCTCCCAAACTCTGGAATAGCCTTCCTGATACCGTTCGGGGTTCAGACACACTCTCTCTGTTTAAAATCTAGATGTAAAGACACATCTCTTGGCCAAGCATTCAAAATGCATCTCATATCTTTTACTGCAGTCATAATCTTTTACTGCAGTTATATCTAATCAAATGCACATTATTATTCATTAGTTTGGGTTAAACAAATAATTTTTGCTTGGTTGGAACAGCAGCTACGCTAATTATGTCTCTATTTGTTTCTCTGTCTCTGCTGAGATTGACATCCCGTGGTAACTAGGATTTACACAAGCTTCAGTCTGGATCCAGAACACCTGAGAAGAGATGATGCAACCCCTCAGAGGACCTCAGATGATGCCAACCCTGAAACAACATACAGAACTACCACATTTTGCTATAAGTTTGATTGCATCATATAATAATTGCTGTTAATATTATTCATCGTCAGTTTTATTACGTCTTAAATTGATTTTCCGTACTGCTGGTTCGTCTGGTCTGAGGAGAACTGGCCCCCCGACTGAGCTGGTTTCTCCCAAGGTTTTTTTTCTCCATTCTGTCACCGATGGAGTTTTGGTCCTTGCCGCTGTCGCCTATGGCTTGCTTAGTAGGGGACACTTAATATTCAGCGATATCGTCGACTTGATTGCACAAATACTATTTAAACTGAACTGAGCTGGATTATGACATCACTGAATTAAATGATGAACTGTCTTTAACTGAAAAATGAGAGTTTACTATTGTCACTTTGCATTATTGACACTATTTTCCTAATATGCTGTTCAGTTGCTTGTCACAATCTGTATTGTTAAAAGCGCTTACAAATAAAGGTGACTTGACTTGTCTTGACCACACTCATACTCCCACACAAACATACTCCCACACAACCACACTCCCACACACCACACACCACTCATACTCCCACGCACACATACTCCCCACACACACAACAATCCACCACACACACACACACACCACCACACTCACACACACACACACACAAATCCCACACACACACACACACACACAACACATCCCACACGCATACTCCCACACACACAACACACTCATACTCCCACCACCACACACACACCCACTCATACTCCCACACACAACACAACTCATACTCCCACACAAACACTCATAACTCCCAAAACACACTTCATACTCCACACACACACTCCATACTCCCACACACACTCATACGCCCACACACACAACACCACACACATACTCCACACACAACACCCTCCCACACACCACACAACACGCTACTCACACACACACCAAACTCATACTCCCACCACACTCACACACACACACACCCAACACACACACACAACACACACACACTCATACCCACCCACACACACTACATACTCCCACACACACACACACACCACAACACACACACTTCCTTACCCCACACACACACTCATACTCCCACCACACAAACACACAACACTCATACTCCACACACCACACACACCTCAACTCCCACCACACACACACACACACTCTACTCCCACACACACCACCATACTCCCACACACACACAAACAAAAACACACACACACACACACACTCATACTCCCACACACACACTCATACTCCCACACAAAACACAACCACACTCATACTCCCACACACACACAACACACACACAATACACACACACACAAAACACACACACAAAACACACACACAACACACACACACATACTCCCACAACACCACACATATCCTCCCACACACACACCACAAACTCATACTCCCCCCCCCCCACACACACACACACACAACACACTCTCTCTCTCACACACACACCCCACACACACACCCACCACACACACACACACCACACACACAAAAACACACACACACAACCACCCCACCCCCCCCACAAACTCCCACAGCAACATTACTCCCCACACAAACAAAAAAAGACTACCAAACACACACACTACGCACCCCACCACCCACACACACACACTTCACGCACCACCCCCTACCCCCAACCACACAACCTCATACTCCACCCACACAACCCATCCACTCCCACCACCCCCCCACAAAACACTACCACACCACACACACTCCTATGTAGATACCACACACACACACCAAATACTCAACACCAACACACACTCCCACACACACAACGACAGAACACAAACAAATAATAATCCCGACACACACAACACGAACCTACGCCCACACCACACACACACACACACACAATCACGAACACACACAAAACAACACTTGGACACAAAGCTATATCCCACAACAACACACACACATCATACTCCCAACACACCCACACAAAACACTCATCCGCACAAAACCCAACCACACAAAACAGCACAATCATACTCCCACACACACACTCAACTACTCCCCCAACACACCAAACCAAACACACACACGACCAACAACACAGCACTCTCTCACTATCTCCCACTCACAGGCCCACAACAAAATCTCTCACTCAAACAACACACACACCAAAAAACACACACAACAATCTCTCACTCCCACACACACAACAATTCTCTAACTAACACACACACACAAACACAACACTCTCAACAACCACTCCAACAACAAAACACCACAATCGTCGCACTCACACCACAACACACCAATCTCTCAAATCACACACAAACCCACCACACACAACCACAACACACACACATACACACACGCACATCACATATAAACACACACACACACACAACACACAACCACACACACACACACACTCTTCGACTCTATCACCACACACACACACACTCTTCCACTTCTCACTCACACACACACCACAAGCTCTCACTCACACACAACACACACACCACACCACACAATCTCTCTCACACACACACACATACACTCTCACATACAGACACACACACACAAACACACACCCTCTCACACACACTCCACACACACACACACACAATCTATAACTCACACACACAAATACTCTCCCTCAACACACACACACACACACAAAGCAATGATCTCACGACACAACACACAATCGTATCAACGCACCACCACGAACACACACCACACATCCAATCGCTCACTCACACTACACACATCTCCACTCACACGACACCCACACAAAAAAAAACAATTCTCCTAACACAGACACACACGACACACACACAAATACACTCTCAACAAACAGAATCACAAGGTTTGTGTTATGTTATGGGGACTCTCTAGGCGTAATGGTTTTATACTGTACAGACCGTATATTCTATTGCCCTACACCAACCTACCCCTCAACTACCCTCACAGGAACCTTCTGCATTTTTAGGGTCAAAAAAACTCTTTCTGAATTATTTATAAGCCTTTTGAATTACGGGGGCACTGAAAATGTCCTCATGAATCACCTTCTCGTTGTAATACCTATTTCATACCCATGTTATTATACAAATTTGGGTCCTCATAAACCACATAAAACATGTACACCACACACACTCTCTCTCTCTCTTCTCACTCCACGCACACAACACAATCACTGAAGCAAGGCGCTACCACACACACGATCTCTACACGACCAAACACACAATCTCTCACACACTCAACCTCTCTCCACACACTCCTCTCTCACCCACACACACACCACTCACCGACACACACACACACCCACACACACACACACACAACACACCCACACACACACACACACACACACACACACTGCCATTCAATGTTGCGCGGCTCACAGAATAGTCCCGTCTCTTTCAGGTTTCCAGGGCGATGCGTTTGCCATTGGCGCCACCTGGAGGAACAGCGCGGGAACTTCCGCTCAACCGTCTTCTGTTATTCCTCATGTGTGCAGCAGGTGTCTCTCTGTGAGGAGAAACGAGGAAATGCAGCATCTTTAGTTCACAGATGAGGAAAAGAGATTCACTTACCACACGAAGAGCAGAAAACGAGCCAAATCGGATGAAAACAACGCGGTACTTTATTTCAAACCATCGAAGATGTAACCATTCACGCATTTTCAAGGTACGATGCTAACGATGCTAAGATCTGTCCCAATGTGCATACTATCCACCCTATCTAAATAGTATTGAAAATTACTATCATCACATAGAATTTAGGATGGATAGTATGCATATTGGGACGCAGGCTGTGTCTAAAAAGTGTTATCATGGTCGTATAATCTAAAGAAGAAGTTGTGGCCTGTGTAACGTAGGTTGGTGTGTTTGTGTTCGCGGCAGGAATGGATCATCCGAACCGAGTCATCCGCTGAACCGAGTCATCCGCTGAACCGAGTCATCCGCTGAACCGAGTCATCATCCGACTGAAGGCGGATTACAGCGCGAGCCTGAAGCGGCGTAATCATGGATGTGTTCGGCTTTCTCAATCTAAACGAGCTCGCTCTGGGGCTGTCAAACCTCTCCATGTTCCCCTGCTTCGACACGGCGCATTATATCATATCAGTGATGAGTCTGAGAGAGCAGCCAGGTAAGAGAAATCAAGCCGAATCACCTCTAATACGCTTTAGCTGGAATTCACCTGAACGCGATTCAGTGTCGGAGTCAAATCCGAATGAATCTCTATCCGGTGCATCGCATTTCTGACTCACTTCTGCAGTCAAATGCACAGTATCTTAATCATAGTTGTATGTGTGCTTTGACAGGTTTCAAACACTTTTGACATGAACGTCTTTGTCCTCACATCACAAGAAACGTTGTATTTAATCAGCAAATTTGTGGTAATCACCCGAGACCTGATATTTAATATGTTTTATGAATATTTGTCATGCATTTGATCGTGTTTTATATGTATACCAGGCAGGTAAAGCAGTGCTTTATAAATTGCAGTAGGTGCACAATGAGGCTTCTGTTCTCGTTAGAATGCATTTATGTTTATTTGATGCATCTAGAGCAGGCCTGTGTGTGTTTACTTGAGTGTGAAAGCAGAAGTTGCATGATCAAAGGCCAAAGGGAAGAGACGTGCATTTAATCATTAACTCTCTGTCAGTATTCTGTCTCTGTTTTTCTCATAGAAGCATGCAAATGTGTGGTTAAACGTGCATTTGCGCTGCAGGCACAAATCCTGTTTGTCGGGTCGTTTTGCATTAACACACATGCATCTGCATTAACCAAACATGCATTAACACACATGCATCTGCATTAACCAAACATGCATTAACACACATGCATCTGCATTAACCAAACATGCATTAACACACATGCATCTGCATTAACCAAACATGCATTAACACACATGCATCTGCATTAACCAAACATGCATTAACACACATGCATCTGCATTAACCAAACATGCATTAACAACATTAACCAAAGTGTGGTTAGCCAGTGCTGAGATCAGCCTTTGCTCTTGTGTTGAGCAGTAATGCATGCATGTGCTCTATTGTATTGGCTGCAGCAGCTGCAGTAAATCGCAGGCTATTTTAGAGCCTCTGACCTGCGTGGCATCCCGCTCTCTTCTATTGTCCAGCACTTTACTGGAATATCTGACGGGGGAATGAGACTCAACACGTCTTGATGTTTAGATCCAGCGGGAAGAGAGTCTCAAGAATGTTTTAGGTTAAACGTGTTTGTTTAACCTGCAGCATATTGACTCCTACACTATCCAGACGGACATCCAGTGCAACTAATTAACCTGCAGTTACTGTTAATGGTCTGTTTTCCAGGAAGAAAGACTGAAAGTGGTGTTTATTTTGTCAGTGTTTAGAAGTCCTCTAGCATATAGATGTAAGACACTACAGGCAAAAACTTTTTGTTTTCTTTTTTTTGTGCATTGATCAATTTTGTATGGAAGCCCGTTTCCGCCACTGAATAAAAAAAGGTTATTGCAACTTTTTTGTGACTTTTTTCTCTCAAAATTGTGAGATTAAAAACTTGAGACTGATATGTTCTCAGAATTGCGAGTTTATGAAAAAAGTATTCTGAGGAAAAAGTCAGAATTGTGAGATAAAAGGTCGCAATTACCTTTTTTGTTTTTTATTCGGTGGCGGAAACGGGCTTCCATACTTTTGAGATTTTTGGCTCTCCATAATGTTTTTGTTTTTTTCAGACTAAACATCCAAAAGACACATTTAAGTGTCGAAAATGCATATGTTTAAAGCCGGTGAGTTTTTTTTCTCCACTTCAGCAGCACTTGCAAATAACAAAACTTACAGTTTCATTCCTATCTATCTTCTGAAGGTTTTTACAGAGGGGTTTGTTCATACATCATTCGCTTGATTTTTGTTTTTGCAACACTTTATTCCTAAAACATGATGAAAAAGTTGTGATATTTCTGATTTGCGAAGTGATAAAAAGAGAAACCTCAAATCCCTTTTGTAAAAACATTTTTGAACCTGGATTTATTCAATGTTTAGATTTCTGTTCTGAATATTTATGCAAATTAGTGCATATTTAATTAGATATTATTTATGCATAACATAATGGAAAACTGGTGAAATCTATTAGTTAAAGGGATAGTTCACCCAAAAATTAACATTTTGTCATTAATTACTCACCCTCATGTTGTTCCAAACCCGTATTTTGATGGAATCAGAGGGCTCTCTGACTCTCCATAGACAGCAAGGTAACTACCACAGTCAAGGCCCAGAAAGGTAGTAAAGACATCGGTAAAATAATCATTGTGACATCAGGGGTTCAACCGTAATTTTCGAAGCTACGAGAATACTTTTTGTGCAAAAAGAAAACAAAAATAATGACTTTATTAAACAATTTGTCTCCTCCGTGTCACCCTGTTACAGCCATTTTGGAGAATATCCACTGGACATAAATTGCGTATGCCCACTGTATATCCACTGAACGCTGTTTTCGTTCAAATCAAAGCATAAACGACGCAAACAGCGTATCCGTGTGGCGCAGCTGACACAGAATAGCATACGCAATTTACGCTCAGTGGATACTCTCCAAAATGGCACCAAGGTGACGCAGAGAAGACGAATTGTTGAATAAAGCCATTATTTTTTGTTTTCTTCTGTGCTCAAAAAGTATTCTCGTAGCTTCGTAAAATTACGGTTGAACCCCTGATGTCACATGGATTATTTTACCGATGTCCTTGCTATGTTTCTGGGCCTTGAAAGTGTCAGTTGTGTTGTTGTCTATGGGAGGGTCAAGAGAGCTCTCGGATTCCATCAAAAATATCTTAAATTGTGTTCCGAAGATGAACGAAGCTCTTACGGGTTTGGAACGACATGAGTGTGAGTAATTAATGACAGAATTTTCATTTTTGGGTGAACTATCCCTTTAAATATTTCCCTGTTTCTCTGCCAATATCATGTCTTGAAGATAACAGACATGAGCTAAAACCACAAAACTCAGGATTTATTTCAGTATTTTTAAACCCATCCAGAAGGACCCCTCACATCTTTTGTTGTGTGTAAACCTGCATGAGTGTTTAATTCCGTGAAGAATGTGTTTAGCGTTTTTCTTCCTAATAAAGACCGAGAGTGTTCTGGAAAAGTTATTTCCTGTTTCTGTCTGTTCTCCGCTCTGGGAGTTCCCCCCGAGTGCCGCGTGTCACTTCCTGTCTTCAGACTCATGCATGTTTAATTGAAACATGTTCTGTTCTGGTCTTGAGCGCTTCTTCTCTCATGCACACACAAACCAGAATGACTCTTCTGTTTTCTTTACATAAATGTTCTGTGGCAGAGCTATGGTGAAGAAATGACCAAAACCATGGTAACACTTTACAATAAGGTTCATTAGTTTAACATGAACTTAGCATGAACAATACATCTACAGCATTTATTAATGCATTATTAAAATCACAAGTTGTGCTTGTTAACATTAGTTAACGCACTGTGAACTAACATAAACCAGCAATGCACGACTGTATTTTTATTAACTAACATTAATGAGTGTAATAAATGTAGTGTTCATTGTTCGTTCATGTTAATTAATACATTAACTAATGTTAAATGACACCTTATTGTAAAGTGTTACCAAAAACCTTTGTAAATAAACTCTTTATGAGTCACTTCAGTGATATATTATACCGTTCGAGCAATGTTGAAGCTCTTGAGTAAGAATATGCATTATTTTATCAATAATATATCTTTACTAGTTATATATAGTATGACATTTTTAATAAGAGCTATATTTTCATGTCCATGCAACTTCTGTGACTTCTTTTAAATTCATATTTTTATATTCAGTATTGTGCTATTTATTTTGGGCACCATATTTGAATTTTCTGTGTGATCTATTGCAACATTTGCCAAAAAGATGAGAAATGTGTGTGTGTGTGTGTGTGTGTGTGTATCCCACAATGCAATGCAATCTGCTCGACCTTACATTTCAAATATGTAATAACTCTTTTTTTTTCTTATTGTGAATGATTTGATACATATTACATTTTCTAAAAAAAAAAACGAATTGTAACTTGATGTTCCAAATCGGTCACTACATCTGTTTCAGTGCGACTTCAAATCATTATTTGATCACACTCCCAAACATTAAAACATTTTTCTTAATAGAATTATTCATTTCTGAGACGACGACATGACGCCACTCACTGGATGTAACGAGGTCATGTGACAAACGTAATGAGAACAACAATGTAGCAAACCATTGTTTGAAACATTCTTCCATTTTGTATCATGCAATAGGTTCTGTGCACTTTAAACAGGATGGAACCACTGACAACAGCGTAGCAACGACTCGGAACACCTTAGTAACCAATTTTTTTTTGTCAATATTTCTCATTTATGGTCATAAATGCTTGCAAAGGTTATAGTAGATGTATTTTGCAAGGACTTTTGAGTTGTGGTCAAATTGATCTCCTTTGGTTTCCATGCAATTTGCCAAAAAACAGAAATTTGTATTGCAGCCTGTCAAATACTAAAATATGAAATACATGAGAACATATTAAGTTTATGGCTCAAAGCTTAAATTTGAGACTTGTCTTCTGAATTGTCCAAGGAAAAGTCTGTTTCTTCATCTAGTTGAGCTTCGCTGTCATAAATATCTGTCAAAGGTTGTTTTTGGTTGTTGGTTTATTTGGATCTCAATTACTAGCCTATTACAGCACTAAAAGGAAAATTAAGAAACTCACACAAAAAGTTTTCTTGTTCAAATAGCTATAAATGTTACGTACACTAAGTACAAATAATGTTGCTACTTAGTTGTAGTTATTGTGCTAATAGTCACTACATTTTCATGACAATTTTTTATTTATTTATTTTTGATTGTGTCTGTGCAGCTAATTTTACCAAAAAAAGGACTTGGAAATAAAGCAAAGAAAAAAAGATTGCAATTATTACATTTCTCATGTTTGTTTTTGTTTTAGTCTCTGACAGCTACAATAACATTTTTTCTGTTTTTACGTGATACTTTTGTCTTCACTCTTTGGTGAATTTCATGCAAACCAATGTGGGTCAGTTTGACTCGCAACACAGAAGTTGTACTCCATTTCTGAACACGAGGTTAAGAAATACGCCCAGACTGTTGAGTCAGTGCTAGTTGACTGTATGTGTTCAGCTCTACACGAGTGAGCTCTGGAGTAATGCGCTGCTTGTGATGATCTTGCAGGTGTCTGCTGGTAGACAGGTACGTTTCTACAGCATGACTTTAGCACGCATCTCATCTCGTGCTGTTCTGCTTCTGTGAGTGTGGTTTATCTGTAGATAAATGTCCACTGGAGCCTTGCAACACACTGAGAGCATGACGTGTGAGTGTGTGAGAGTGTGAGAGTGCGTGTCAGTGCGTGTGTGTGTGAGAATGTGTGAGTCGTGCGTTGTCGCAGTGAGTCGTGCGTGTGTGTGTGTGTGTGTGAGTGTGAGTGTGTGTGTGTGAGTGTGTGTGTGTGAGTGTGTGAGTGATGTGAGTTAGAGTGAGTGTGTGTGAGAGTGAGTGAGGTGTTTGTGGTGTCAGCACGGAGTGTAAAGCATGTGGTGGAGTGTGAGCTGTGTGTGAGTGGGTGTGTGTGTGCGTAGGAGCAGTGAGTGTGAGAATCGTGGGTGTGAGTGTGAGTGGTGTGTGGGTGTGGGGTGAAGCTGAGTGTGCGTGTCAGCAAGTGAAGTCGTGAGTGTGTGCTGTGTTGCTTGGTTATGTGTGGGAGTCGTGTAGCGTGTGTGTGTGAGTGTGAGCGTGTGTGTGTGTGTGACGTGATGTGGGCGTGTCAGCAAGTGGAATGATAAGCGTGTGTGTGTGTGTGTGAGTGTGAGTGTGTGTGTGTGTGTGTGTGTGTGGTGTGTGCAGACTCTGCTTCGGTCTCGATTGTCATACATTCGCTGCTTTACGTGGCCGCATCATGTGTAAGAATGCGCGCCTTCCTTCATCCTCCTTTGCCTTTCTGTCCTGTGAATAGCTGGTGATAACGCGGTTGCCATCACATGACCTGAATTAATCCTATGAAACGGCCGTGGAGTTATATGTGTTCGAGGCGTGTCTTGAGTGTTTAACAGGTCCAGTTTTATCAATGCTAGACTATCATGGCCCTTCTCATTCTCAAGCAGTCAACTTTTTAAACTGTCTCTGTGAGCTCTGTCAAGTTTTGGGATTGTATATGATATAAACTAATTATTTTCAGCTCGTACTCTAAATTAGACTAAAAAAGGCAGGAGACTTAAGATATTGAAACCATTATTTCAGTCAATCTGCTTTGAAACAATGACATTATAATTAAGACTTTATGCATCATATGAAAGCTGAATAAATAAGCTCTCCATTGGTGTATGGTTGTTAGGATAGGACAATATTTGAAAATCTGGAATCTGAGGGTGCAAATTTTTGAGAAAATCATCTTTAAAGTTGTTAAAATTAAGTTCTTAGCAATGCATATTATTAATTAAAAATTAAGTTGTGATATATTTACGGTAGGAAATGTACAAAAAATCTTCATGGAACATGATATTTACTTAACATCCTAATGATTTTTGGCATAAAAGAGAAATGTAGAATTGTGACCCATACAATGTATTGTGGGCTATTGCTCCATATTCCACCAGCGACCCTCTCTACCACCACTGCCCTTGTGGCTGCAGGGACAATTTAGTATTTATATTAGTCAATTTAGGTTCAAATGTTCATTTTAACCGCCCTTTGTCTTCACTATTCATTTGAAAGGCAATAGACAGAATAATTTTTAAACATCACAGATAATTATATTCTAGCCCTGAAATCCAGGGTATGATACTAAACTATAAAATAAGTATTGCGGTATCTGTTACATGCTCACCTGACGCGACATGAGTGATACATATTTGATATTCCGAGTTTTTTAGAATGGAAATATTGGTTTCTGGAGTCACCCCCCCCAAATAGCTAACACAGCGCTGCCCAAGATTAAGTGAAAATAAAATCTTGAATCAGCAAAATCCATTTCTGTCAAAATACAAGTGATGGTTTAACATTACAAAAAAAAGAGATATAAGACAGCCATTAACTACGGTATTACGATTGCACTTTGACAGTTATAGTATATGTTAAGTTAAAATCTTATAATGGACAACAGAATTTTATCATTTGTTTTTTATTTTCATGAAGTTATTATTATTATTATTACTGTTTTTTTTGATATATGAATGCTAGTAACCACACTTTTGGCCAAATTGTACAGCCCTCCAAAAACAAGGAATTTTTAAAAACACATTTTAAAGCACAATTACACTTTCAAAAAGTGCAATTAGTTTTTTTTTCTCTCCCCAACTCAATGAAGCTCTAGATCATCCTCATTCACAGTCACGTGTTCTGGCTGATTGTCTCATGCTAATCTCACTCTAATCTCAGAGCAGAGATATAAACTCCAGCACACAGTCACGTGATCATGGTTTATCTGTTCGTCTCAATCTGTCTGAGATATTCTGGAGTGTTTCTAAATGATGAACACCGACTCTTGTTGTGGTAATTGTGTTGTTGGCTGTAATGTCACATGACTGATGATGATTGTTTTGCAGGAGCGCTGGAGGTCTCTCAGCGCAGTCCGTTTGCGTGTTGGTTCAGTTCGATGCTGTATTGTTTCGGTGGAGCCGTTCTCTCAGCGCTGATGATGGCAGACGCGCCGGTCGCACCCATGTCCAAACACCACCAACTGATTGCTCGCCTACTCAGGTGGTGAGACAAACACACACACACTCACACCAGCTCAACACACACTCACACCACACACACATCACACCTTCCACAAACACACCCACCCACACACATCCCACCACACTCACACTCACATGCTCACACACACACACACACACTCACACGCTCACACACACACACACACACATATGCACACACACACACACACACAATACAGCTAAAACACCACACACACACACAGACTCACTCACTCACCACACACCACACACACACACACACACACATCCCGCTCAACACCCCCCACCACATTCTTTAACACACACATCACACTCACGCTAACACACACCACCAACACACACTCACCAATCTCACAACACAAACACACACATCTCACATCAAACTCACAACACACCGCGCTCACACACACTCACACAACACCACACTACGAACTCGCACACACTACACCACGCGCAACACACTCACACACTCACACACACCACACACACACACACAAAACACACACCACTCGCATCGTCACACACCACACACAAACCACCACAATCGCGTCACACCCACACCACGCACACACACACTCGCACACACACACACACACTCACACTCTCACTCACACACACACACACTACACGCACTCTCACACATCACACAAACACACACTCACACATCTCGCACACCACACACACAAAACACTCGAATCCTCACACCCACACACACAAAACACCAGGTGGGTTGTGTGGAAAAGGGGGACATTCCATAGGCGTAATGGCTTTTATACTGTACAGACCATATATTCAATTGCCCTACACCAACCCTACCCCTAAAACCTACCCCTCACAGGAAACTTTGCTATTTCAGATTTTCAATACACTCCATTCTGTGTTATTTATAAGCGTTTTGAAAAGTGGGGTCATGGGGTAATGTCCTGAAAAGTCACTTCTCCTTGTAATACCTGTCATACATTTGTCATTACACACATTTATGTCCTCATTTGTCACAAAAACACACAAACACACACACCTCTCACACACACACACTCCACCGGATGACACAGCACAGAAACACATATCAGGCGCACACACACGCACCACACGCTAACACACACACACACGCACGCTCACTCTTCTCTCCACCACACACACACACACCACCCACACACACACAACACAACAAACACACACACAAACACACTAATATATGATCATAAAGTAGCAATAAACAGACAAAATACTGTGTCTAAATGTACAGTCAGTAACTTATTAATTGCCCGTGTCT
Organism: Sinocyclocheilus anophthalmus; assembly: GCA_018155175.1. Classification (NCBI taxonomy): domain Eukaryota; kingdom Metazoa; phylum Chordata; class Actinopteri; order Cypriniformes; family Cyprinidae; genus Sinocyclocheilus; species Sinocyclocheilus anophthalmus. The sequence continues at coordinate 442,490 of JADLZN010001346.1, read as the reverse complement.
TCTAAACTGTATTAAAACTCATATAGCTATCAATATCTAACCAGAAGACCAAAAGGAAGTATTTTGAAAGCCCCGGCTCTTTAATGCAGGTTTTCCCTTTGGAGCATCACGAGCGTTTGACCCTTATTAATAGTTGCTCACGAGCTCCCTCAGTATATGTCACATTCGTATGCAGCCTCTTATTTTTTTTTTGTAATGTTACGGAAAAATAAAGAAAATTAGCAGATTCTGAAAGGTGTCTGAAGCTCTTTTCACATTGACTTGGTTAGTGTTATAATGAGGCGTTGTAGGCTGAGGAATCTGTCATTTGGGGTGTTGTTTGGTGTGTGTGATTTTTCTTGAAACTCTCTAACACTCATGTGACATTGGTGACCAGTCTGCTCCAGTATTGTGAACTCGGAACTCTGACACTACATTAAACCACACTGACAGATCCTTAAACACTGACTGAGACGCTCTGTGTTCATGATGTCGCACTGCGCCATCACTAAAGGGACCTCATGTCGAGACCTCCTGACGGAAACTGTTTAATGCACACGTATGGAAATAATCAAGTTTTTACTAAACAACTGCTGGCTTCATCGTTTGTTTGTTTTAGGTTTACAAAAACACTACAGTGGTGCTGAGATACAATCATAATATCAGATGACAAAACAATGATAATGTAATACATATTATGGTATTGAATGCTTTAGTCATATACATGGTGATTTTTTTTAGTGGTAATAATGTGATATTTTTGTGTGAGTAGTGTTGTTCGTTATATTTAGCTGACAGGGTTCTGCTGGTGAAACAAAGTAATCCACTGCCAGTTATCAGGGAATATTAAAAACAGGCCTTGAAAGTCATGAATAAATCACAGTTCACTCATAGAAAGTGTGTATAATAGAAGAATGTTGTATATTATAAAGCAAATCAGCAGCACTGTGAAGGAAAAGGTCTTGCACTGAAATGCATTTGAAAGTTGTTGTTTTTGTCCATCTTTCAGCGGGTCTCTGACATTTCAGAAAGAAATCATCATTCACAGGATGAGCACTTACCATAATTAATAGCCAACGGCACAAATTATGCTAATGGTTATTTAAACGAGCACTTTCTGCTGCTTTGAAGGACTGAGATGGGCAATTAGCAGTGGACTGACATGTGTGTGTGAGTGAGTGTGTGTGAGAAAGAGTGTGTGTGTGGGTTTTTGAGCTGGAGTAGGGGTGGTGTGGTGTGTGCTGGTGGGTGTGTGTGGGAAGTGAGTGTGTGTGTGTTGTTGAGAGATTGTGGTTGTGTGTGGGTGTATTTGTGTTGATTGGGTGTTCTGTTCTGTGTGTGCTGTTTGAGGACGAGGTGTGAGAGTGGGTGAGTGAGCTGGTGAGGCTGTGTGTGTGTGTGTGTGTGTGTGTCGTGTTCTGTGGTGTTGTGAAGTGAGTGTGTGTGTGTGTGTGTGTGTGTGTGTGTGTGTGTGTGTGTGTGTGTGTGTGTGTGTGTGTGTGAGAGAGTGTGTGTGTGGGAGAGTGAGTGAGTGAGTGAGTGAGTGTGTGTGTGTTCGAGAGAGTGTGTGTGAGTGTGTGTGTGTTGTGTGTGTTTGTTTGTGTGTGTGTGAGAGAGTGTGTGAGAGTGAGTGAGTGATGGAGTGGGTGTGTGTGTTTGAGAGAGTGTGGTGGTGGGTGTGCTGTGTGTGGGTGGTGTGTGTTTGATGAGAGGGTGTGAGAGTGCGGGCATTTTGTGAATGGGACCGTGAGTGTGTGTGTGTTTGAAAGACGAGGTGTGTGTGGGTGTGGTGTGTGTGTGTGTGTGTGTGTGTGTGTGCCCTTTGAGCGAGGTGTGCGAGTGCCGGTTAGACCCCCCTAAGTGAGTGAGTGAGTGAGTGCTTTAGGTGAGTGCTGTTGTGTTTGACGGAGTGCTGTAGTGAGTGTGAGCGGTGTGTGTGTGTCAAGGTGTGTGTTTGAAGAGTGATGGTGAGAGTGAGTGATTGTGATGAGGAGTGTGTTGCTGTGTGTTTGCGAGAGTGTGTGTGAGTGGGGTGCGTGGTTTTGTGTGTGTGTGTGTGTTCTGAGAGATGTGTGTCGAGCAGTGACTCGATGATGTGAGTGAGTGGAGTTGTGTGTGTGTTTGAGAGAGTTGTGGCGTTGAGTTGTGTGGTGTGTTGTGGTGTTGGCCCTGTGTTGAGGAGTGGTTGTGGTGAGAGTGACCGTGACGTGATGTGAGCGAGGTTTATGAGTGTTTTTTTGTGTTTGTTTGTGTGTGTGTGTTTGAGAGAGTGTGTGTGAGTGTGTGTGTGTGGGTTTGTGTGTGTTTGTGTGTGTGTGTGTGTGTGGGTGTGTGTGTGTGTGGTCGTTGGTTGAGAGCGTGGTGAGAGTGAGGCGAATTTACTGTGAGTTGAGTGAGTGGCCGCCCTGTGGGTGGTTTGAGGGAGTGTGTGTGATGGTGTGTTTGTGGGCCAGTTTTGTGCCCAGTGTTGGGGAAAGGGACCTTTTAAAGTAATGCTTCAATATTGGGTACTCCATGAAAAACTAACTTATGGTGTTACTTAGTGCTTTTATGGAAAGTAATGATTGTCTTGTGTGTTCATTTGGTTCACTGTTTGTGGAAACAAGTAACCACTGGTTACTTTGTGTGGACCACCACATCCAACGTCATATTTTAACCTCAGACATAAGAATTACAAAATAAAATACAAGTACTCACTAAATTTGAGCATGGGTGGTTATCAGTAGCTAAACTATTAAAACAACCATTGTGTTACCCTAAAATAAACATTAATGAAAATAATTTAATTAAAAAAAACTTTAACTTAGGTTATTCAGCTAGGCTGCCAATGAAACCATCTCACAATTTCATTTAGTTTAACTGTACTAAAATGTACAGAAGATCCTGAAAACTGAAATAAAAATTATGAAAACTATATAGACATCTATTTAAACAAAACAAAAGATATTTATGTATGCTTTTTATTATACATTAGTTATTTTCAATGAGTTTCAGTTGACTGAAATAACTCAAACTAAAAGTTGAAATTTATTAGAAAATTAACTGCTTGTGTGTGTGCCAGGGTTTGAAAAAGTTCGTGTAAATTTTATTACTATTGCATCTGTTGCCTCCATACTAAGTACACTATTGTGTTACGTAGTTACTTTTTATGGAAAAAGTAATGCATTGTTACTTGTGTTACTGTTTTGTGAAAAAGTACCACTTTTGTTACTTTTTGATACTTTTTGTAAAATAGTTATGATTGTGGAATTATTTACATGACATTTAGCCCATGATATTTCTCATTTGCAGTGATGTTTGAACTGGATGTGTTTTTGAGAGATTTATTCTAGACTCGTATGTATTGATTTGTGCATGTGTGTGTGTGTGTGTGTTTCTGCAGGTATCTGGTGTTTTATTGTCCTCTGGATGCCGTGTACTCGCTGGCGTCCGTGTTGCCCGTGCGTCTGGTCTTGACGGCGATGAAGGAAGTGACCCGTACCTGGAAGGTTCTGGGCGGAGTCACACAAGCAGGAAGGAAGTACAAAGACGGTCTGTTTGTGATGATCGCGGTGGGCTGGGCTAAAGGTACTGCGCGACTCTAATTACACTCATCCATCCACGTTAGTTTTTTCCAGTCAGATATCGAGCGGGATGTGACAGTATTCTTGGCTTGACATTTCAGTGTTTAAAAGCTCAAGGTTATTTCATCACACTCATTATTAAAACCCATGATGCATTTCACCCCGCTGTCCTTCAATTACAGCAAGAAAAGCTTTGAAATATCAAGAGGTCGAGGTGACTAATTACAATCGCCACTGAAATAATAAAAGTTTAAGAGCCAAAACGCATCGGCGAGCGACTCGTGCATCATCCTGAGAGTTATTGACGGAGTTATTATCGCTAGCGGATGCTATCTCTGATCTCCAGACGTGATTGTGTGTCTGCAGGAGCCGGTGGAGGACTCTTGAGTAACTTCGAGCAGCTGGTTCGAGGCGTCTGGAAACCAGAAACCAACGAACTCCTGAAGATGTCATAGTAAGAGTCTTAAATATTCCAGATATACGACACAAGATCATTTCTGAAATGGTCACAGACACTGAAGTCAAGGGCAGCACCACATAGGTAGTATTTCACCTCCTATAATAAATTAAATAATATAATGTAATTTTGGCACTTCTGGGTTGAGTTAAACTAACTAAAAAAATTAAAACATTGTTGTTACGGAACTAAAAGAAGCTTAACGAAAATATATATATTTTTAAAGCTTATTTCAGCTACATTTTTAATTTCATTTAGTTTAACTTGTAGTAAATTTAAATAAAAACATGAATTAAAAAATATTACGACCCCATATTTTAAAAAAAAAGAAGAGAACTAGTTATTTATTCTATTTAATCTATCTTTTATATTTATTTCCTTGAGGTTTCAGTGACTGAAATAACTAAAACTAAAGTGAACGTTCTTAAAGGAAATTTGTTTAAAAAAATCACCCAAACTAATACCATATTGTTGTGTTTTTATAATTTAAGTATTTGTTTATATGTATAATTAACACATTTGTTTCAGTAAATAAAAAACAAAAAAATACAGACCTAGAAACTGAAAATTTAAAAAACTAATAAAAAATCAACGATTCCTTTTTTTTATTTAATTTTTTTATAAAAAACCGAAAATGATTTTTTAAAAAATAAATATTTTATTAAATAATTTAATAGATTTGGATTTGACAATTTTCTTTTTTTAAATGCATTTTTATTTCAGTTTTAGCTTTGCTTAATTTAATCAAGTTAAACTCAATGAAAATGAAAGATGTTGCTTTGACAATTTTAGTTAAAGTTTTAGATTTTTTTATTTCTTAAATTTAAAATGATATCTAAACATATAAAATCCCTCAGACAGTAGCTTTTGTTTCTGAATGTCTGAACATCATTTCAGATCTGCAGGATCTTTTCTCTTCTCTACTGTCGCTGTTCAAACGACATCATGCGGACAAAGTGCTCATGTTGAGGGCCCCACGCTCATTTGGTAATGAGCCTCATCAGGCCACTATAAATGAGATGAAAGCATCACGGATGAGCTGTTTTTGTCCAGATTTGATGGCGGTGTTTGTCTGCAGAAGCTGAGTCTCTTTCTCTCAGAATAATAGCGTTTGCTCCCAGAATGCCGCAGGTAGAATAATTGGCTTCTGTATTGATTTCTTGGAGACACTTGTTGTCATGGTTTTTGTGCGAGTGGCATTTGAAAGGGTTTGTGTGGAAGAACGCAGGAGAGTAAGCGGTATGTACTGGAAACAGAGATACATAACGTAGTATAAGTAATAACAGATAAAGGATAGTGTCAATAAGTAACAAACAAAGAATAGTAAATGCAACAAAAACACACAGAACGAAAATACTCAAGAGAGAATTATAGCTGGTAGTATAAGATGAGGAGAGTGTCTAAAGAACATGTTATGACTGATAGTATTGGAAAAATTGTTGTAGCATCAAGGTTGAAACTGGGAGCATTTGCAATATTTTTTGTTAGTGAAGGGGGGTCAGTTTTGCTCAAATTCAAACTGAGAAAATTAGAATTTAGCCAGGCCTTTAGCTCATTGACACGGGTAGATAGTGATGTGGTCTGGTGAATATAATCTGGTCTGCATGCAGTGTGTATCTGAATATCATCAGCATAACAGTGATAATGAAAACCATGATGACGGATAAAATGTCCAAGAGGCATGATGTAAGTAATGAATAGTAATGGCCATAGAACAGAGCCCTGGGGAACACCCTGACTGAATAAAGTAGTGGGAGATTTATAATTATGCATAGTGATGTAGTATTGTCTATCAGTGAGATAGGAAGAGAACTAGGGTCGTGCTGCACCTGAGACACCTATCTCTGAAAGGCGGGAGAGTAATATCTTGTGATAGACAGTATCAAATGCTGAGCTGAGCTCGAGCAGCAGGAGAATGGAGAGATTACCTGAGTCACCCGAGAGTAACAAATCGTTGACAACCTTAACTAAAGCAGTTTCAGTGCTGTGATGAGAGAGCGAAAACCAGATTGAAATGCATCGAACTGATGGCTGAGAGCTAGAAAAGACTGTGGCTGATTGGCATAATTTTCTAAATAAATGGTAAATTGGAGATTGGACGATAGTTGGTGAAATCAGCTGGGTCCAGTTTTTTTTTAAGAACAGGAATAACAGCAGCAGTTTTCAGTGAAATTGGAACAGTGGCAGAGATAAATGACATATTTACTAAGTGTGAGATAGGAGCATAAATGACAGAAGTACAGTATTTCAGAAGGAATGTGGGTGCAGGATCTAACTGGCATGTGGAAGAATTAGAGTTCTGTATTATTTCAGCAATTAAGGTTGGAGTTGTCAAGGTGAAATTATTTAACAGTTGAGCTTGCGCACAAGTAGAAGTGGTTGGTTCAGTACCAAGAGACCCACATAGAGCGTCCAGTTTTATTTGAAAGTGGCGCAAGAAAGAGCCACACAAATCATCACATTCATATTGACAGACTATGGCTAGGTGGCTGGACTAATTTATTAACCATGCTAAACAGTGTTTTTGGCCTATTGTTAGCTTTATTGATGATGTTGGAAATATAGGAAGAGCGTGCTGCCTTTAATGCAGTTTTATAATGCCTAATATGTTCTGAAAATATATGAAAATGGACAGTCAGGCCAGTTTTTCTAAAAAAGGCGTTCAAGCTGTCTGCCTTTTGCCTTCATAGCACGAAGCTCAGCGTTATACCAGGGAGAGGTGTGGGACAAAGGAACAGACCTAGTCCTAATTGGAGCATGCTCATCTAAAACATCAACAATAACAGAATGATATAGGTCAGATATCACAGATGGACAGGTGAATTTGAAAACATCAGAAATAGTAGAGGAAGCAACTGAAGCAGCAGAAGTATTTACATTGATAGCATTGATTTTGCGATAAGAAATGGTAGTATTACCAGCACATTTAGTAGGATGTATTAACGTAAAGTCAAAAGTGATAAGCTTATGATCAGAGATAGGGATAGCATGACTACTGATGGAGATGTTGTTCACACCAGACGTACAAACTAAGTCAAGTGTATGGCCACGAGTGTGGGTTGGGAAATTAACATTCTGGGTAAGATTAAAGCAGTCCAGGACAGTCTGATTTTTATGCCAAAAATCATTAGGATATTAAGTAAAGATCATGTTCCATGAAGATATTTTGTAAATTTCCTAACGTAAAATATATCAAAACTTAATTTTTGATAATTAATATGCATTGCTAAGAAGAACTTCATTTGGGCAACTTTAAAAGCGATTTTCTCAATATTTAATTTTTTTTCACCCTCAGATTCCATATTTTCAAATATTGTCCTATCCTAACAAACCATACATCAATGTTAAGCTCATTTCTTTGCTTATGATGCATAAATCTCAATTTTAAAAAATTGACCCCTATGACTGGTTTTGTGCTCCAGGGTCACACATAATCGAAAAATGTTCAATAAACACTGTAAAAAATATTTTGCCAACCCCTAAACATTTTTTTTATTTTTTTAGTATTTGGAATTTAATTTTTAGTTGGAAAAAAGGGAACGGCAATAAAATACAAGTAGAAAGAAATGACAAAAGCAATTATTGTGGAGTTAACTGGATTCAACACAAATGATAAGACAGTTCAGTGAATAGGCAATTTATTATTAATAATCATCACACTTACAATTCTTCCACTAAGTCAATATGGAGAACGGGTATGGTTGAGAGTGGTTTAAAACTGAAACATTTACATATAGAATGGAATCTCAGGCTGTGGTTAATTGGCTGTTTTAAAGTGTAGAGTAGGAGTTATATTAACTTTCCTCATTTAAACTTTGACCTCTGTGTTGTGTGTGTATTGTGTGTGGTAGTGCAGCGTTGTCCGTGTGTCTGGCGTGTGCGTGGTTGGTCTGCGCCTGTGGTGTTCTGTGTGTGTGTCTGTGTGTGGTGTGTCTGTTGTGTGTGGTTGTACTGTGTGTAGGGAGTTGTTATGTTGTCTGGACCGTGCGTTTTGTCTGTGTGTACTGCCTGCGCTGCGGTCGTGTGTTGTGGCGTGTGTGAGGGTATGGCGGTGTGTGTCTGTGTGTGTGTCCTGTGTGTGTGTGTCTGTGTGTGATGTGTGCTCCCGGTGTGTGTGAGGTGCTATGGGTCTGGCGCTGGGGTGTCTGTGTGTCCTTGTGCGTGCGTGTCTGTGGTGCTGAGTGTATATGTGTCATGTAGTGTGCGTGCTGTGTGCGTGTTGTGTGCAGTGTCTGTGTGCGACCCTGTGTCATGTGGTGGTCTGTGTGTCTGGTGCGTGCAGATGCAATGTGCATGTCTGTGTTTGTGTGTGTGGGTGTGTGTCTGTGTGTGGTGTGTGTGTGTGTGTGTCTGTGGGTGTGTGTCTGTCGAGTGAGTGCATGTTGGTGATGTGAATGTGCCTTGTGCGTGTGGGTCGGTGCGGTATGGTCGGTGTCGTGCGTTTATGTGGCTCTGTGTCGTGTGGGTGTTGTCTGTGCAGGACTCCGACCAAGGGAACGCTGCTGCGGATGCTTGTGTTCTCTTCTACATCAGGTGCCACTTTCTCCCCTCGATTCACACGCATCAGCTGATCTCATACTCACACGCTCTTCATCGTCACAACTAAGGTATGTGTGTTACAAAAAAATGCGATAAGAAAATAAACAAAATTTTAAGGTGCACAAATACTCAGAATACCTTACCGACACATAAATGTTATTAATATTATATTAGTAAAATTATAAAAACAATATTAATATTCTGTATTTTTTGTATGCTCGTATTTAGAACCACAGTCTGTAAATTATTTATAATCATTAATTTTTTGTGTGTGTATGTGTGTGTGAATAAAAATAGGTAGAATATATAGTTATATAGTATATGGACCATTTCAGTGTTGCAAACACGTGAGGACGTATGTTGTGGGCGGAGCCTATCTGCGTGGCCGAACACAGGGACAGTTTTAACGTTAGTAGAGTCTAGGCAAGCCATTGGAATAAAAAAAGAAAACTGAGTTTAAATTCAAACCAAATTCTGATTTTTTCTGTAAATTACCGATATTATATCTGGTAATTCTGGTAACCGAAACTCAACCTCGCTCATTCTCTCTTTTTCCTCCTCCCGTGCTCAGAAACATGCGTTAAATCCCACACTTCTGGCATTTTTTATCATCGGAAATGACAACTGCAATTGTTGAGTGGAAATTAAGTTATTAAAGTTTGAAACTAGGAGACCTATAAAAATTGCATTTGCAGCGGAAAAAAAGTCAGAATTGTGAGATAAAATAGGTCAACGTTACGTAATATGTAGGTTTAAATATTATTTCATGCTTTAACTGTAGGGCTAAGACATTATGTCCACCTATTGTTTAAATCTAATTTATGCTTTAAAGTAGGGTAATCATAGCAGGTTTAATCCACAGTCTGTCCGAGTAAACGTCTGCGTTTAGCTTCAAATGGCGTCTTTGACGACAGTACTCTATAAAAATTATTTGCATTCTGATCTTGACATCCAAAGGCACAACAATACATATTTTTGTCTTATTCCATGGATTTTACCCATCTCCCTCCACTTGTTCCCAGTGTTTTTCTGCCACCCCCTTGATGAGCGCGCAGCTGCAAGTGACGTAACTGTGACGTCTACTCCAAATTGGTCTATATATACAATAAAAAAAACACTTATTATACATGAATACCCAAAACTACACTTGGCAAATTAATCAAAATGGTAATAAACTATATTGCACTTTTATAGTTCTCCATTTTATAGATGTTGTGCTTTACAAACAAGTACAAACGGATATAAGTTAAACAGACATAAGGAGTAATCAATCAACCATGCCGGTTACATTATATATATATTATATATATATATATACAGTGGGGCAAAAAATTTATTTAGTCAGCCACCAATTGTGCAAGTTCTCCCACTAAAAAGATGAGAGAGGCCTGTAATTTGCATCATAGGCATACCTCAACTATGAGACAAAATGAGAAAAAAAAAATCCAGAAAAATCACATTGTAGGATTTTTTAAGAATTTATTGGTAAATTCCTCTGTAAAATAAGTATTTGGTCATCTACAAACAAGCAAGATTTCTGGCTCACAGACCTGTAACTTCTTCTTTAAAAGCCTCCTCTGTCCTCCACTGGTTACATGTATTAATGGCATCTGTTTGAACTCATATCAGTATAAAAGACACCTGTCCACAAACTCAAACAGTCACACTCCAAACTCCACCAATGGCCAAGACCAAAGAGCTGTCAAAGGCACCAGAAACAAAATTGTAGACCTGCACCAGGCGGGGAAGACTGAATCTGCAATAGGTAAACAGCTTGGTGTGAAGAAATCAACTGTAGAAGCAATTATTAGAAAATGGAAGACATAAAAAACCACTGATAATCTCCCTCGATCTGAGGCTCCACACAACATCTCACCCCGTGGGGTCAAAATGATAACAAGAACTGTGAGCAAAAATCCCAGAAACACACGGGGGGACCTAGTGAACGACCTGCAGAGAGCTGGGACCAAAGTAAAAAAGGCTACCATCAGTAACACACTGCAACGCCAGGGACTCAAATCCTGCAGTGCCAGAAGTGTCCCCCTGCTTAAGCCAGTACATGTTCAGGCCCGTCTGAAGTTTGCTAAAGAGCATTTGGATGATCCAGAAGAGGATTGGGAGAATGTAATATGGTCAGATGAAACCAAAATAGAATTTTTGGTAAAAAACTCAACTTGTCGTGTTCGGAGGAGAAAGAATGCTGAGTTGCATCCAAGAACACCATACCTACTGTGAAGCAGGGGGGTGGAAACATCATGCTTTGGGGATGTTTTTCTGCAAAGGGACCAGGACGAATGATCCGTGTAAACGAAAGAATGAATGGGGCATGTATCGTGAGATTTTGAGTGAAAACCTCCTTTCATCAGCAAGGGCATTGAAGATGAAATGTGTCTGGGTCTTTCAGCATGACAATGATCACAAACACACCGCCCGGGCAACGGAGGAGTGGCTTTGTAAGAAGCATTTCGAGGTCCTGGAGTGGCCTAGCCAGTTTCCAGATCTCAACCTCATAGAAAATCCTTGGAGGGAGTTGAAAATCCGTGTTGTCCAGCGACAGTCCCAAAACATTACTGCTCTAGAGGAGTTCTGCATGGAGGAATGGGCCAAAATAATAGCAACAGTGTGTGAAAACCTTGTGAGGACTTACAGAAAATGTTTGAACTCTGTCATTGCCAACAAAGGGTATATAACAACGTATTGAGATGAAATTTTGTTATTAACCAAATACTTATTTTCCACCATAATAAATTCTTTAAAAATCCTACAAAGTGATTTTCTGGATTTTTTTCTCATTTTGTTTCTCATAGTTGAGGTATACCTATGATGAAACTTACAGGCCTCTCTCATCTTTTTAAGAGGGAGAACTTGCACAATTGGTGGCTGACTAAATACTTTTTTCCCCACTGTATATAATATAGAGAGTTTATTGCAAAAGCGGGAGAAGCTCAGTTTTTGTAAAATGTTCAAAAATCATGTTTTTTTTATTATGTTATCATGTTTTTATTGTTAGTTAGCTGTATTTTTTTAGTTATTTTTTTAACCTAATCAAACTAACCCAACTGCAGTTTGATTGAGATTAATTGGAATGCACAAAGAAAAAACATGATTTTTGAAAATTGTTAAAAATGGAGTTATCTGTTTTTGCAAACGAACTCTTCATATAATATAGATATACCACAACCTGACTCGTTACCTCTATTCGACAAAAAACAGTCAAAACTTTCTTGACACATTTAATGCAAAATAGAATTAGAAATGCAAAATAACTGCATTTATAAGAGAACGCCACTCACTGAAGTAAACATGCAGTGTATCCAGGTCACAAATTATTGTAAGTGTACAGTGAACCGCAATGATAGTGTGTTTATTTACTGATAAACAAATATTAGCTGTGATTTCATGATTATAAAGCAGGCAAAGAGAGGTTTGATTGACCGGAGTGTGGTGTTTGAATCTGCTGGCATTCGTTTGACTGAATTTAACGAGCGAGCTGCTAAAGCTCATCAGAGTGAGTGGTGTTGCTCTCGTCTCTCGCCGTCCTCTTTTGCCCTTCAGTGTGATCCGCGCCGCTTCACGCTCTTACACGGCTCTTGCACGTTTTGCATCATTTTCATGTAATTGCATCATTCTGCTTCAAAAAGAGTGAAGTTCTTGAGCGAGACTGACGGTAAATCTGGAGTTCTTCAGTCTTATCTCAGCGCTTCGCTCCTTCAGCTTTCTGTTTGACTCATTAGTATAACAGGATTATACTTTCAGTCCTTTCAGATGTGCGTTCATCTTTGACTCTATTTTTGAGAAACTCAGGGTTTCTGCCAGTCTCCCACCAATTAAAATGCCTTAAATCAGTCTCTTAAACTCATAAACCCATGGCATTAATTGTTGCATACACTGCCAAAAAAAAAAAAAGTATTTGTGTCTTGCTTTCCAGTACAAACATCTAAACCTCCTTTAATCAAGATACATTTACTGGAGATGCAAAACAACTGAAGATAAGAAGTCTTGTTTTCTGAGAAAATGAAGTGAGTCTATGATTAGAACAAGAACAAATATCTGCCAATGGGAATTGAAAACTTAATTGGATTTTTCTTGAAGCCCATTGGCAGATATTGGTCCTTTTTTAATCATAAATTCACTTAATTTATCATAGACTCATAGAAGTTTTAGGCATTTGCACTGAAAAACGAGACTGAGGAACTACATCACTTTTATGCGGTGTGATCAGTAAAAGTTATTTTGATATTCTACAGTAGTTAAGCTATTTTTGTGTGCAAAAAGTATTGGAGAGCTGTGGTAAGTTGTGAGTTTTGACACAACACATCTGGTTTTCTGCTCATTTCTGAGAACATATTGACGTATTGTGTTTAACCCTTGTGCGTCAATTAAAAAAAGTTACACATAGGGACCTAATAGTGGACAAAAATGTCCACGTCAAAAAACTGCCATAAAAATTTTAAGCTTGGGAGCACAGAGTTAAGTTTGGTCTCATCTGCCCGTGGCAGATTATTGTTGAAGTAAAAAAAAAAAAAAAAAAAAAAAAGTCTTACGATGTTTCAGGTTTATGAAAATGTATTATGAACGATGTTTATAATAAAATATATAGTTTTCTGAAAATTGTTGAACTCTAGACCTGATAGAAAAACAAAGCCCATAAATCTAAACAACCGCTGTATTCAACATGTGAGGTTATTTGCCATATCTCAAATATTCAAATGAGCTTTCAGTAGATTTGGTTTGGGCGCTCCCCAGTAACAAAATTTACCCAGTAGAGGACAGCAAACTCCAGTGGTGACACGCACTGTGGTTGGAGTTGTTGATTTTGCCGAGTTTTTCTATCTCAAATTATTACAAGCAAAACCACACCCACAATTCTTTTATTTTATGACACACAAACAAACCACACTCTGACATCCAAACCAACACACCCACCCAATTATAGCTGTGATTTATTCCAGTTGCTTAAATCTGGAATAGAAGCAGGAAACAGTGACTAAATGCGAGATTTTCTTTATAGGTAAAACCTGAAAAAATGGCACCACCTGGTAAAAAAATTGTAAAAAGTTACATTTTGAAGCCTTGCCAATAGAATGAAAGCCTATTAACAAAAATGGCATAATTTTACAGTTAAAAATAACAGTTTTAATGGGTTTCAATGGGGACATTTTTCTCCTTAAGGTCCTGAGAGGATCCATTTTTTGTACCTAGTGCAAAACAGATTTATTAAAGGAAATTGAAGTGAAATAGTAACATTCCAATAAAAATACACACCTGTGCCAAAATGTATGCAGTTGGCAATAACACAGGCAAAATGATAAAAAAAATAAAAAAACTGAAAAGGACAAAAATGTCCAAAAAGTCGCACAAGGGTTAACTCAACTTTAAGAACGTCTTCCGTCTGTTGTTTCAGCCGAGGATGATGCTGTTGGTTACACGTCGTATCGTTCTCGCGTGGGGCTATTGACTTAACCAAGACTCTCGTCTTGTCCTCGACCTTTGACCTTTTCACCTCTGACCGACTCTTCCCCGATCCGCAACAAACCCAGCGGATTGGCTTCCGACGACCCGGACCAAACCCACCCCAAAGATGCAGAAAACACCAAAAAGACGGACTGAGTCGTGACGGAGAACAGAAGACCGACGGTTTTATTAGCTTATCTACACGTTTCCTGCGGATGAGGTTTCTTTTTATCTTGATATCTGATTATGTACATATTTTTTCAACTCATAGAGAATTCTATTCTGTGGTGGTGAGGATAGTATATTTTAATAATATTTATAATGCGTTCATGAATGCGATCGCTGAAAGTTGAACGCTGAGACCTGTTTAAGATGTTTTCGGTGCTGAAATGATTGAATATAATTCACTTGCTCTGACTCGTCTGTCTTCAGTTTGTTGTGTTTGTGAAAACATGCAACGGATGCTCTGCAGTGAATGGGTGCCGTCAGAATGAGAGTCCAAACAGCTGATAAAAACATCACAAGTTATCCAAATCTACAGACAGGCTTGTAAACGCCCTGCTTGATCTGTGCAGATTTCTCTCCTGATTCATACCAGAACACTTTTTCACTGGAGGAAGCGTTATGGATTACGGACTCAATGTTTTAGTTAAAAGCGTCTTAATGCTTGATTTGTTTGTCTTTAGTGTTACAGCTGACGGACTGGTTGAGTGATGTGATTATCGTGACTGTCTTTAGCAGTCTGTTTGGACTCTCATTCTGACGGCACCCATTCACTTGCAGTGAGACACTGATGCAATGCTACATTTCTCCAAACCTGATGAAGAAACAAACTCATTTAAATCTAGAATGGCCTAAGGTTGAGCACAATTGCACTTTTCTTGTGAACTGTTCCTTCAAGCTGAAGTGTATTTTTCTGCAAAACTGAACAGAAATGGAAAAATAGTGCGTTTTTTTCAGTCTTCTAATCAGACAGAGATAGCCCCGCCCTAAACGCGTATCATTGGTTGAGCCCGTGTGTCAATCAAACACATAATTCGTCTTGATCGCGCTCTCCATTTTCCCGCGCAATCGGGAAAATACTTTTAAACGTGCCGCGTTTTTTTCCTCCTAAGATTCGATCGCAATTCCTAAAGTTAATTATTCAATATAAACGCGAGTTAATAGAGCTGTAAAGTGTCTTAATTATAGAACATTTCCAGGTGAATGTTAATGACAGGAGCTGAAATAACGGACACGATTCACACAGACAAAGTTAGTACGTGATTCTGTCTCATTAGTCTATTAAAACTGATTAATGACAAGTTATTATAATCCACAGCATGTGAAAGATGATGTAGCTATATAGAGTTAAAGTTGAAACGGCAACAAAGAAGATTCTAAAGTGTGACACGCCGCACTGTTTAATTGCTCGTTATATCGAATGGCACGTTCTGCAGAAACTGGATTGGTGTTTTATTGTAGCTGTATGATTTATGTAATGGAATATGACTCTATGGAATATGCATTCCAGGCAGCAGGAAGAGATTTTCATAATCATGCTTTAGGTTTGTTAATGAGCGATCAACAAATTCAATTCTGTGATGAGGGGGCTATCAACGTCTCAATGGTTATTCCCCCGCCTAATATCCAACGTTAACAAAGCCCGCGGCGTAAATAACTCTGCCAAGACAGGTTCTCGCGGGAATTTCCTTCCACTGTCCTTTGTGATGTCATCATGACCCTAATACACCACGCCGCATACTGTTAGGCATTTTTACAGATTGATCGTTAACATCTTTATGACATTTTATTGGATTAGACACAAAATTAGACTGAAAAGGCGAAACTAATCCATATGTATATTCTGGTTGATACCCCTTTAATAACTCTGCACACAGTTTTTAAATACGTTTTAAGGCAAGACACCAGGTAAATAGTAATAAAACTATTATTTATTTCTAAAAAAAAAAAAATAATTCCCCGATACAGAATCCGGGGGGGAAAAATCTAAACCTTTCATTAAAAAAAAAAAAAATTTTTTTATTAAATTTTAACAATTTTTTCTTAAATTTGGTATAAAAAAACAAAAAAAATCCCGAATACAGAATGGAATTTCATAGTTGATTGATTTAGGCATTGCAAAAAAAAAATTTTTATACTAAAGTAAATACATTAAATAAGACTCAATTTTGCATGAGGCACACTATCTTTATAATATTCATTTCATTTGCGAACATCCAAAACGGATCTGAACATCGATATAACCAGGTTCATAATTCACAAAGGTTTTTCCAGAGGCGGTTTTGGATTCCTCTTATCACTCCATAAATCAACAAATACTGTCAACAAAACAAACATATTTGCACCATGCGTTAAGGAATAAAGTGTCATATAAATCAGTGTGAACGATGTACAGTATGAACAAATCCCTCGGTAAAAGCCTTCAGAATATAGAAAGAAATAGACCTGTACAGTTTGGTGTAACTATAAGAAAAAGATATGGATTGGGATTTAAATCTACAGATGCAAGTAGATGAAGTGCAATAGAATAAACACCTACTGTAAATGTTTGCATTTTTTTATTTAGAAAATCCAGATCTCAAAATCTGAAAACTGGCGAGTGCATGAAAACATGTTTTTGCCTGTAGTGTCTCGTCTTAAAGAAATGGGTCTGCGGTATATTGTGCAGTGAATCCGTCCTGTTGTGTTAGTGATGTCATCTCTCACACACACACACACACACACACACACACACACACACACACACACACACACACACACACACTTGTGCTCTTTGTGATGTCTCACTGACTCTGTGTTTTCAGTGACCGTGTGTGTGTTCTGAATGATGCCGAGCTGCAGCATCATGTGACGTCCACTAGGGGTCCCGCGGTGTGTGAGGGGCCGGCGAGGGACCGCCTCGCTCTCAGCGGAGCCGCAGCCGATTGGTGACACCGAGTGGTACGTCCCAAACAAAGGCAGACGCACACAAAGGGAGCTCACACACACACACACACGCCGGACCCTCCTTCTTTGTGTTCCTCTGCGCTGGAGACAAAGACGACACAGAAGCAGAACAAATCAGAGCAGCTCCATCTGTACAGCAGCAGCGGCTGGATCCACAGTTCACTGCTTACGGCTGAATCCTTTTACACAAACGCTACAATCCTGTCCTTCAAACCCTTGTGACTTTCTTTCTTCTGTGGACTGAGGGGTGTTTGAGCACATTCTTTCGGTTTCTGGTTTCGTGAAGAACCTTGTCCGTGAACTGCTCTTCAAAAAAACTTATTTTATTCTTTTAAAAAAAAACTTTATTATAATAAATAACCTTTTGTGCATCGAACAGGTTCCACGGATGTTAAAGGTTCTTCATAAATCCATCAATTCCAATAAAAAACCTTTATTTTTAAGAATATGTAGCATTATATTTGATTTGAACGCATGACAAAACTTGGTTAGAACACTAGTATTCTCAGCAGCTAAAAATGGTTTTGAAAATTCATCTTAGATCGCAGAAATAAATTATGTTTTACTAAATATTTGCATAGAAAACAATTCATTTATATTTAAATGTTTCAAAATTTTTACTGTATTTCGAACAAATAATTGCAGCCTTGGTGATTTATTTTTAAAGAACCCTTTTTTTTCAGTACAAAGGAGCTTTCAGGGTTTCTGCAGGTCTTAAAATGTCTTAATTCGCCCTTCCACAAAGTATTTTGCTGAATTACAGCAGAAAGTCTTACATTTATTAACTTCCACTCCAAAAAAAATAATATTTTCTTTAGTATTTTTGTCTTGTTTTCCAGTTCACATTTCTAAACTCCCTTCAATTTATTCCTTAAAGTTTCTTGAATTGCTCTTACAATGATCTTTAAAAAGTCTTACTTTTATCGGTTGCACTTTATTTGAACGTGTGTAATTTACATGTATGGTTAGGGTTTGGTTTAGGGTTACTTGCATGTAATTATGCATAATTTATTGTTATTATAATAGTAAGTACATGCAACAAGGACACCTTAAAATAAAGTGTTACCAATTCACTTTCATGATGCTTTCAAATTAGGTTCATGAATGTTAAAGCTTCATGGAACAAGAACCTTTATTTTCAAAATTCAAAATGCTGAAATGCAGGAAGGTCATTTCTATTTGCTTCTTGCATAAAGCATCATGTGACTTCATATGAATTACTGATGCTTTATGATAACGTTAATGCCGCTTTTCTCTGTGCCCAAGATATTCCTCAGAAATATGGGTTTGGTGAGTAAATGTTGATTTTTTTGCTGTAATATCTGTCAGGTTGTGAGTGTATTCTCAAACTGCATTAGTGCTGATGACGAGAGCGCCGGATGAGAGTGTGTTACATCACCGTCAGAGATTGAAGAGGGAAACAGGGACAGAATAACATCAGATATAATGATGCTGTTCCTCTGGAGGACAGACGCAGATCCTCATCCGTCTCTCATCGGGGCTTCAGTGATCAACCGGTGAGCTGCTGATTAACTGAGGAGAATTTGAGCCCAATCTACAGGTTTTCATGCTGCTGTGATGATTCTCTCGTTCTGCCATAGACATCATAATAGACGGATATATCAATGTGAAGGATATGTGACACTGGAGCACACAATCAGTCATAAGAGCCAATTTTGTGAAATTGAGATTTATGCATCATCTGAAAGCTGAATACTGAGCTAACATTGATTAGTTTTTGTTTCGGAGAGACTATTTGAAATTCTGGAATCTGAGGGTGCAAAAAAATCTAAATATTGAGAAAATCATCTTTAAAGTTGTCCAAATGAAGTTCTTAGCAATGCATATTACTAATCAAATGAAGTTGATATATTTACAGTAGGAAATTTACAAGATATCTTCATGAAACATGATCTTAATATCCTAATGATTTTTGGCATAAAAGAGAAATGTATAATTGTGACCCATACAATGTATTGTTGGCTATTGCTACAAATATCCCCCAGCGACTTAACACTGCTTTTGTGCTGCAGGGTCACATGTCGTTTATAATCTAGAACTTTCTGTTGAACCAGCTGCTGGCTTTGTTAACATTTCTGGTGTTCATGAAACCATTGTGTGATTATCAGCTAATAAAAGCCTAGAAGTCAATATAAATACTGTCGTTTGAAAGTTTGCGGGTTCTATTTTTTTGGTACATTACGACTTCGTTAATCAAGGATTCCTTAAAATTGTCAAAAGTGACAGTAAAGACATTTATGAACTTTCTATTCTTTGCTGATTTGCTGCTCGAGAAACATGTCTGATTATTAAGCACTGTTCAATCAGTCGTCGCTGCTCCAATATTTTTTGTGGACCGGTTAATCATACCTTCAAAAACTTTGTGGGTCAGACAGATTAACCCTAAAATATACTTTATTAATGGCTTGCATTAACATTGATGAGAGTGCCATCAAGACATTTTTAAATGTTACAAAATACTTTATATTTCAGATAAGCTGTTTCTTCTGACTTTCTATTCATTCTGTTCATCCTGAAAAAGAAATGAATCACTTTCCACAAAAATATTTGCAGCACGACTGTTTTCCAACCTTGGGATATCAGAATGTGTTCTCGGAGCAGATCAGCATATTATACTGCTTTCTGAAGATCATGTGACACTGAAGACTGAGTAATGACTGCTGAAAATTACCCATGCTGCTGCGATCACAGGAATAAATTATAGTTATACAGAGATTCACATAGAAAACAGCTGATTTAAATTCTAAAAATATTTCACAATTTTTACTGTATTTTTGCATCAAACAGGCAAGAAATGTAGCAAAGAGACAAAACTTTAGCAAATCAAATAATTCTGTACTGTTAATTATGGGACATTCTTTAAGCTTAGCAAAAAATGTGTCCCTGCAGCACAGAAGCAGTGTTGAGTCGCTGGGGGATATTTGTAGCAATAGCCAACAATACATTGTGTGGTTCGCAATTATACATTTCTCTTTATGTCCCAAAATCATTAGGAATATTAAGTAAGACCGGGGTTTTCCATGAAGATGTTTTGTAAATTTCCTAACGTAAATATGTCAAAACTTAATTTTTTATTAGTAATATGCATTGCGTAAGAACTTTTTTTGGACAACTTTAAAGGTGATTTTCTCCATATTTAGATTTTTTTTGCACCCTCATATTCCAGATTTTCAAATATTGTTCTATCCTAACAAACCATACATCAATGGAAAGCTTATTTATTCAGCTTTCAGATGATGCATAAATCTCAATTTCACAAAATTGGCCCTTATGACTGGTTTTGTGCTCCAGGGTCACATATTATCAACCAAATCAGGCCCTGGTACCGCTTGTGTTTCTCTGAACTCGTGTCAGTGAAGCGTCGTCACACGCGGGGTCTGCGATCAGTGTTGCTGGTGTTTGAGGCTGATCCGGGATCAGTTCAGGAGGGTCTCATTAGTATTCTGTCAGGCGTGCGCCACCCAGGCGAGACAGATAAAGAAGAAGCTATTAATCCCTGTAAGATTACCAGCGCTGATTCTCTGTCCCGCAGAAACACTCCAGACAGCTGGGATACATGCGCTGGGATTTTACAGTACATTCATTTATTACAGTGTTATAAATGCAGACGTGTTGAACACATGATCACTGAATCTCTTACAGGTCGCCATGTGTTTGAGCCGGCGGATGATTTGAATTCAGGCCGGTTGGGAAGAGACAGATGTCCAGCGATTCTGTACGACCGAATCAGCAAAAAATACCCCCCCCCGCTCACACACACACACACACACAAAAACGACCCCGGCCACGCTATCAGCTGCCCCTCTTTACAACCGCACGACTGTAAATTTGATGCTTTTAGAATCTGAGCGGAGAACCACACCTCTCACAACACACAGGCACACCCGGACACACACCTCATCCACTCACCACTCACCAGCACTCCACACACTCCCTCTCCCACACTCACACCCACACACTCCTCCATCACCACTCCCCCACACACACTTAACGCACACACACACTCCACACACTCCCACTCGCCCACCACCACACCACACTCACTCACCACTCGACCACACAACACACTCACTCGCACACGGACCACTCTCTCTCGCACACACACACACTCTCACATACACACACTCACCTCACCCCCCACTCTCGGCACACAGAACCCGACACACCACACCTCGTCTCACCACCCACCCACAACACACACACCCACACTCTCACACACTACTCACTCACACACACACACACACACACCACTGCTCTCTCGCACAACACCACCACACCACACTACACCACTCCCCCCACACCACTCACACACACACACACACCCACTCACACACTCTCACACACACACTCTCTCTCACACACACACTCACACACACACATTTCATATCATTTAATATTATAAATTTTTCAACATTGATAAGAATACAGACTTTATTAATAATTGCACACCAAATGAGCATTTTAGAATAGAATTGATCACGATTTTACAATATATTTAATTGAAAGTTATGGGTTATATTGTAAATCTGTTTTTGATCAAATGAATGCAGCCTTGTTGAACATAAGAAGCTTCTTTCAAAAACAAAGAAATCTCATATTTGATTGTTAAATGAAGTGTAATGTACTCCGAGTGAAGTCTCTTGAGCGAGACTGAGATCCAGAGTCTTGCATCAAACCCCTTAAGTTCATAAAACTCTTAATAATAACTGAGATGGTTTCATCATTCAGGGTTTCAATTGCTTAAAACTGTTTTCTTATTTTTAAAAAACTATTTTAAAACAAGGGTTAAAAAACCCCCCGTAAAATAGTACTTACAGACATGTCCTGTACCCTAACAATGCCTGCAGAATTCAAATATGTCGAACCCCTGTGAAAACAAAAATCAGGAACGGGAACAAAAAAAAAAAAAAAAAAATCTTCCAACTATTCATCTTAGTGTGCCAAATACACTTTCTCATGTAGGAGTTTAAATAGATTGAATGCGCAATACAGTTTCATCACCAGTGTGAAATATTCTCTTCATTTCACTCACATTAGGAAGTGTAGTAGGAGTTATTTTTGGACCTTGTTTTGCTCAATGAAATGTGTCTGTTGGCAGGTTGTTTTTGTGAGACCAGAGGAAAGCACCATCTGCTCCAGACGGTTCATCACAGGAGGGACAAGCCAACCCGCATAAACCACCGTGATAGTGTTCAGCTGGACCACACACACACACACACCACACACTCAGACCCCACACACACACTCACTCACACACACACACACACACACTCACTCACACACACACACACACACACTCACTCACACACACACACACATTCACTCACTCACTCAGACACACACACACTCACACTCACTCAGACACACACACACACACACACTCACTCACACACACACAGCACACTCACTCACTCACTCACACACACTCACACTCACACAGACACACACACACAGACACTCACTCACACACACTCAACGACAGGTGATGATCTTAAATGCAGCAGATGGTTGACAAACGTCTGGCTGCAGAAGTCAAGGTGAACGCTCTCCACCTGTTTTTTTCCTGACAGAGAGCTGGACAGGTAAGACACTGAGGACAGGTGTTCACACACACACACACACACACACACACACAGGCATCACATTCAGCTGCAGAGAATCAACATGACTCACAGGCACAAAACCAACTGATGCAGTACAGATGAAACCAGAGTAAAGGGATTTAAAATATGACTAAATGCTAATTAAAATAACAGTTCACCCTAAAATGAGTATATACACATCTTCGGTCCATGCAAGATCAGGATGAGTTTGTTTCCTTCCGTCAGATTTAAAGAATTGCATCAGTGTCTCAGCAATGGATGCTCTGCAGTGAATGGGTGCCGTCAGAATGAATGACTTTGGAAGTTACAGTCATCACTCGCTCTCGCGTCACAGTCAAACAAGAACATGTTTCCACAACAGAAGCTCAGTGGAAACTCTCGCTCTATTCTCCTTGTTCATCTCTGTGTTTTGGAGATGAAGGTGAGAAACATCGCTGAAGTTTTATCGGCTATTAATAGTCTTGGAGCAGCTGGCCTTGACCTTCAGTATGTAATGAAGTGCACTAATATCCGGCTCTAACGTGAGCGTCAGCGCCTGTGAGGAAAATAAGCATGGCTGACTGCTTCCCTCGCTTTTCATAATACCGTCTTCAATGACGGTTGCCTTGAATGTGTCCGAGCGCAGCATCATAATCATAACCCACGGGAGAGATCGGACACATGTACACAAACAGCTCAGGAAAAGTTTGCTTCATCTCCTTCAGCCTTAAGATCCAAACACAAAGCCTTCCTCATCCATCAGAGCTGATTTCATCTGCATCACACTGATGTAAAAGCAGCAGAATTTGCGTGCAGGACTTGCTGAACCACAGAGAGCAATCACTCAACGTGTCGTATTTACTAGCAGAGAAACACTTTCTGACAATAAAAGAATCACGGCGTAAGGTAATGGTCATAAATACATTTCAATGTGTGAAACTGTACTTGGGCCCTTTAAGAGGTCACTGCACTACATTTCCCATCATCCTCTATGGCAGCTAGAAAATATCATTTAAAAAGAAGCAACCAATTACTTGCGTAACTGAAAACTGCTTATAGGTACTTGAATACATTAAAATATTTGAACAAACCTAACCAAAAGGAACACAATTCACAGTAATGCACATTAGCTGGACCCACCATGGAAAACACAGTTTTAAACATGTTTGAGCTGAAGAAGTGATGTTTTTAGTGATTTGACATTGAAGCTTGGCAAACAGTTTCCACAGTTAATCAGATAAATTTAGACATGCATTATTGTAAGTAGTTGTAAAAGAGCAATTTCAAGATCACCATGAAATACATACAATGCTTCCAGTTAAGACAGGAACATGTGAGGTGAGATCACATGCCCTTCAAACAAGAGCTGACTTCCTTCCTGCTATTCTTCACCTGTCATTCTGAAGTGTGTGGAGCGTTCAGCTCATCCAGACCCAGACAGTCTGTCCTTCTGTCTCTGCAGCTCTGTAACTACAGGCTACAGCTAATGTTTCTTCCTGTCTTACTGAGGAACATTCGTAAAGAAATATCAGTAATGCTTGGAAAAAGTCTCTTCCACTAAGCTGGATGCTATGCAGTTCCTAGTGTATTCTGAGTGTTTTAGGCTATTGCTATGCGGTTGCTAGGGTATTCAGAGTGTTTTAGACTGTTGTTATGTGGTTGCTAGGGTATTCTGAGTGTTTTAGGCTGTTGCTATGTGGTTACTAGGGTGTTGTGAGTGTTTTGGGCTGTTGCTATGTGGTTACTAGGGTGTTGTGAGTGTTTTAGGCTATTGCTATGCAGTTGCTAGGATATTCAGAGTGTTTTAGGCTGTTGTTATGCAGTTGCTAGGGTGTTGTGAGTGTGTTAGGCTGTTGCTATGCGGTTACTAGTGTGTTGTGAGTGTTTTAGGCTATTGTTATGCGGTTACTAGTGTGTTGTGAGTTTTTTAGGCTGTTGTTATGTGGTTGCTAGGGTATTCTGAGTGTTTTAGGCTGTTGCTATGCAGTCGCTAGGATATTATGAGTGTTTTAGGCTGTTGATATGCAGTTACTATGGTGTTGTGAGTGTTTTAGGCTGTTGTTATGCGGTTACTATGGTGGTGTGAGTGTTTTAGGCTATTGTTATGCGGTTACTAGGGTGTTGTGAGTGTTTTTACTATGTTTATGCCGTTACTAGTGGGTTTGTGAGTGTTTGTGTTTTTTTGTTTGAGGCTTTGTTAGGGAGTTCAGAAGTTTTTAGGCGTGCTATGCGGTTGCTAGGTGTTTGGGTGTTTTAGGCGTTTGTTGCGGAGATCAGAGTGTTTTAGGGGGCTGGTGCTAGCGTGTTTGGGTTTTTAGGGCAGTGTTAGGGTTCGAGTGTTTTAGGCTGTTGCTATGCGGTTGCTAGGGTGTTTTGGGTGTTTTAGGCAGTTGTTAGGGAGGTCAGAGTGTTTTAGGCTGTTGCTAGGGTGTTTGGGGTGTTTTAGGCAGTTGTTAGAAAGTTCAGAGTGTTTTAGGCTGTTGCTATGCGGTTACTAGTGTGTTGTGAGTTTTTTAGGCCGCTGTTCAGGAGTGTCAGCGTGTTTTGAGTCTGTTCCTATGCGTTGCTAGGGTGTTTTTGGAGTGTGTTTAAGGACAGTTGTTATAGGGAAGGTCCAGTGTGTTTAGATGCTGTTGCTAATGGCGGATTGGCTTCATGGTATTTTGGGTGTTTTCGGCAAGATTGTTCTCAGGTCATAGTTTTGCGTCCTGTTGCACGGGTGTTTTGGGTGTTTTAGGCATTTGTTAGGGAGTTCATCGTGTTTTTAACTGTTGCTATGCGGTTCTAGTGGGGTTTTGGTTGGGTGTTTTAGGCGTTCGTTAGGAGGTCAGATGTTTTAGCGTTTGCTATGTGGTTATCTAGGTGTGTTTGGGTGTTTTAGGCAGTTCTTAGGAGGTCAAAGGGTTTTAAAGCTTTTTGCTATGTGGTTGCTAGGGTGTTTTTAGAATGTTGCTACGCAGCTGCTGGGATGTTCTGGTGTTTTTAGAATGTTGCTATGCGGTTGCTAGGGTGTTTTGGGTGTTTTAGGCCGTTGTTAGGGAGGTCAGAGTGTTTTAGGCTGTTGCTAGGGTGATTCTCCAACTGCGTGTTTCCTAGGCAGTGTTACGGCGTTCAGAGTGTTCTTAGGCTCTGCTATGGTGGTTGCTAGTGTGTTTTGAGTGGTTGTTAGCATGTTGCTAGTGTGTTTTGAGTGGTTGTTAGTGTGTTGCTATGCTGTTGCTAGGGTGTTTTGGGTGTTTTAGGCAGTCGTTAGGGAGGTCAGAGTGTTTTAGGCTGTTGCTATGCAGTAGCTAGGGTGTTTTGAGTATTTTAGACAGTTGCTAATGTGTTTTGAGTGTTTTAGGTTGTTGCTATGCAGTTGCTAGGGTGTTCTGTGGCTGGTTTCTAGGTGCAGGCTCATGCTTCAGCAGATCTATTGTAATCACTCTGCTCAGATCAGGCGGGATGAAGATCGATCTCCTCACCATGAGGACTCTATAAACAGACTCGTGCTCTTCCTGAAGACTCGTATCCAGAGGAACGGCTCCGGAGGACCTTCAGCTCAAGGACGTCTGCGCTTCCTCCTCTTCCTTCAGAGTTCTTATCTACCATCCAGCGTCAGGCTTCATACACACTTCCTGTTCCTCCAGCTCCTGTCCCTCACACACACACACACACACACAAATCTGATGTGAGTGGTTCCGTGTGAAAGGCCACGATGATGATTCTCCTAGGGAAAGAAGCGCTAGACTCCCCACAGCACTCACGCGAAGCTAAATGATTTTAGCAGGGCATTCTCAGTATCTGGGACCGATAACATGAAAGATGACGTTTTCCTGCTCATCAGGGAAACAACACTCAAATCCCTTCACACACACACACACCCACACCAACACACCCACACACACACACACACTCACTTCACACACTCACTCACTCACTCACTCACTCACATTCATTCACTCACTCACTCACTCTCACACACTTGCACTCACTCACTCACACACACACACTCACACTCACACACTCACAGACAGACACACTCACTCACACAACACTCACTCACTACTCACTCACTCCCTCACTCCATCATCACTCACATCACCTCACACACACCTCACACTACACTCACACTCACCTCACACACCACACACACCACACCCACCTCACTCACTTCCCGTCACTCACCAACACTCACACTATCACTCACTCACACACACACTATCACTCACACTCACTCACTCACACTCCTCACTCACACTCACTCACACACCACACACTCACACTCACTCATTCCCACACAACACTCACTCACACACACGACATACACTCACCTCACACCACACCCTCCCTCACACACAACACCACACCACTCACTCATCACGCACCACTCGCACACACACCACTCTCCCACACCCCTCACCCACCACTTCACTCATCACACACACACACACACACTCACCTCCACACACACACACTCACACACACTCACTCGCACTCACACACACACACACACTCTCACTCCACACACTCACACTCTCACACTCACACACACACTCCCTCACACCCACACATCACTCATCACACTCACTCCGTCACTCACACACACTCCTCCTCACACCCTCACTCACTCACACACACACACAATCTCTCACTCACACACACACACACACAATCTCTTTCTCTCACACACACACACACACACATCCTCACACACACACTCACTCACATACTCACTCACACACTCACTCACACACAAAACACACACACACACACAAACACACACACACACACACACACACACTCACACACACACACACCACACACCACACACCACACACTCACACCACACACACACACACTCATCACTCACACACCACACACACAACTCACTCCTCACACACACACGACACCAACACCACACACACACACCCACACAGCCAACACTCACTCCGTACTCACTCACACACTCCACACCAAACACTCCACATCCTCCCCACACGACCCACACTCAACTCACCACTCACACTCACACACCACATCTCACCCACTCACACACACAAACACACACACACGCAGCTTCGTCTGATACGACCTTCTTTGAACCCAACACAAACAGCGTTCAAAGCCATCAAGGGTTCACCAAACGAAAGCCTTCTAAGACTGATGGATCCCACAGGTCTGTTCTGAGGAAAAACAAGACAAATAGTGAGGAAGAGAAAATGCTTCTCAGATCATTAGTTGCTGATGTCAAAGGTCATACAAAGGTCTTAACTAAAACTAACATGAAAAGCATTAAAGAAAAACATTTTTGATACTTGAAATAAAATAATTGAAATGTTACACACTCAACCTATTTTTTTATTCATCTCTTCCATTATTGTGTAATTGAAGTATTAACAGACTAATCTAAAACAAACTAGATAGACTTAATAATAAATTAAAAATGACAAAATGCAACAAAAGACTAAAATGACATTAATGAATTTAAAGTATTTAACAACAAATTAAAATGGAAAAAAACATTCCTACCCTTGAACAAAATTCAATACAATAGAAATAATTAAATATTACCATAAGTAATTGCAAAATTTATAATAACTATACAGAATATTTTTAAATAATAACAATTACAACGAACACACTTTCCTGAAACATTCAATTAAAAGGTAAATTGAATATAAAAATTAAAAGTAATTCAAATATTAATAAATTCCTAGTACATTAATGCACTAAAGACATCTGGGCCTCGACTTATCAAACTAGCATTTCTGACAACACTCATCTACACACTGAAAAAAAAATTATCATTTGAATTGGACTACCTGTTTGCAACTCAATTATTTTAGCGACTTTAAATAACAAATTTCGTTGACCACGTTCAACATTTATTCTTATTTAAAATGTAGCTAAAATAATGGTTTGGCAAACCACTTACCTATTAAAAAAAAAACATTTTACATTTTTTTCAGTGTAATACTCAGCCAGTTCAGCCGGTTGGCATGCACGCCCTCATCCTCAAAAACCATCCACCATTCATGAGTTTATCCCAAGTACGAGTCGCCTGCCGTGAATACTTTCATCGCTAGAAGCCAAATCGACCTGTAAAAATTTACGGCAAAAACGGCAGCTGTGGTTGATGGCAAATTTACAGTACAAAAATACAGTACACATTTTAGGTTTTACGGTTATTAATCGTAATTCTACAGTTAAATACCGGTAATTTCTTAACTGAATCATTTGTTTAATGACACCAACCTATGAAGTCGGAACGCTGTTTTGTAGTTTTGTAATACCGGATAACACCAAGCAGATGAGACAGTCACACGATGACCAAGCCATCACAGCAGCTTTTAGATAATACGATAGGAAGAGAGCACAGCGTCTTCACACAAACCGAACACCAGCAGGTACACACATGAACTGAATTAATGCAATACACATTCATTGAACACCAGTAGGTTTAACACCCAACCCCCTAATATACCACAACTGGATAAGGAAAAAACTGAGAACAAAAAACTCAAATGTGAATGTAACGCAGGGAATTCTGGGAATGTCAGTTTTCCGGGTATTCCATTCAATTATACTGTCTTTTTCATTCCAAAAACCGAATACTAACCGTAAAATTAACCATGACTGTCCAATGACAGTTTCGCGTACACTGTAAAAAATTATTGTGATTTTAACGGTAAAAGACTGTAAAAATGCGACAGTAAAAACCTGTTAAATGGTTAACGGTAAATTCCCCTACTATATACTGTGAAAATCTGTATTGGACATTACATGTAATTTTTTTACGGTAGTATACCGTTTTTGGAAGTGTAAAAGACCGTATAATTTACAGTGAATAACCGTAAATTGACATTCCCAGAATTCCCTGTTACATTTACCGTACATACTGTATTTTTTACGGTAAAATTCCAGCAACCACATCTGCCGTTTTTTTACCGTAAATTTTACGGATTTTTTTTTACAGTGTATTTAGTAGGGTAATTTACGGTTAAATTCACGGTCATTTTTTACAGTAAAGTCAAAATATGATAAATAATTCTAGTAATGTTTGTGTTGATGTTAAGCGTAAAATATCTAGATCCTTATGCAAAACCACTGACTCTTTTGACCAAAGCAGTTCATCGTGGTGAAGACAATCGCTGAATGCATTGCATCAAGCTCAGCCAGTAGATCTGAGATGCAGAAGTGGATGAGAGAAGCGTCAATTACGGCTTGCATTGTGTTGAAATACGTGCGTGTGCCCTTCATAGTGAACTTGAGTTATTAAGGACGATTGAAATTCGGCAGCGGTGTGCGATTGAGCCGGGATTACACAGGTGTCTCCGTTATTCTGCTCTTCCTCAGACTTAATGAGAACAGAAAGCTTTGTTGTGCTGAGATCCTCTATTCACCGGCAGCAGGCTCTAACCGCCGAGGAGGAATGACATCTAATACCTGAGGGCACTTCCTTATCTCCAACCTGTCAAAACCAGACACGCCGATCATTCAGAGCAGCTTTAGGCCGCAGAACGCAGCAGCCAATGGCAAACAGCGCTCCATATTTCCATTGTAAGAAGCTCAGTGGAACGCAGCTTCTTCCTCGTTCTCCGTGTTTTGAGGATGAGATGCTCCTGACGGATGTGAGATGTGAACAGTAACAGTATATGTGTAGGTGAATTAATTAGTGCTGTTCACTAGTCAGTCATCACTAGTACCAGTGCTGATAGTGATATGGTGAACATGCCATCTTTTCTTACTCTTAAAGGAATAGTTCATGCAAAAATTAAAGTTTGCTGAAAATGCGCTCATCCTCAGATCATCAGAGATCAGGATGAGTTTGTTTCTTCATCAGGTTTGTAGAAATGTAGCACTGCATCAGTGTCCCGCAATGGATGCTCTGCATGAATGGGTTCCATCAAAATGATAGTCCAAACAGCTGATAAAAACATCACAATAATCCAACACACTCGTCCATCCTTGACATCGGCTAAGACATAGCTGAGAAGCGTTATTATGAATTATGGACTCATATTCTTAGCATTTACAACGTCCGTAATGCTGGTGTGTTATCGCTTATTGTTCTTCGTCCATGCTCACTGATGGACTGGAGTTTTGTGGATTATTGTGATGTTTTTATGTTTTTATCAGCTGTTTGGATTCTTATTCTGATGGTACCCATTCACTGTAGAGGATTCATTGGTGAGCAATTGATGCAGTGCTACATTTCTCCAAACCTGATGAAGAAACAAACTCATCCTAATCTCGGATGGCCTTTATTGTCCCTTTATTTGTTGTTTAAATGAATGTTTCTGCATGTAAACCAAAAATGTACAACTTTATTTACAGGATAGTTATCGCAAGGGTAAGTTTTTCATTTTATTTGTGATTAAATATTTCAAGCCAGTCACAAAAGTTATTACAGTAGGACAGGAGACGTGTCAGACAGCTGTAAAGTTTCTGATGATTTCTGGCCAGTTATTCTGTTTCTGTTGTAACATCAGTCTGTGTTTAAATGACAGAGAGATGGGTTTGATCCGTGAGTCGTGATTGGTTTATTCATGTTGTTCTATTGTGGGTTGTTTGCAGTAAGGCAGTGCTTTTTGTATTCAGCGCTGAGAATGAATCAGTCGGGTGTCTCAGAGCGAATTTACCAGAGTATTGACTGAAAGAAGCTCTTGATTGTCTCCAGGACAGACGTGTCTCTTCATGAAGGTCTCGCGGCTCCTCCGCATGCATCATATTCATAGACGGATCAGAAATCACCAGATGAGGGATGACGGCTGATGAAATGATTATGGTCACGCTACGAAAATACAGAAACATCACTGAAGCATGAAGACACTGCTCATTCACAAAAGCTTCTATATGTGTTTTCTCTGTATGAGTAAAGGCCAAATTCACAGCACAGGAATCAATGGATATCATTCAACCTGATCTCACAGGAAAATGCAACTTTTAATAATAATAATAATGCATTTATTTTATTTAGCACCTTTAAAAGTGGGACCTTCTCAAAGTGCGTACAGAAAAACAACAGCAAATAAATAAAACCAATAAAAACGCACAAAAGCAAGGAAAAAGTCAAAAACGAAAGATGTGATTTAAAAATGCCCAGGGATTTTACAAGGTGGTGATTTTGTGTGAATTCATACACTGTTAAATAACTGAATAAAACAAAGTCTTTCACATCATGTTTGATACAATAAAATACTATTTCAGTCTTCTGCTGCAAAATTTCGTTACAAAATGTCTAAACACCGCAGCAGCTTAGTTACTTTTCACTTTTTCTCTTTCAATGATACCAAACATGAATCTGTTGTTCAGTCAAGTTCATGTTCAGTGATTTCAGCAGAAGCTCTTTAAGACTCAAGTTCAGTCCAGTTCTGGGGGAACAAAAGTCAGAATTCTGAGTTCTGGCAATTGCATATTTACATTTTGCAATTCTGACGTTTACATTTCAAAATTCATCTAGAGTTTACATCTTGCAATTATAACATTTCTCTGAGTTTACATCTCACATTTCTGACTTTTACATCGTCATTTTGTTGAAGTGTGGCCAAGTTACGTCTTTAACAACATTTGTTTTATACAACGCAATTATGAGTTTATAGCATGCAATTCCACACAGAATAAAAAAAATATAGAAGGTAATTGTAACTTTTTTTTTTTTTGCAATTCTGACTCAAAACTTTTTCTCAAAATGATGAGTTCATATCTCCTCCTCGAAGCGTCTGGGAGGAACTTCTCTATAGTTTCAGGAGAAATCTCAATATGAACTCAATCATTTCTCATCTGAACCCTTCTGTGAATTTTGGGTCTTCCTGCTGCGCTTCTCTTGGGTTTTCACTTTCAGTAGATGTAGCAGAGGATTATGGGTAAAACTTCTTAAGCCAGCTTGTTATAAAAGATTTGCTTCTTTTCGTCCATATGAAACATGATGCTTTAAGACGTTGCTGCAGGTTTGACTTTGTGTCAGTCGTTGTTGGTTATTCCATCTCAATAGAGAATTATGGCTTAAATTGTATTCTGTTGCTGTTACTGGCTGTAGAGTTTAACACAGTTAAAGTGACTTACATCTTAGGTTCTTCTGAAAGTAATGGAGGTCAAAAACATTTAAGTGGATGCTGAGGGAACGTGAAGCGTGTCATCGGAGTTCAACAGACCAACGAACACATCCATTCTAACTCATTCTGGCAATATAACAGTCTGTTTTAATGTGCAGCTGAAAGTGTGGTGACATTCATTTCTGTGCTGAGCTTTAAATCTGAATTTTCTTAGTAGAGTCTGTAAGCCTTGCCTTGAGATCAGGTGTTGAATGTTAACGTCAGTGTTGTGATTAACATTCTGCGTTCAGACAAAGAGATGGTGTGTTGCTTATTTCCTCTTTATACGTTCAGTACAGACTTCAGGGGAGTTTATTTATTTGGAGAGTGAGATATTGAGCTGGACGTCAATCAGAATGAAACTCCTGTTTGACTTCATTCACAGCAGAAACAGACAAACTCTGATAGATACCTGAGCAACTGCCTAGCAACCACCTGGAATGTCAGAGCACCAGAGCAACTGGCCAGTAACACCTTAGAAACCAACCAAAACGCCCTAGCAACCAACAAGAAATGTTAGAACACCCAAGCAACCACCTAACAACACCCTAAAAACCAGAGAGGTAACACCTAGAATACCAGAGTAATGACCTAGCAACACATTAGAGACCAGGCAAAACACCCTAGAAACTAGGTAGCAGAGTTAGAACACCCTAGCAACTTTTTAACACAAGAGCAATGGCCTAGCAACCATCTAACAATGTTATAACACCACAACAGAAACAAGGTAGCAGTGTCAGAACTCCCAAGCGATTGCCTAGCAACACCCTAGCAACCAGCTAGCATTTACATTACATTTAGCAGACGATTTTATCCAAAGTGACTTACAATTGGGGAATACATAAAGCGATTCTTCTTAAAGAGGCAAACAGACACAGGAAATGCTCGTAATACCAAGTTTCAGGCATTGTTTAAATAAGTACAAGCCCGGAACGGTGAACGAGAATGTTCTGGAAAGTGATTTTGAGCCTCTCTGTGATAGTACCACGAGGCGTCGCTCACTAGCGGATCTCAGACTTCTGGAGGGGATGTAGATTCGTAAGAGTGAGTGGAAGTAGGCGGGTGCTGAGCCTGTGGCTGTTCTATATGCAAGCATCAATGTCTTGAACTTGACGCGAGCCGCAACCGGTAGCCAGTGCAAGGAGATGAAGAGAGGTGTAACAAAAAACCAAAAATACCAACATGGGCTCTTTTGGGCTCTTTGAAGACCAGTCGTGCCGCTGCATTATGAATCATTTGTAGAGGTTTGATTGTACATGATCAAAGTCCAGCCAAAAGAGCATTGCAGTAGTCCAGCCTAGAGATGACAAGGGCCTGGACAAGAAGTTGTGCAGCATGCTCCGTTAGAAAGGGCCTGATCTTTCTGATGTTGTGCAATGCAAACCTGCAAGATCGAGCAGTCTTTGCAATGTGGTCTTTGAAGGTCAGCTGGTCATCAAAGATTACACCAAGATTTCTGACCGAAGTTGATGGGGTAATTGTAGAAGAGCCTAGCTGGATGGAAAAATCATACTGTAGAGTTGGAGTGGCAGGAAAGACAAGAAGCTCAGTCTTTACCAGGTTGAGCTGTAAGTGATATTCTTTCATCCATGCCGAGATGTCTGCCAGGCAGGCTGAGATCCGTGCAGCTACCGTTGGATCAACTGGTTGAAATGAAAGATAGAGCTGTGTGTCATCAGCATAGCAATGGTAGGAGAAGCCATGTGCCTGTATGATAGGACCCAGTGATGTAGTGTAAATGGAGAAGAGGAGCGGTCCAAGAACTGATCCCTGAGGAACCCCAGTGACAAGTTGAAGTGCTTTGGATACCTCCCCTCCCCAAAACACCCTGAAAGACCTACCATCGAGATAGGATTCAAACCAGCGAAGTGAAATCCCTGTGATTCCCAGTGATGAGAGGGCAGACAGGAGAATCTGATGATTGACAGTGTCAAAAGCAACAGATAGATCCAGCAGAATAAGAACTGATGATTTGGAATCAGCTTTTGCAATCCGCAAGGCTTCCGTGACTGACAGTAGCACAGTCTCAGTTGAATGGCCACTCCTGAAACCTGACTGGTTAGTGTCCAGTTTGTTGTTCTGTGAAAGAAAATGATATCTGGTTGAAAACAACTCGTCCGAGTGTTTTTGCTAAGAAAGGAAGGAGAGAGATAGGTCTGTAGTTATCTGTAAGTGAAGTGTTTAATGTATGTTTTTTGAGCAGTGGGGTTATCCGAGCATGCTTGAATGCAGTGGGGAAGGTGCCTGTGAGGAGAGATGTATTGATGATGTGTGTGAGTGTTGGTAAAAGTGTAGGAGAGATTGCTTAGAGGAGGTGTGAGGGGATTGGGTCTAGAGGGCATGTTGTAGGATGGCTGTAGAGGAGATGTTTCGATACTTCTGCCTCAGTGAGAGGACAGAAGGAGAAGATGGGAGTTTTAGCAGTGGATGTGGATGGTTTGAGGTCCTGTGTGTGGGGCTGAGAATTGACTACTGATTGTTCTAGTTTTTTCTGTGAAGAATGTGGCGAAATCATCAACTGTTATAGAAGTGGTAGGAGGTAGTGGAGGGGGACAGAGGAGAGAATGGAAAATTTTGAAGAGATTACGTGTGTCTGGAACGCTGTTGATCTTGTTGTGGAAGTATGAAGATTTGGCAGTATGGACTTCAGCAGAGAAAGATGAAAGCAAAGACTGATGCATACTCAGGTCTGACGGATCTTTTGATTTTCTCTCAGCTGCCCGGAGTTTGGTCCGATGCTCACGAAGAACATCGGATAACCAGGGGTTAGAAGGGGCAGCCCGTGCTGGCCTGGAGGAAAGAGGACAAATATAGTCTAGACAAGAGGTTAAAGTAGAGCATAAAGTGTCAGTTGCTGCATTCACATCCAGAGATGAGAAATGGGGAGGTGAGGGAAGAGAGGAGGATACAACGGAGGAAAGATGGGAGGGGGAAAGGGAGCGTAGGTTTCGTCTAAAAGTAACCGGTATGGGGGTTGGTGGCACACAGGTAGCAAAATGTAGGTTAAATATAATGAAGAAATAGTCAGAGATATGTAGGGGTTTTACCAGAATGTTGTCTGCCATACAATTGCGTGTGTAAATTAAGTCAAGTTGGTTGCCAGATTTGTGCGTGCTTGTGGTGGTAAGTCGTTTGAGATCAAATGAAGCAAGGAGTGAATGGAAGTCTGTAGCATAAGGCTTGTCCAGATGAATGTTGAAGTCGCCAAAGAATAAAAGTGGACTGCCATCCTCCGGGAATGAGGACAGCAGCCCATCCAGCTCCTCTAGGAAGGTGCCTAGAATTTGGCCAGGAGGGCGGTAAATTACCACAACCTGGAGTTTTTTTAGGAGCTGTTACAGTAATCGCATGAGATTCAAAGGAGTTATAATTGCATAAGGGAGAGAGGGCTGAGTATTTCCATTTGTTTGAAATGAGCAGACCAGTGCCCCCACCCCGGCCAACTTGACGGGGGGTATGAGAAAAAGAGAAATTGTCAGTCAAGCCCAAGATGCTGAGTGTAGATTGTAAAGAAAAAGCAGAAATTAAGTGTGCTTCGTTGTCAGCTGGCTGACAAAATCCGCAATGTAGGTGCAGATTAGAACCATCCACAGCAACTGCATAGCAACACCCTAGCAACCATATAGAAATGTTAGAACACCACCGCAACTGCCTAGCAACATTAGAACAGAAGAGCAACTGCCTAGTAACACCCTAGTAACTATCTAGCCATGTTAGAACACCACAACAACTGCCTAGCAACACCCTAGCAACCATCTAGAAATGTTAAAACACCACAAAACGTGCCTAGCAACATTTAGGGGGGAAAAAAAAAACCCCACTAGAGCATCTGCCTAGCAACACCCTATCAACCATTTGGCAATGTTAGAACACCCTAGCAACCATCTAGAAATGTTAAACCACCACAAAAACTGCCTAACAACATTAGAATAGAAGAGCAACTGCCTAGTAATGTTATAGCACTAGAGCAACTGCCTAGCAACACCCCAGCAACATTAGAACACTAGAGCAACTGCTTAGCAACACCCTAGCAACATTGAAACACAAGAGCAACTGCCTAGTAACACCCTAGCACCTGTCTAGCTATGTTAGAGCACCACAACAACTGCCTAGCAACGTTAGAACACAAACACAACATGTAGCAATGCCTGAAAAGCTCAAATCTCTCATCATGTGCTCAGCTGCTCAGACTCCAAGCCCTGTTTGTCTTAACATACTTTCCTTTTCAGTTTGGGATGATGTTTTAAGTGAAGAAGTGAGTATTTCAGCGCTAATGTCTGTTTTTATCATTCGGTATCCGTCCAGTACAGTACAGCACAGCATGTAGTGTTCTCTCTGTTAAAGCTTTTCCTTCACTTCTCTATCCTCTCCATCACTTCAGAGGAGTCCCTGGACGCGTGACGCTCTGATGTTAATCTCAGATGACACACCAGCTTTAATTAGTGCCTCTAATTGGCAGAACGTGGTCACCTGTGAAGTGAACAGAATCGAGAGGCTCCTCACATCTCACCTGTGATGCGCTCTCAAAAACAGAGAATCAGCCGCTGCTTTCTGAACTCATTTCATCACACTGAAATGTGACAGGATTCTGCAGCTGTGTCATCTGATGTGTGATTGAATGCAGGAAATATGAGGCAATCATGTTCATCAAGCCACAGTCAAGCAGGAAATCATTTGCAACCGACATCATCATCCACCTGTTGGAGTCAGATCTGCTTTTCAGACTCTCCATTAACCTGCATGAGAGTTCACGGCTGAGCGTCCTGCTTCTCTTTCTCATGTAAGCACTCAAACCGTCCTTTATAAGAGATTTAAGCTTCTTTCCATTAAAACTACGTGCCTACAGTCCTGCACATCCCTCTGATTCATTAAAATTTAATAAACTGCCAAAAAGTAAGTCTCCAGCGTGTCTCTTTTGAGATTATTTACTTCATTATGTTGATTAGAGTTTGCACAAATTGCATCAGGACAGTCATATATGAGGTTTGGCTCTTCAGGGCGAATTCTGAAGAAAAAAAAAATACAAATGGATCCTCATTACATTTACAAAAATAACCAATTCCTCTGTGACTTGTTCTGAATTATTGGTTGAGAAGATGCTGTGGATGACACTGAAAAACACTTCATACTAGCTTTCAAACCAATGCTCAGCAAGCTGCGTTTATTTGATTAAAAATACAGTAAAAATAGTGAAATATTATTCTAATGTAAATCAGCTGTTTTCTATGTGAATATGTGTTAAACTGTACTGTATTTCTGTGATGTGCAGCTGTATTTTCAGCATCATTACTCCAGTCTTCAGTGTCACATGATCTTCAGAAATCAGTATAATATGCTGATCTGCTGCTCGAGAAACATTTCTGATTATTATCAATGTTGAAAACAGTTGTGCTGCTTAATATTTTTGTGGAAACTGTGATACATTTTATTTTTCAGGATTCACAGATGAACAGAAAGTTCAGAAGAACAGCATTTATTTCAAATAGAAATATTTTGTAACATTATAAATGTCTTTACTGCCACTTTTGATTAATTTAATGCAGCCTTGATGAATAAAAGTATTAATTTATTTAAAAGCATTTGCATTTATTCATGCATTTGGCAGAATAAATAAATAATTTGCTTTTTTTTTTATCTTACAATGCATTCAAATTGGTCATGCATTCCTTGGGAATTGAACCCTGACCTCAGTGTTGCGAGCAGAACATACAGGAATGCAAAATCAATGGCATGACGAGAGCATTGAGTATCTTTCTTCTGAAGTATATTGAATTTTTCTTTTGATTGCATTGCATCACGTTACGTGAGTCAATCACAGATTTCATGTTTCAGCCGCAGTTGTATGATACAGTGAATATAGTATGTTTGACAGCACATATTGTCTATGCATCATGATGTTTTTGTTTTGTCGCAGCTGATTGGATCACGTTACACTGCGGCTCTTGCTGTATTGCCATCCTCCAGCAGCAGCCCGATGGGAACAGACATCTCTCTCTGACTAAACAGATATATGGTGTTTCATGTGACTTAACTAACACCACTAACCACCTGACGGCGGTCAGACACACACACGAGCTGATCGCTAGTGCTGCTCTGAAGCCGTTCATCAGGTTGTGTTGTTTCTCTGAGAGTTGATTGGCGTCTGTGTCCTCAGCAGAAGTGCTGACATCAGCGTTCCTGCAGTGCATTCTGGGACAGACACAGTCTGCTGGCACACAGTCCTTCCTCTCAAAACCTCATATCAGACCACAAACTTCTCCTCGTCTTCATTTTTCAGGTCAGTTTAATATTTTTTCAGCTCTTGCCTGATGTTTTGCTCACCGATACGTTGAGGACTGCAGAACAGGGTTATTATCATCAACTAAAAACATAAAAACATAATGCGTTGCAGGAAATAAAATAAAATAACATCATATAAAATGTATTTTATTTAAGACTTAAAATAAATATTATTTACTTGAAATAAACTAAATGTTAAGTAAAATTAAATAAAATGATTTTATAGTCTTAATTAAGACTTTAGCCTCTGAGAAGTCGCAGAGGCACACATTATCGTTTCTTCTAAGAGGCTTAAACTTAATTTACTAACGCGAGTTCTGGCTTATTAAGCTAAGGCCATCTGCGAAAACAGGGGCCTAGATTTAAACAAAAAAAAAAAAAAAAACAGATATATATAGATCTATATTATATATATATATATATATTATATTTATTATTCAGCGGTTCAAAGCAACTTGATTAACCTTTAAAATTACTCTAAAACTTTAATAAATTAATAAAATAAAATATAAAAAATAATAGGACACAAAGGAATATAAATAGAATAAAATCAAATATAAAAATTTATGATAATTACTAAAAAAATTTATTCAAATGGAAAAAAAAAAAGGATTTTATATTAATTTTAAAAAAATTAATTTTATATTTTCTTTTTATAATTTTTTTTGTTTAATTTTAAAATTAAAAAACTTCAATGTGATCTCAGCGATGCTAAAAAAGAAACACTGATTTAGGTATTTGATGTCATTTAGTGTTTTTATACCGCTGATTCACCTTTTAAAGTACAGTTCAGAAATTAAATTTCATCATTTATTCACTCTCGTGTTATTAACCTGCATGACTTTCTCCCAAAGAAAGATTTTTAAAAAGATGAAACTTTGAAAAAGCTATCAGGTTTAACATTTTTTTTTTTTTTTTTTTTTTGTTGTTTTTGCGTTGTCAATGAACCCCTGTTTGCTTAAATGACGGGGAGCGATGGAACCGAAAGGCATAACGGTATATGCTCTCCGCTCCCGTTCCTCGTCTCCGTATTGTTTTCAGGTGAAAAGGAAAAAAAAAGAAGAAGCAGCCCCCACCCCCTCCCGCCCCTAAAGCTCAGCATCTTCTGCAGATGATCGGGATCCTTCACTGCATCAGTCTTTATTATTGTGGAGGTCAGTGGAGCGACTCCTTCATCTGCACTCTTCAGGTTCACACCAGCACACTTCTCTTTGCATTTCACAGTATTTACACTACATACAGCGCATGTATTTTGTGTATACGTATTTACTGTGCATGCAGTGCACTTGCGTCCAATTCCACTCATGAACCAGAAGGAACATTAACAGACAAATATACATAATCATCTGCATGAATGTACCAAAGCAATCACAGCTTGTTCAGAAGAATGAGAAACTGCTTTTATGATGTGCACGAGTGTGACTAGAGATTGATTGTGGAGGGAGGGGTGGAAACACAAGCGTAGCGGTCTGAGATTTCATTTTTCTGATGAGGACAAATGCACCAAAGCCACCTGAGATATGATAACTGCAAATTGAAATATAAGATGAAATAAACATCTAATAAAAATTAGAAAATATTAGTAAAAATTAGACATGTTTGGCTAGTAATTTATTAATTTCACCTAGATAGATGATAGATAGATTAGATAGTAGTAGATAGATAGAATAGATAGATAGATAGATTAGATTAGACTATTACATAGAGAGTAGATAGATAGATAGATGAGTAGATATGTAGATAGATATGTAGATAGATGATAGATAGATTAGATAGATAGATAGCTAGATAGAGAGAGAGATTAGAGATAGATAGATATGTAGATAGATAGATAGCTAGTAAGATAGAATAGATAGATAGATAGATATGTAGATAGATATGTAGATAGATAGATATGCAGATAGATAGACAGACAGACAGACATATGATAGATAGATAGATAGATAGATAGATATGTAGATAGATAGACAGATGGATAGACGTATAGACAGATAGATAGATAGATAGACAAATAGATAGATAGATAGATAGATAGATAGATATGTAGATAGATAGAAATCTGTCAGAATTACTCATCCTCTGGTTGTTCCAAATCTGTATGAATTTTGTTTTTCTGTTGAACATAAAATAAGTTATTTTGAAGAATGTTGGCAACCAAAACTTGACGGTAGCCATTCACTTCCATAGTATTATTATTACCTCTATGTGGACGTCAGTTTTAATTTTTGGGGTAATGCATTTTAAGCGAAAATAAAATAAAAAAAATAATAAACTAAAATAAATAAAGAAAATAAATAAAATAAAATAAAATAAAAAATTGTAATTAAAAATAAACTAAAAAATAAAATAAATCTCTTTTAAAAATAGAAAAAAATGATTAAAAATAAATACTTTGAATAAAATCATGACAGTTTCAGCAGCACATGCGCATGAAGCATCTGATCGTGTTGAATATATTTCCAGTGTGTTGGTGTGCGTCTGGTGCAGTTTCACAGATCATCATTAAAGCTCATTAAATCAGTCATATGATCAGAATATATGATGAATCTGTTGATGTCTCTGACTCTTTCACAGTCTGATGCTGTTTTCAGTGACTCAGGTGTCGATTACTGGAGTAAGTGAACGTCTGGAAGGCTCTGGTTCACGTTTGCTGTGTTTCTCGTTCTGCTGCTTGTTGTTTTTAGCTTCCTGACAGTGAAATGGATTAAAGCGGGTTTGCTGACAGTGAATCAAATGTGCCGCGTCTCTCTCTCTCTCTTGATCACCTGCTTTGTCTGAAGTGAGTCACCTTGCAAATATATGAATAGCAAATGCAGGGAAAGTAATCTGCTTCCTGACGGCTACACGGCTGCATTTGCATAGCTGCCAGCCTCTGGAACCTGCGACCGGAATCCACAATCACACGCATACATTTCTCACGCACCAGACGCTCCTTCTCTGACCCGCTCCGTGTGTGTGTGTGTGTGTGGTGTGTGTGAGTGAGAGGGTGTGTGTGTGTGTGTGTGTGGGATGAGTGTGAGTGAGAGGGTGTGGGGTGTGTGTGTGTGTGTGTGTGAGTTTGGTGTGCGAGTGTGGGTGTGTGTGTGTGGGAGTGAGCGTGTGTGTGTGTGTGTGAGTGTGTGTGAGAGAGAGAGAGTGTGTGTGTGTGTGTGTGTGTGTGTGTGTGTGAGTGAGGAGAGTGTCTGGGTGTGTGTGTGTGGTGAGTTGAGAGTGTGGTTGTGAGGAGAGTGTGTTTGTGTGTGTGTGTTTGTGTTTTTTTGTGTGTGTGTGTGTGAGAGAGTGGGGTGTGTGGTGTGTGGTGTGTGTGGGTGGTGTGTGAGGAGAGGTCGTGAGTGAGTGAGAGGGTGTGTGTTGTGTGTGTGGAGAGTAGTGTGGTGCGGGAAGAGGGTTGTGTGGGTGTGTGTGTGTAGTGTTGTGTGGTGTGTGTGTGAGTGTGTGTGTAGAGTGTGTGTGTGTGAGTGTGAGTGAATGAGAGTGTGTGAGTGAGTGAATGAGAGTGTGTGTGAGTGAGTGAGTGTGTGTGTTGTGTGTGTGTGTGAGAGTGTGTGTGTGAGGAGAGGGTATGGTGTGTGTGTGTGTGTGTGTGTGTGTGTGGTGTGTGTGTGTGTGTGTTGTGTGTGTGTGACGTGTGGTGGGAGTGTGTGGTGTGTAGGTGCGTGTGTGTTGTGTGTGAGTGAGAGTGTGGTGAGTGAGAGTGTGTGTGGACAGAGTGTGTGTGTGTGTGTGTGGTGTGAGGGAGCGGGTGAGAGTGTGGGTGTGTGTTGGGTGTGGAGTGATGAGGTGTGTGTGCAAGGACAGGAGGTTGTGTGTGTGTGTGTGTGTGTGTGTGGTAGAGGTGGTGTGTGAGTGAGAGTGTGTGTGTGAGTGTGTGTGTTTGTGTGTGTGTGTGGTTTTGTGTGTGTGTGTGTGTGTGGTGTGTGTGGTGTGTGTGTGTGTGTGGGTTGTGTGTGTGTGTGAGAGAGAGATTGTGTGTGTGGTGTGGTGTGTGTGTGAGTGAGAGTGTGTGGTGTGTGTATGGTGTGTGTGAGAGTGTGTGGGGTGTGTGTGTGTGTGTGTGTTTGGTGGTGGTGTGTGTGTGTGTGTGTGTGTGTTGTGTGTGTGTGTGTGTGGTGTGTGGCATTCTTGTGTGTGGTGTTGTGTGTGGTTATTAGTGATGTGGTTTGTTGAGGGCATTTGTCATCAGATGAGAAGTGAGAAAATATTTACATTCACATTCATCCAAAGCAATAGAGGAAAATTCATTACACATAATATTCATAGTGCACAATGCCAAATAACACAAAACATCACTATGGGACATTTAGGGACGCTAATAATTATAAAAATGATTCATAAATTAATATTTTGTTTTTTTTTAATTCATGTTTCCTCTGCAGTGAATGGTTGCCGTCAGAATGAGAGTCCAAACAGTGATAAAAACATCACAATAATCCACAAAACTCCAGTCCATCAATTAACATCGGGAGGAAGACAAAAGCTGAAACAATCCATCAAGACGTTTTTAACTCAAATATGAGTCCGTAATAACTCTTCCTCCAGTGAGTCAGTGTTCTTGTGTATCAGGAGAGAAATCTGCACAGATCAAGCAGCGTTTACAAGTGAAAACAGTTCTAAACAAATATGTGGCTGGATTTTGATGAGAGAGACAACAGCAGATGCACTTTTCACTGGAGGAAGAGTTATTATGGCTTATGGACTTATGTATTTGTTTTAAAAGTTTCTTATGTGGATTGTTCAGATTTGTCTCTCCAGATGTTAACTGAGGATGGATAGTGCTGATGGATTATTGTGATGTTTTATCAGCGTTTGACTCTATTCTGACGGGCACCCATTCACGCAGAAAATCAATTGCTGAGACACTGATGCAGTGCTACATTTCTACAAACTTGATGAAGAAACAAACTCATCCTGATCTCAGATGAATTTTTGGGCGAACTGTTCCTTTAAACACACTTTTTTGTGGTTTTTGTTTGATTTTGACTTTATGTTCAGTGATCAGATATGGTCAGACGGCTGTAG
The DNA here is from genome assembly GCA_018155175.1 of Sinocyclocheilus anophthalmus. Taxonomy (NCBI): domain Eukaryota; kingdom Metazoa; phylum Chordata; class Actinopteri; order Cypriniformes; family Cyprinidae; genus Sinocyclocheilus; species Sinocyclocheilus anophthalmus. The sequence continues at coordinate 398,572 of JADLZN010001346.1, read as the reverse complement.
TGTTATTGATGTTCAGTCGTGATGGCGTTCTCTCTCTCGCTCGTGTGATGAATGTGGGACGATGTGGCTGTTTGTAATGGATTCTTCCGTCCAGAGTCTCCTCAGATCCATCTGAGCGTGTTTCATTGCTCTCTCCAGGCCTCTGAAGTTCAGCTTTATGAGCCGACAGCAGCTCAGAGGATCAATCCCATGATGCCCGAGGTCACTCATCTGCAGGATCCGTCTGAGAACGATCCAGCACATACACACTTCTGATGAGACAAAAGAAAAACCATAGAGAGAAGATCACGAGCAGCTTTAGGGCACAGACCATCACGGAAAAAAGAAACGTTACTTTATAACAGTGTTCTTTTAGTATTATTTATTATTAAGTAATATTTTGAATCAGATTTTATTTTAATATTTTAGTTTTCATTTTAATTGGAGTCATTTTGTGGTGTTTTTAGTCATTTTAATGATAATAACAAAAGGTAATAATAATTTTAAAATATGATAAGATTACAAGATTTTTTTTTATTATACAAATTTTTATACATTTTAACAACATTATTATAATTTATGTTCTATTCTATTTAAGGTCATTTGATTTACAATGATACAATGATTGTATCATTTTCAGTTTGGTTGATGTCGAATAATAATAATATTAAAAATTCCAGTAACGTAAAATAAGTCAAAGAGACATTTTGAGTTTTAAAAAAAAAAGTTAAATTTTTTCCAGTTAGTTTGGAACTGTTTGTTTAGGATAAAAGCTTCTGCCAAGCAAATAAATGTAAATGTTAAAACAAGATGTTTAATTCTGTTATCTGCGTGCTTTTTTGCATTTTATTATTCTCTTTATTTCTATATTCTCTTATTGCATTAACACTTTTAATTTCCCTTCTTGTATATCCTTCAGTTTTTAAATAAAGCAGCTGATTTAAAGACATTCAGGCCATATCCTACTACTACACAACTGTTAGTGCATTTAGATCATTTATTTCTAAAGTCCTAAAAGAAGTAACCAGAACCTGGAATCTGAATTTAATTCTGAATTGTTAAGTTCCTTCTGATTCATTTTGATTTTCATTCATGCATTTAGCAGATGCCTTTTTCCAATGCAGCTTACAATTAGAGAAACATCCTGATTGTTGCATTTGGTTACAATTAACACTTTCAGAAAGGCTTTTTGACTTCTTGTTGTTGATCATGTTCCTCTCATTCAGGTGTTTCTATATGAATCAGATGGAGACTCTGTTTCTCTCAGATGAGCGTGTTGATTGAGAGACCATCAGTATGATATGTAAGTGATTTCATCTTTCATTGCTTATTTAAAATACTGAATGAAGAGAGTAATGCAGAAACCCAGATGTAACCCATTTAAATGCATGATAACCCTAATGTTTTATTGCACTGAAAAACATTTGGTGTCGGATTTACTTTTAAAAACACAAATATCACAAATAATTACAAACAAATGGCATGTAACATTTTTTGAAGTAGAAAGACTGAAACAGTATTTTCTTGTAAAACATAGTGCAATAATATTAGCTTTTTTCAGCTTAGATGCAAACAATTTCCTTCAAAACCATCCTGTTCTAACTCTGAATTTTTGTCTTGTTTTCCTGTAAAACGTCATAAATGTGTTTTCAGCTTCACTCTGTTTCTTTGGCAGATGTTTTACTGCAGGACAAAGATGCTGATTTTCTGATTTGAATCGAATAGAATCTTTAATAAATGACTCAAATCTGAATTTGTGTTTCAAAAACATTTGCATTCAAAGACACACTGTTAAAAATGTTTTTTGAAGTCATGAAGATTAATGGAGCATGCACGAAAATACTATTTCAGTCCTGCTTCAAAATGCTTCACGTTTAATTCAGTGTGTTCTGTGCTGCTCCTTCAAGACATTTTACTAACATTTTACTAACTCTGGTCCACATGAGAGCTAACTGACAGTGACTGCAGCAGCAGCATAAATTAACCCAGAAAACCCATGTAAAACTATTATATTATTTTAATAGTAATTGACATAAAATGTTTTCAAGCTGCAATGCATGCTGGAAACTTGTGCAATATTGTTTAATGCAAAATTGTTTGTGCAGAGGACTAAGTTTGGAAAGATGGGAGAACATTTGGATATGATGTGAACATATGTGACCCTGGAGCACAAAACAAGCCATGAGGGTCAATTTTGTTGAAATTTAGATTTATGCATCAGCTGAAAGCTGAATAAACGAGCTTAACATTGATGTATGGTTTGTTAGGATAGGACAATATTTGAAAATCTGGAATCTGAGCAAAAAAAAATCGAAATATTGAGAAAATCATCTTTAAAGTTGTTCAAATGAAGTTCTTAGCAATGCATATTACTAATCAAACATTACGTTTTAATATATTTATGGTAGGAACTTTACTAAATATCTTCATGGAACATGATCTTAATATCCTAATGATTTTTGGCATAAAAAAAATCAACAATTTTGACCCATACAAATGTATTGTTGGCTATTGCTACAAATATCCCCCAGCGACTTAACACTGCTTTTGTGCTGCAGGGACACATATACACTGTAAAAAATCAAAAATGGAGAAAATATAAAGGTTTGAGGCAACCAGCTTCTGGAGATTTTGGCGTTTTCTCAACTTTTTTTTTTTTTGTATAAAGTGAAAACAACAAGTGGGGAAAACTCAAAAATCTCCAGAAGCTGGTTGCCTCAAACTTTTATATTTTCTCAATGTTTGATTTTTTTACGGTGTACTTGAGTCTCTAAGTAAAGTAAACGAAACAACTTTTGTTCGTGTCATGTTTAGAGTATTTTTGTTCGGTTCACACAAAAAATGTAATTGACTTCTCCTACTAAAAATTCTGGCTACTTTTTTTTACATTTGTAAGTAGAACGTTTCTAAAGTTGGATTTTTCACAGTGAGCGTTTGAGATGCTGATGTGAGCTCGTCTATGCCGTCACGTCATCGATCTCAAGGTTGTGTGGCGTTTCTAATCAGTCTCAACTCAGTGTTTCATCTCAGTGAGTCTCTGCGAGTTTAGTGTCTTTGAAACGACACACGTGTTGTTGTTCTGGTGTTCACGGCTGAGCTCACGTTCATCCATATTGATCAGACGTCAGGACACATGGCTTTCTGAGACGTGTCTGGTTTTGCAGACAGATGCTTCCACTTTCTGTCAAAGTGCATCAAAACACCTTCAGCACAAAGTCGTGGTTTTCATTGAAAAGATTTGAAATTGCATTCAAATTACACAGCGGGAGCCTCTTGTTGTGGGTTTTGTCATTTCTTTTTGAGTTGTGTCTCACAGATTGTCAAAGCGCCAGTCCAAAATCACCTGGTCCCGAGGCTCATCTAGTCTTCCCGTTGATTCTTCATCATAAATCTTTTTTAAGAGGCCATTACGGATCCTCCAATCGCTCTTAAACACACCGTGACATTTGGATGAAACGCAGTGTTTTTACTGTATCTTTTCATCAGGCAGGACATTATCCAGACGCTTCCATACGAGTCGTTCATCTACAGTAAGCGCTCTCGATAACACCAAACTAAAATTCTGCTGATTTGCAAAAACCCTACAAAAATATGTCCTAAGAACGTTTTGTTAACATTCTGATTAAGTTCTGAAAACGGTATAAAACATTCAAAATATCCAGGTTTTTAAGTATTTTTAAAGTGTTTTCTTCATGTGAACATTAAGGGAACATTCCATTGTATCATTTTGCAAACATTATGGGAACGTTACTTTTGAATGTTCTCTCAAGATTCCGAAACAAGTAACAACATTTAGAAAACATTACACGAATGTGCAACTGCAATGTTTCAGAATTAAAACGTTCCGTTAATGATACTGTTTTTGTGCTAACGTTTTGAGAACATTCTTAAAGACCAGAATAAATGTTCTAATAATGTTTGTGGAAGAACACTTGTTCATTACTTTAACAGAACGTTAGCCAAAGTTCTGAGAAGGTTCCTTGTTAGATGGGAAAGTCCTAAAATGAGCTAATCTGATGATGCCAGTTCAAAATATCATTAAAGATTTCCATTAGTTTGTCACAAAATAGCAATAAAGATTATAGGCTATATATGCATCAGCTTTAATGCACTGATCAAAATTAAAGCAATCAAATGTCAAAAGCTTGTATTTTAATGGCAAAAAGAAGTATTCAATCTACAAAGAAGTGGAAAATATGTTCAAAACTCCTCTTAATGTCAAAGAACTTTACAAAATAAGCTTTTTCCCACAAAATCTGTCATTTTCTGTCACTGTTTAGATGCAGTAAAAGAAAAAACATCAGGCTCGTCTTTGCATTTTCTTCTGTCCTTGACATCAGGATTAGTCATCCGATGTGTGAAAATGGGAATTGTCAAAAGCAAAAATGCTATGAAATGCATCATATTTTGTGTGGTAGTGTGATGTGGAAGAGCAAAACAGACGCTATTTTTGGGGTCAGAGCCACAAAATGAGTAAGAATCAAGTACAGAATTTCATTCAGCAAATATGTTGCAGGTGGTAATAAAAAAGGTAATTACACATTTGTATCTCACTTAAAAGTAGTGTGCAATTCTGACATTCTTTTTGTGCAATTTTTTTGTTTATATCTCAGAATTTTTGATGTTTTTCTTGTAGTTCTGACTTTACTCTCGCAATTGTGGTTTATATCTCGCAATTCTTTCATTTATTTCTTGTAATTCAGATTTTTTCTTGCAATTTTTTAATTTATATCTCGGAATTTTGATATTTTACTTGTAATTCTGACTTTACTCTCACAATTGTGGTTTATATCTCGCAATTTTTACATTTATTTCTTGTAAAATTCAGACTGTTTTCTTGCCATTTTTAAATTTACATCTCGGAATTTTGATGTTTTACTTGTAATTCTGACTTTACTCTCGCAATTGTGGTTTATATCTCGCAATTCTTACATTTATTTCTAGTAATTCACTTTTTTTTGAAATTTTTTAGTTTATATATCTGAATTTTGATGTTTTACTTGTAATTCTGACTTTACCCTCGCAATTGTGGTTAATATCTCGCAATTCTTTAATTTATTTCTTGTAATTCACTTTTTTTTGCAGTTTTTTGGTTGATATCTTGGCATTTTGATGTTTTACTTGTAATTCTTTACTTGAAACTCGGAATTCTGAGAAAAGTCATTTAGACTTGTATTTTTATTTTTATTTTTTTCATGGCAGAATCAAGCTTCCGTAAGAAACAGACGACCTCATTAAGAGTTTATCTGCGCTGGGGTCAGAGGTCACTGAGTTTAAATCTGTGTTCATCTACGAGTGTTGTTAGTATTAGTATCTGTCTGTATTTCTTGTTGTTTCATCGCAGGTTTTGGTTTTGAGATGCTTTTAAGAATAAAATGTTCTTTGTGATTGTCCTGTGCGTTCTTCATGTTTAAAGCTGTCTTTCTCCTGCGTCTGCAGCGTGATCTCCAGCGGATGCTGATGGATGGACTCTCCTCGCCTCTCTGTTGATTCAGCAGTTGGATTCAGCATTTTCCAGGAAAATTACCTCCTCTTCAAGACGGATGAAGCTCGGCTGCACGATTGGCTCTTCAGCAGGACCATCAATCCATTATTAACAGATGTTTAAATGTGCCACATGCATGCAATCGGAAATCACGTTTGCAAGTTTTGAACGTGTCAGAGTTCACTTTATACATTCATATGCGCTAATTCTCATCAGTCGCACCTAATAATAACTCATACATATATTTGCTGAATCTCATCAGCCGAGGATGCTGGGATACGGTGTGTCTGCATCTGATCTCTGGTCTGTGACAGGCGGATGTTCAGTCTGACTGCAGCTCAGTCACTAGATATCTGTGTGTGTGTGTGTGCCTGATGGAGGAGAGAGAGGAGAGTGTGGTGTGTTGTGTGTGTGTGGGACAGAGATAGAGAGAGAGAGTGTGTGTGTGTGTGTGTGTGTGTGAGAGAGAGAGTGTGTGTGTGTGTGTGTGTGTGTGTGTGTGTGTGTGTGTGCGGAGAGAGACGGGAGGAGGAGAGTTGTGTGTGGTGGTGTGTGTGGAGAGAGAGAGAGAGGAAGAGAGTGTGTGTGTGTGTGTGTGTGTGGAGAGAGAGAGGTGTGGGTGTTGTGATGGGTGTGTGTGTGTGGGGTGTGAGAGAGAGAGGAGAGAGCTGTGTGTGGGGTGTGTGTGTGTGTGCGGGAGGTGTTGTGTGTGTGTGTGTGTGTGTGTGTGTGTGTGTGTGTGTGAGAGAGAGAAGAGAGTGTGTGTGTGTGTGTGTGTGTGTGTGTGTGAGAGAGAGATTGTGTGTGTGTGTGTGTGTGTGTGTGTGTGTGTGTGAAGAAGAGGTGTGGGGTGTGTGTGTGAGAGAGAGTGTGTGTGTGTGGAGAGAGAGAGAGAGTGTGTGTGTGTGTGTTGGTGTGAGAGAGAGTGTGTGTGTGTGTGTGTGTGTGTGTGAGAGCGATGAGAGTGTGTGTGTGTGAGAGTGTGTGTGTTGTGTGTGTGTGTGTGAGAGGAGAGAGAGAGAGAGAGATGTGTGTGTGTGTGTGTGAGAGAGAGAGAGAGAGAGTGTGTGGGTGTGTGTGTATGTGAGAGAGAGAGAATGAGTGTGTGTGTGTGTGTGTGTGTGTGGTGTGTGTGAGAGAGAGAGAGAGAGAGGGAGAGAGGTGGGTGTGTGTGTGTGGGGGTGTGTGTGTGTTGGTGTGTGTGTGTGTGGGAGAGAGAGGAGTGTGTGTGTGTGTGTGGGTGTGTGTGTGAGAGAGAGAGAGAGTGTGTTGGGTTGTGTGTGTGTGTGTGTGTAGCTTTTTCCCATACAAATGCCGTTTCTTTCAAAGCAGAAACTATTGCCTATTACTTCTGACCAGTGAGTCGTAACTGTATATCTCACAACATACAGCAGAAGATCCTTCATTAAATGTTTAAATGAAAACAAAAATATAATAACTACAATAAATGTTTAATAAAAGGATGATTTCTTCCTTTAGACCAGTGGTTTCTACCATCGAACTGCCAGTGTCGTCACTTGATAAACTATTAGATTTAATATATTATTATCAACATATTAAATGGATCTAAATTAAAATACAGTGGCAAAATTATAAAAAAGGAAATATATCAAGATGGAACATATTGCAGCAATATAATAATAATAATAAAAGATGGGATATAAATTGAATTGGGGGTTAAGTAATTATTTATAGTTATAGTTAATATAATAATAATAATCATTGTATGTATATGTATAGGTTACAGTATGTGTGTATCATATATAGATATATATATATTTATTATTATGTAGATTAACTTACAAATTGTACTCTGTTGCGATTACAGATTACGATGAAGTTGTGGTTAGTAACGTACTCTAATCTAGGTTACTCATTTTAGGTAATGTATTTGATGACTTTTCTTTTTCCTAACTTGTTTTATTAAACGTACCACATTGATATAAAAATATTAGAAAGAAGAGAAAGAAAAAATATTTAATTCTTTGATCAACAAACATAAATGTTACATTTAAACATTAAGCCTTTCCTAGCTAAGTGGTAGACCCACGGTAGGGATTTTTTAGAAAGAAAGAGAATTTAGAAGAATTGGGGAGAATCAATAAATTATGAATAATTTGCTGCCATTGTGTGAAAAAATATGTAATTATGTCCATAAAAAAGTAACTGTAATCTGACAAAGAGCAGTTTAAAATGTAATATAATCTAATTACGAGTACTTATGTTTTGGAATCTGATTATGTAATCCAGATTAAATGTAATCAGTTACTACCCATCACTGTATATATGGAATTATAAAATGAATTACAGTAATTTACCTATAATAATACTCCAACTTTCTGTTAATAATCATCAAAATAATATAGTTTCCATATCATCATCATCACCATACGTGTCCCTGCAGCACAAAAGCAGTGTTAAGTCGCTGGGGGATATTTGTAGCAATAGCCAACAATACATTGTATGGGTCAAAATTATAGATTCTTCTTTTATGCCCAAAATCATTAGGATATTAAGTAAAGATCATGTTCCATGAAGATATTTAGTAAATTTCCTACCGTAAATATATCAGAACTTAATGTTTGATTAGTAATATGCATTGCTAAGAACTTCATTTGGACAACTTTAAAGATGATTTTCTCAATATTTAGATTTTTTTGCACCCTCAGATTCCAGATTTTCAAATATTGTCCTATCCTAACAAACCATACAAAGCTTATTTATTCAGCTTTCAGATGATGCATAAATCTCAATTTGAAGAAAATTGACCCTTATGACTGGTTTTGTGCTCCAGGGTCACATATAATTATTATTCACGACAGTCCTGCGGTTATTTTTCAGTGCATAATGACCTGAAGATGTTTGTTTGTGGTATTAAGCTGAGTATTTCTATTTCTCTATGAAGTTATTTTAATCAAACTTATTGTTATTTTTGACATACAGTAAGCTGAAATGTTTTTTAGAGTTTCAAAAGCATCATTTCTTCCAGTGAGGTCAGATGTTTCATGCTTTAGGTTCTCCTGTAATTGATCTGACCGTGCTGTGTCCGAGTCACGTGACCGCCGTGACAGAGCTCGGTTGAGCATATTTGGATCCTCGTGCTGTTTTGTCTTGTTGAGACCCGCAGACCCATCCTCAGCAGGACCATCTGAGGGGCTGACGTCTGTTTGTCTGTTTTTAGCCGCTCTGGAGGAGAACCTGGCTGGGTTTTCCCGGTGCAGTCTGTCCTGGTCCTCCCAAATTAATCAGATTTACCGCGCCGGCCATATGTCGAGACAGCGTGAACCTGCCCACCCTGATCCCAGATCAGCCTCCTCTGAACACGAGAAACCATCTCAGCTCAGCACTCAAGAACACCGCTTCTTCACTGGCTTTCAGCAATAAGGCTCTTCAGAGGTTCTTAGATTTAAAGTTGATCGCTCATTTTAACACGTGTGATCATGTTTTTCCTTATTAAATCATGTCTGAAAGCAGTCCAGCGTCAAGTGAGTTGTTCGTCATCAGTTTGAGGAAGAAATGTAGCACGCATCAGTGTATACAGCAATGGGCTGCTCTGCATGTGAATGGGTGCCGTCGTAATGAGAGTCCAAACAGCTGAAAAAACATCACAATAATCCACAGCACAAATCCATCATTCACTCGGAGAAGAAAAAGCTGAAACACATCCAGCAGTAAGATGCTTTTAACAAAATACATAGAGTCTATAATCATAATAATTCTTCTCCAGTTGAGTCAAGGGTCTGAGTTATAGGATAGAAATCTGCACAGATCAAGCAGCGTTTAAACAGCTCTAAACACATATGTGGCTGCATTTTGATGTGAGAGACAACAGCAGATGCACTTTTTCACTGGAGGAAGAATTATTATGGATTATGGACTCATATTTTAGATAAAAGCCGTTTTGATGCTGGATAGGTTTCGAGCGTTGTTCTTCTCTTTTGTCTTCTCCAGATGTTCACTGATGGACTGGAGTGCTGTGGATTACTTGTGGATTATTGTGATGTTTTTATCAGCTCTCATTCTGACGGCACCCATTCACTGCATTGGTAAAACATGTTGTAAATGTGGTTCTATGCTGATCTTTGACTCTAAATTCAGTCACATCTGTCCGTTTATTTGACTCTCCTCAGGTGTTAAGGCCAGTAACGACTGCGCTGCTCTTCTACGACGTCGCTAAACGTGTGAAACATTTAATGAGGTGCAACTGTGAGTCCTGAGGGGAAATACTTCGGTAAGTCATCACCTCGCAAGGCCTCCGTCTGCCTTTGTGTCCAAATATTTACCTGAAACATGATGCGGTGAAGTCGAGCAGGTAATAAAGATTTAGAGCTCACCTGAGACTAAACAGAGACATCTTCTGTTCTCTTTCATCAATATAAGTTGGTTTTATTTTGATGTTTCTCTCAAGGGCTGTGCTCGGAATAGAGCTGTGTTCACTGCTGTATATTTTAATAGTATTTTGCAATAACAGATGTATAGTATATGATGCATTTTGGTCACTTGCCCTCATCATGATGCATGAGTGCCATACAAACAGTCATTTTACATTTTTAATCGAATTTTATCAGCAAATGTTTTAACTTTTGTCATCGTGGGATATTCTGGGCATTGTGTCCTGATGCATTTTGGCAACAGATGCAAAATTCACATTTATAGAATTTAACCAAGCCTTTCCCATCAATACTGCAGCAATGGTCTCTAACTAATGCGAACTGTCTGATTGGCTGATAAAAAAAACGAACTTTAAGAGGTCTTTATGTTATTTTATCAACTATTTATTTGCACAGAAATACAGACTCTTGTTGCATTGCTCGGCTCTGTAAGCAGCTGATGATTTGAATTCAGGTCAGATTTTTCTGAAGACATGATGAAAAAATTAGAGATTTTATTTGAGTGAATGTTGAAGCTTTTTACGGTGATATTTTATATTCTCTCCCAGATTAATTGATTTCCTCTACAGGTGGATGTTGAATAAAGTTGATGTTTTTTCTCCAGAAATGAGTGCATCAATGAATCAGCCACAGTAAGAGCAGAAACATGAATTAAGAGAGCTCGTGTTGAGTTTAAGTGCTCTTTACCAGCAGGACAGGAGGTTTTTAACGTTTAAGTTTGACTTTACTGACATATTCTTCATATCATGATGCATTTATGCATTTACGCGTTTGGCAGATGCTTAAATCCAAAAGTCAGTTCATGCATTCATTGGGATATTCCAAGAACAATAATATGTCTAGCTTACTAGTCAAAACGTTTCTTACAAAGTTCTACTTATATATATATTTTTACCCCACATTTAGTTATTGGAATGTTTATTTTTAATATTCTAAGAACATTAAAATGTCTGGCTTTCTTGTTGTTACAAGAACGTTCCTAGAAGGTTTCTTTAACGTTCTACTATTTATACTAAAATGTTAATTTGTAACATTTTCTCTCAACATTATGAGAACCTTCAAGTACAAATGTCATCATAAGGACGTTATGATGATAATGTTGCTCTATGAATGTCTTCTCAACATGTTGAGAATGTATATCAAATATTAATATAAAATAAGATTTTTTTTCTAACATTAATATAACTCTTTCAAAACGTCGTTTTCTCACCATTTTGAGAATTATAACCTATCAAAGTTACAATAACGTTCCATAAAATAATTTTTTTGTTATGGATAACTCTTAAAAGCCGTTGTGAGGACGTTCCCTGTAGTCAGATATGTCCAAACATATGGAATTACAGCTCACACTGTACACCAGGTATAATCAACAATATCTAAACAAACACAAACATTGCATCAAATGCAATTTATTTGGAATCAGTGACGCTTAAATGTCATCACGTGACTGTGGTGTTTATACTGCGCTGGATAATGAGCTTCAAACACGCGAAACCCAATGAAAGGGTTCCTGCAAGCTGCTGGAGAGCATGAGAAGCGCGCGGAGGAGATATGAACATCGGCTGACGCGTCCTCATCAGAACGCATCATAAGCGCCGCGAGGGGCTCCATGTTTGGGCTCCACTGCTGCTGGAGTCATGAGAGGCTCTGTGGACCTTCCTCCTGCCTCACTGTCTCATCGCAAACTCTTGTGCACCCTCTGGTGCTTGCTAGACTCCAAAACTTCTTTGTGTTGCCTGCTTAGCAGATTGTCTTCCTTGTCTCTGAGGCTGCTCATTATTCAGAGACAGCCGGAGCTCAGGTCATCTGCAGCTGCCGTACTGAAGAAGAAGAAGAAGAAGGAGGAGGAGGAGGAGGAAGAGGAGGAGGAGGAGAAGCAAGAGGGAAGATGGCGAACATCCTGCAGCTCTAGACGGGGAACAAGTTCGCAGAAGATCCAGGATCCAGCCGTGAGTATTCGGTTTCACAACCGTCCACATCTCGCCTCGCTCGTGACGCTCCATGATAGCGCGCTGGAGCTCGGGATCCGTGGAGAGGCGCTTTGGGAATGACCTGGAAATGCGCTTTTCGTGCTTCCCAGACCCGAGAGGAGCCCCAAACCGAGCGGATCCTCCAAAAACGGGCACCTTGGAGCTCGTGCAGTGACGCGTTGCTGGAGCGTCTCCTCGCGTGCGCCGCGCGTTAGGAGCGTCGCGTCGCGCCGCCGGTGAGCGCATCCGAGCGGCGAAACGCGATGTGACTGGCGCTTTCTGGAAGCCATTGCACGGATCTGGAGCTCCGCGTCCATTAGTCAGTCGGTCACAGACGGACGCGACGCGTGCAAACGCGCGCGCTACGCTCCCGTGACGTGACCAGAGTGTCTCAATGTGGCGGCGTGAAAATAGCCTTGTTGGTTTTTCCGCGACGGGCTCCAGGTGTTTGTCGCCGCAGGTGTAGCATGACACCGAGGCTTCCTCCAGAAAATGGAGTCTGGAGAACAAAGGTTGACTTTCCCCTGCTGCCACTGGCCACTGCGTGGAGCCGGACGCGCGTTTGGTGACATTGCACGCTCGTTTGCACTTTTTTCTTCTTCTCTCTATTAACTTGATTCTGCGTGAAGTGTGCCCTGCGATAATAATGTGTACCGCGGTATACCGCGGTACCGCTTTTAGCGTAAACCGTTGAGTTTAGCGTGTTTGTGCCGGTCTGTAGTGTTCTACAGTGGCCTGCAGACGCTCCTCACGTAGTTCTGTAGAAGATCTCACAGCCAGGCTCAGAAATTAAGTTTAGTTTCATTTTAATGGATGCATGCATGCATTGCACGTTGAAGGCTGTAGAACTTACAAATGCTGAACTTTTCTTTATATAGGCTACGCTTCCCTTTATGCACCTGTGTGTCGTTTGGGAGCAGATCTGAAGCTTCTGCCTGGAAGTGAGTGTGAATATCTGTGCACTTGTCTGGCTGTAGGTGAATAATCTGATATGCATGTGTGATTGTGACATGTTCGGTGTTGCACACCATCAAAGCTTTTTGGTGAAATGCGGTTGTTTCTCCATTGGCTCTCTCTCTCTCTCTGTGTGGGTGTGTGTCATCTTGCAATCGCCTCTTGGCCACTGTGAAATCCCGCTGCAAAGACAGCCGCACCACACCACACAACAAACACACCACACACACACACACACCACACACACACACACACACACACACACACACAGAGTCAATGCGACAGACGCAGGCCAGAGGAACTCAAAATGGTGGCACGTCTCCCATGTCAGGGCAAACAGGTTCTCTCACATGAAGGTTACTGGCTGTTTTAATGGCCTGCTGCTGTCTGATGTTTCGAAGCAGGTTCTTTGGGGTTTATTGAGGCTGTGAGATCATTTCTTTGTAATGTTTTCACTGGCGATTGAATGCAACACAAAGCTTGTAGTGTTTTATGGGTTTGCAGATGGTTTAATTTGTCTTTGCCACTCAGTTCTTCCACCTCCAAATCAGTCTCGGATGCGTTTTGGTTTGTTTGGGAAGGATTTTGGGGGGGGGGGGGATAGGTGTGTAGTTGCACAGTAATGACTTTGATCTGACCTGGAAAAAGCTAAAAGCCGTCTTATGCAACTGTTGAGCACACGGCGATGGCTCATGGTTCAAGCTCACCGCTGACCCATTTTTCATGAAGATCCAGCCTGTTCATCTCGCTGTTGATTGTGAACTTTGGAGAGAATATTTACTGTCAGTTTGCTTAACAATGATTGGTATTGTTGTAGTATTTCTGGCCGTTGATCAGGTAGATGGTTGTGTGCGGAAGTTTGTGTCAGATCCATTTATGAGTCTCAGCGAAGCTCATTGCATGTCCTTTATTGTCTCTTTGTCATGTTGAACACAGAAAACCAATGAATAGACACAAAGGCATCATCTATTTTTAATGATAAACCAATGAGGGTGAAGTTAACAAGGTAAACATGAGCTGTTCCAAACCCTAGTGAGCTGCCCTAAAAGTGCTGCCCTTTACAGTGTTTGAGATTTAATGCATCTATTTGTATAGCGTTTTCACCGTGCATATATAATTTCAAAGCAAGCATGTCTGATCACTTCCTCAATTACAAAAGAAGAATGGATTATTTTACCTATGTGTGCTGATTTATTAGGGTTTTGTGTAATTAACTAAGCAGCGTGTTCATGTCAAACTGTACTGCCGTGAACTGTGAGCCGAGTCTCCGGAGAGTTAGTTATGTTCATAATATGACCCCTATGTAGACAGCATGAAGCTCACTAGGGTTCAGAACCGCTGTAGCTGTAGTACCTGTTGACTTTATCCCACATTTCAAGCGGTATATTCATGCAGAGCTGCTGTTAGTGAGTGTTTTGTAATGAACGCAGTGTCATTTTCCAGGTGTGCATTATGAGATCAGGCTATATTCCCAGAGCTGTCATCCAAATAATGTACAAATTGAAGGCTATAAAAACAAATATAGTAAATGAATCTATGTAAACGATGCTGCTCATTATAAATACAAATATAATTTAAATGAACACACTGTAAAAATAAGTTGCTTTTATTATTAACTCATCAAAACAATCAAATCTCTTTTAACTTCAAGTCTTAAGTTACAAAATTCATCTAAACTAGATTTAAAACAATTTTAAGTTGCTGAGTTGTTTTATGACTGTTGACTCGTCTTAAGCAGCTTTGAGTAGAATAAGATTTGTGAAATTAGTTTATCGTGTTGGTTGTCAATTATTTTCATTATTGATTTTAGGGCCGCACAATTTGGGGATACAAATCTAATTGCGATTTTTCTGATAACAGTTGTGATCGCACTTTGTGTGTGATTTTTATAATTATGCATGTGGCTATAAAATAACAATGATAATCATTTATGATGATTACTATTATTTTAAATTATGATTTTTATTAGCGATAAAATATTAAATGATGTAAATCGGGTTTTTAACAAAATTATTAATAATACTAAAACTAATAATTGTTTTATATTACATTACAGCTGTAAAATTACAATGTGTCCCTGCAGCACAAAAGCAGTGTTGAGTCGTTGAGTCGCTGGGGGATATTTGTAGCAATAGCCAACAATACATTGTATGGGTCACAATTATACATTTCTCTTTTATGCCAAAAATCATTAGGATATTAAGTAAAGATCATGTTCCATGAAGATATTTAGTGAATGTCCTACCGTAAATATATCAAAACGTAATGTTTGATTAGTAATATGCATTGCTAAGAACTTCATTTGAACAACTTTAAAGATGATTTTCTCAATATTTAGATTTTTTTGCACCCTCAGATTCCAGATTTTCAGCCAAATATTGTCCGATCCTAACAAACCATACATCAATGTTAAGCTAATTTATTCTGCTTTCAGATGATGCATAAATCTCAATTTCACTAAATTTATGCTTATGACTGGTTTTTGTGCTCCAGGGTCACATATAGTACTTATAATGTTAATAACGGTTGTATTAATTTCTTCTTTTGGTTGAGCTTTTATTTTGTTGGAAAACCGAAAAAGCGCTTCTTATTTTTTTTTAACAGCTGCATTGATAATCACACCAAGCCACATCACAATATTTCAATTAATCGAGCAATCCTAATCAAGCTCTGAGGCCGCGGATGTTTGTGTGCACGGAGTAATGTGGTGATTTAATGTGAATAATTCTGAATGTCAAAGGCTGCTGGTGTTATTAATAAGGTGAGCGCTGTGGAGAAACATCCCGTGACTCCAAACCGTCTTCTGCTTTCTTCTGGTCACCTTAACGACTCTCATTGTCCATGCTGACTTCTGTGTCGTTGTTGTTGCTCCTTCGTCAGACGTTTCTCTTAAAACTCACATTGAGGTCTTTGACTGATTGCAGGCTTTAGTAAAGAGATCACGGCTGATTAAATGCTTTCCTACAGCAGAAGTGTGCTGCGTTTCAGATTGTTTTTAAGGACGCTGCTCGTTCCAAGCAGCTGAAGGGCTTCCATTTTGACGGTCGAGTGATCTGAGCTACAAAATGGACTGAAGGAGGCAGAAACTCACAGAAGCGCTGGACTTTAGAGCCGTTCCTCAGGCAGCGAGACACACAAAAGCTAATTGAAATGGTCCAGTGGACGCTTTCTTGACGTGATGCATTGGTTTCTGGAGTCTCACAAACACAGAAGCTATAGGTTATATAACGTTATAAACAGAGCCTCGGGTTAATTTAATTTACGTTTATTTACGTAACCTCGTTTGGGTCATAATTAGTTGTGCTGCATGCTTTCTGTGTTTTAATTGCCTGACCGTTTGAAGAAGAATATTTGTCTGATAAATGAATACTATATAGACTCTGGACCCGAACTCTGCGCACAATCTTCAAGATTCATTATGAATTCACTGAACTATGCATTTAATACACTATTCAGTCGTAATAGAAACCCGGTGAACACTTAAGAATTGTCTGTTTTACAGCTGCATGAGTTTGGGGTAATAAATTTAATTGTGACTTTTCAAAAAAAAAATTGTCAGTGCAATTTAAAACACCTTTTTTTTTGTGGTTTGTATAGTGAAAAACCGGCTCATCCAGACACGTTTGTTCTTATCATGACGTTATTTTGAGTCTTATTAGACGGTGAGAGGAGTTTTATAACAATGGCTCTCAACCAGGCGTCCACAGTGATGTATATAAAATAACAATTTATTTATATTAATAATATAAGATGTTTTTGAATGTTCTGCTCACCAAGGCTGCATTCATTTAAATAAAATACAGTACTTCTCCACATACATGCTGTAAAATAGTGAAATATTATTTAATGTACAACAGCTGTTTTCTGTGTGAATCTCTGTTAAACTGTAATGTATTTCTGTGATGCGCAGCTGTATTTTCAGCATCATTCCTACAGTCTTCAGTGTCACATGATCTTCAGAAATCATAATATGCTGATCTGCTGCTCGAGAAACATTTCTGATTATTATCAACGTGCTGGGCAGTGTTATATCTAATATTTTCCGACGTCAAACAAAGAAATGAATGCTTTTGTTAATCAAGGACGCATTAAATTGCATTTATAATGTTGCAAAAGATATCTATTTCAAATAAACACTGTTCTTCTGAGCTTTCTGTTCATCTGCGAATCCTGAACAATAAAATGTGTCCCGATTTCCACAAAAATATTGTGCAGCACGACTGTTTCCAACATTGATAATAATCAGAAATGTTCCTTGAGCTGCAAATATCAGAATGATTTCTGATCCGTTAATGTCACAGTGTAACTTGAAGGTGGGCCTCCGAGTCGAAAAGGTTGAGAATCGCAGCTTTTGTTTGCAGCGAGTCCGTCGGTGTTGTATTCTCTCTTCGTGTCTGATGATCCAGCAGTATCTGCGGCTCTGTGCTTCTGCAGATGTGTCTGGAAACATTCAGCCTTCTGTAGACGGCTCTGTTCCTATAGAAGCCGAGCGCAGAGGCAGGACAAGGCGTCCTTTGAGAGCGAACAGCGGCGGTGTTGTCGCAGAAGGTGCCAGTGTCCAAGTCTGATTAAATATTGAAGAAGTTGGAAGGAAGGAAGCTCTGGTCGGTGAGTTAATATTAATGGAGGACTCGTCTTTCTGACGTTTGGTGCCGTCGAGTCAAACTGAAACTCTCTGCAGAGGGACACGCGTGTGAATGTAGACGCGGGACGTTGGCATGTTGTGTTGCTATTTATAGAGAGTCTGTCTGTTTGAGATCCTTCAGCTCCACGCTCATGCTTCATGTTCAGATTCTGGTTTCTTTTGCATGAACATGCATAGCGTTATTCTGCTTCTCAGTCTTCACTTACTCTTGAGTTTTCTTGCATTTTCTTCAAGTTTTAAAGGAGAAGCTTCATAATTCCGTGCAGCTGCATTGAACAGATCGTGATCAGATCAGACAGAAAATATGACAGAACTTCATGGATGGTGGTCATTCCTATGAAGCGTACAGATATTGGCATAATGTAAACAATCAACAGCCTGGTAAATTGATTATCCACGAGTGCTTTTAGTGCATATTAAGCGGGTATTGTGCACAATAAGCCTCAGAAATGTTATATACATCTGTATAATTTCTCAGCCAGCATGCTCTTTAGATGTTGTTATTGTCATGAGTTGGCATGCAGAATAATCATCAGTCTGTTATGCTTTTAGGTTGTTTAGGTTAGTAACTGGTTCTTCCTGTACTCTTCCTGTACTGCATTTTCAACACCAACAGAAGAAACCATTATCTGCTTGTAAATCTGTGGGTGGCCAGTACCAGCATTACAGATGTAGCCTTTACAATCCAAATGTGAGATTACTAAAATACACTAACGTTCAAAAGCTTGGGGTCGGTGAGATTTTTTTCTTTTAAAGAAGCTCACCAAGACTGCATTTATTTGATCAAAAATAATGAAATATAATAATTTAAAATAGCTATTTTCTGTGTGAATATCTGTTAAACTGTCATTTATTTCTGTGATGCGCAGCTGAATTTTCAGCATCATTACTCCTTATAGTAATATTACTCCTACTTATAATATTTGCTGCTCAAGAAGCATTTTTGATTATCATCAATGTTGGAAACAGTCGTGCTGCACAATATTTTTGTGGAAACGGTGATTCATTTTATTTTTCAGGATTCACAGATGAATAGAAAGTTCAAAAGAACAGCATTTATTTGAAATGGAAATCTTTTGTAACGTTATAAATGTCCTGACTGTCAATTTTGGCACAACTGGCACTTAAAAACAGTGGGTTTCAGAAGTAGTCCACCGTTTGCATTCAAAGGTTTTTTTGCCCCCCAAATATTAGCTATAAGCGATTTTTGGATCAGAGCAGCATGCTGAAACAATTTAAACAAACGGGCACAAATTAGTCCCGAAGTGTCTGTAGCGCATAATTATAGCTGTTAAAATAGTAAAGTTTCATTATGTGTGTATGCACTGATGATTATTTCCTGTAAACCGTTTCAATATAAACTCAATGCGAACATTTCTCAGACGTGTTCTTGCCTTTGTGGAAATGATTTGAATGACACATACAGGTCTTCTGACATCATGCGGTACGGCTGCTTAGAATAATGCTGTGCTGCAGATGACTCGAGCACAGATGCAAGTGCACATTTCAAACGAGCTTGTTTCTTCAGTAAACACTTGATTTTTAGTCAAATCAGTATTTGCTCTGAAACCTCCCAGGCTCTTGTTGTCCTCCAGCGGGGAATAGTCCATCATTAGGAGATCCAAACGGAGGAACATCTCTTGTCTTTGGTCGAGCGTGTCTCTCTTCACGCTTTGATGTTCTATGCGGTTTGATGGTAACTCTCATTGGCTTGAGAAAACGGCCCGAATCAGGCCAAAGACGGAAAGAGAGCAGCGGAATTGGAACTGAAGGTTTCCTGAGGGAAAACGCTTCCTGGTTATTTTCCAGTGTTTTGGTCCTGAGCGTTCATTCTTTTCCTCTTAGAGTCGCTCCCAAAGCTCTGATGGCCTCATTGGATGCTGAAGCGTGAACATTTGTACAGTAACTTTAGTGTTTAATGACACTATTTGTAGCATCTTGCCCTCTTGACCCTCAAAGTTTGTATAGTGCAATAGTATAGTGTAGTGTGGTGCAGTGAAGTATAGTATGGTGCAAAATAGTGCAGTATAGTGTTGTGTAGTATAGTTTGGTGTGGTGCAGTGAAGTATAATACAGTGTAGAGTGGTGCATTGAAGTATAGGATTGTTTAGTCTGGTGCAGAGAAATATAGTGTAGTGTAATATATTGCAGTATAGTTTAGTGTGGTGCAGTGAAGTATAGTATAGGGTAGAGTAGTATTGTTTAGTGTGGTGCAATATAGTATAATGCAGAGTAGTGTTATATAGTGTAGTATAGTATTGTAATGTATAGGATTGTGTAGTCTGGTGCAGAGAAATATAGTATAGTGCAGAGTAGTGTAATATATTGCAGTGTAGTGTGGTAAAATATAGTATAGTGCAGAGTCGAGTAATATAGTGCAGTATAGATTTGTTTAGTGTGATGCAATATAGTATAGTGTGGTGCAGTGAAGTATAGTATAGAGTTGTGCAGTGTAGAATTGTGTGGTATATTGTAGTGTGGTATAGGATTTTGTAGTCTGGTGCAGAGAAATATAGTATTGTGCAGAGTAGTGTAATATATTGCAGTGAAGTATAGTATAGTGTAGAGTAGTGTAATAGTGCAGTATACAGTATTGTGTAGTATAGTATTGTAATGTGTAGTGTATTGCAATGTAGTGTATAATTCTGTGTAGTGTGATATAGTGCAGCATAGTATAATGTGATGTAGTATAGTTCTGTGTAGTATAGTGTGATGTAGTGTAGTATAGTCCTGTGTAGTGCAGTATAGTCCTGTGTAGTGCAGTATAGTCCTGTGTAGTGCAGTATAGTCCTGTGTAGTGCAGTATAGTCCTGTGTAGTGCAGTATAGTCCTGTGTAGTGCAGTATAGTCCTGTGTAGTGCAGTATAGTCCTGTGTAGTGCAGTATAGTCCTGTGTAGTGCAGTATAGTCCTGTGTAGTGCAGTATAGTCCTGTGTAGTGCAGTATAGTCCTGTGTAGTGCAGTATAGTGCAGTATAGTCCTGTGTAGTGTAGTATAGTGCAGTATAGTTCTGTGTAGTATAGTGTGATGTGGTGCAGTATAGTGTGATGTGGTGCAGTATAGTTCTGTGTAGTGTAGTATAGTTCTGTGTAGTATAGTGTGATGTAGTGTAGTATAGTCCTGTGTAGTGCAGTATAGTCCTGTGTAGTGCAGTATAGTCCTGTGTAGTGTAGTATAGTGCAGTATAGTTCTGTGTAGTATAGTGTGATGTGGTGTAGTATAGTGCAGTATAGTTCTGTGTAGTGCAGTATAGTTCTGTGTAGTATAGTGTGATGTGGTGCAGTATAGTTCTGTGTAGTGTAGTATAGTTCTGTGTAGTATAGTTCTGTGTAGTATAGTTCTGTGTAGTATAGTTCTGTGTAGTATAGTGTGATGTGGTGTAGTATAGTCCTGTGTGGTGTAGTATAGTGCAGTATAGTTCTGTGTAGTATAGTTCTGTGTAGTATAGTTCTGTGTAGTATAGTTCTGTGTAGTATAGTGTGATGTGGTGTAGTATAGTGCAGTATAGTTCTGTGTAGTGTAGTGCAGTATAGTTCTGTGTAGTGCAGTATAGTTCTGTGTAGTGCAGTATAGTTCTGTGTAGTGCAGTATAGTTCTGTGTAGTGCAGTATAGTTCTGTGTAGTATAGTGTGATGTGGTGCAGTATAGTTCTGTGTAGTGCAGTATAGTTCTGTGTAGTGCAGTATAGTTCTGTGTAGTATAGTGTGATGTGGTGCAGTATAGTTCTGTGTAGTGCAGTATAGTTCTGTGTAGTGCAGTATAGTTCTGTGTAGTGCAGTATAGTTCTGTGTAGTATAGTGTGATGTGGTGCAGTATAGTGTGATGTGGTGCAGTATAGTTCTGTGTAGTGTAGTATAGTTCTGTGTAGTATAGTTCTGTGTAGTATAGTTCTGTGTAGTATAGTTCTGTGTAGTATAGTGTGATGTGGTGTAGTATAGTTCTGTGTAGTGTCTTGCAGTGAAGTATAGTGTAATGTAGTTCAGTGTAATGAAGCGCAGTGTAGTGTAGTACAGTACAGTGTAGTGTAGTTTAGTATAGTGTAGCTTCATTAACAACGTGGAGACCAGTTGTTCAGGTTCTGTTTTCTGTAAAACAATTTTTGTTTTGTTCTGTTTTAGTCTTATTTTCTGTGAAACTGAAAGATAAAAATATACTTTAAAAATCCTCAATTTGATAAAAATGAATTAAAAAGTAATGTAGATCTGTTGGAAGCTGTATTTTCAAACTTTGAAGTGTTGCTAATATAACTCAAGACATTTACATTTAGAGATCATAGAGCTCATTTTCTTTAATTAGTCTAAAAAAGGTCTTCATAAAACCTGCAGAAACCCTGGTGATTGTTCACCCAAAAATAAACAATCATTTCATTTATTCTCCCTCATGTCCTTCAAACCTGTATGATTTACTTTCTTTGTTGAACACAAAAGAAGATATTTTCAAAAGTGTTTTCGTGGTTTTATTTCCATACAGTGAAAATCTGTGTTGTTTTGGACCCCATTGACTTTCATTGCATGATCAAAAACAATTGAAATATTCTTCAAAATATCATCTTTTGTGTTCAACAGAACTCATGCAGGTTTGAAACGGAATTCTGCTCCATGACTGCTCTGAAATCCCATGCATTTTCATGCATTTTTGATGTGAAAGACACTTTGTGCTTGATGTCAAATGATGCGACATGCCATTGGTCGATGCGTTTCTCGAAACCAATCATGGCGCACCAAGCTTTAACATGCAGAAATGAGATTTGAAAAGATGATTTGGGTTTGAGTAAATGATGACACTGTTTTTGGATGAAGAATACACATTACACACCCTTAATCTAGCGCGCAAATGAAATGTGTACGTTTTTGGCGATCAGATGGGTGTTAAAGTGCTTGTGGAAAGCGTGACCTTGTTAAATGTAGGATCTCCAAGAGTTTCATCCATCATCATTAGATAAAACGTTCCCACGCCTGAGGCCGGCAATTACTGAAGCTCAGTGGGGATCAAGTATGTCTTTTTTAATAATGCAGAGCTGAGATTGTGTCTTAGACTTGGCTATAAGTGTAAAGTAGCATTTTTTTAAATCACGAGACATTTCTTTGATACGCCACAGAGCAGATATCAGATGCACATTGTGGTTTTATGTGTGAAGCATGTCGATCACTCGTGTGTGAATCTAATCAAATACACTGATTTTCAAGGATTTCTGGAGTACATTTTACAATAAAATACTATTTGAGTCATGCAACTCTTCTGTGTAATGCTTGAATTATTTTGTGATGTTTTGCAACGGTTTACCAAGCGGCATTGATATTTTACTGCTCAAATGTTGCACGAGTCTTAATGGCGTTGCAGTATCAACTCAAACGTCTCAGATGTTCCTCCTAAAATGAGACCGTATACGTCAATGCAGTTCAGATGTTGCAGAGGTTTTGAGACGTTTGTTTCAGGAGACATCAGATCTCGCGTGTGATTTGTGTTTTCGGCTGCTGTTAGTCTTGCTGTCTCAGCACGAGAGCCGCTGGAGGTGTTGGTTCTCGTCTGATGCATGTGTCGGTCTCTGGAGAAAAGGCCAGCAGGGTTAGAGATAATTCAGTCAGGATCAGTGGAGAGAGGTGACTCTTCAACTGCAGCGTTTCTCCGAAGCTTCAGCTGAACATCGCTGATCCTGCTGTCTGTTTCTGCACTCAGATGAGGAAGAACGCTTCCAAAATGTGGTATTTTTTTTGCTTCCCGAAGAGTATTTCAGTGAACAGTTCTTGTTTTTATAATTAGTCTGAAGATCGTTTTAATGTTCTAAAGAACCTCTGTCCACTATAAAGAACCTTTTATGCAATAGAACCATGGATGCCAGTAAAAACCTTTATTTTTAAGAATGACGCCCTGTTTTCTGATTACAGGCCTGGTTTGTGGTGTCCTGTTCACTGGAAATATCCCCGCTTTACCACACATTTAAAATACACTGAAAAAAGCCCAACCAGCATAGTACAAACTATTTTTGTAAAAATATGAAATGTTAATATTAAATGCAGTTGGATAATGTTAAAAGTATGTTAAATCTGATCAAACACCCTGTTGAAAATTAAAATTAAAAATAAATTCTACAGAGTATTTGAATGTTAGCCGCCATATTGAGTGTTATGATTCCTCCCATTGATTTGGCTATATATATTTTTATACATAGTTTTATGTGCATCTTATTTGCCATTGTGAAATTCAATCATATACAGAAATGTGCGAAAAATGTTTAGCAACACTTTCTGCGGGTCACATTGTCAATGACTCTTTGAATCATTCAATCAACTGATTCGTTCAAAACGCTGATTCATTCAAGAATTAGAAAAGAAACAGTCATTATGAATGAGTCGTTGAATCACTCAATCAATTTGCTAAAAAACACTTAAGTGGCTGGCATTAATGAGTCATCGAATTATTTATTCGAGAAATTCGTTCACTGTGGTTCTTTCAGGAAAAAAAACAATTGGCTGTTTTTATAAATGAGTCGTTGAATCATCCCCTTAATCAAAACACAGAATCATTCAGAGAAATAAAACAAATGGCTGTCATTATGAATAAGTTTCAGATGATTCAAATGATTTGTTCGAAACACTGATTCATTCAGAAAATAAAACGAGTGATTCATTATGAGTCATTCATTCATACGATTCATTCAACAACACTGATTCATAGAGGAGTGAGACAGAGTAACTCAATAATGTGTTTAAAATGTAATTTACTCAATATTTGCTTGAAATATGGAGTTGCTGTATAGAAGCAGTATCGTAGCTGTGCTGTTTTCTGTTTCTCGTGTGATATATCAGTCGATTGCTATGTGTTTTATAAAGAATGGAGTCTCTCAGGAGAGGTTCATTGTCTCGCTCATGGACAGACGAGTGGAGAATAACGCTAGTGTTTTTGCAGAAGGGGTTAGCGGGTCTTAAAGCGACTCTTGGGAAGGGCTTGTGTTGGATGCGTCTCAGAAGCTTCATGTTGGTTTGTTAATGGCTGACCTATTTCTGCTGCCATATGCTTCCTGGAAGGGATTTGCTTTGCTTTGTTCGCGTCAATCCTGTCCCAGGAAAGCCGTGTATCCTTTGGATTGAGAAGAAGATTATGAGCACTCTCCCACCCATGACCCTTGTCATTGGGTATTCCACAGAATATCTTGTCTTCGGTGATTCGGAAACGTCGGTAAATAGCCGTCCCCCCACCGTGATGTGAAGCGCTCGTATTGATTCGTGTACTTAGTCTGTCACGATTTGTAGATCGTCTGGATTTATCCTTTTACCTGGGGGTGTGTGACACAGAGATGAAAATATATAACCTCAAATGTTTGGAATAATTAAGATTGATAATGATTTCTGGAGGATCATGTGACACTGAAGACTGGAGTAATTGATGGGCTGAAAGACAGGGCTTTTGATCACAGAAATAAATTACCGTTTAACAGATATTCACATAGAAAACAGCTGTTTTAAATTAGAATAATATTTCATAATTTTACTGCATTTTTGGTCAAATAAATCCAGCCTTGGTGAGCCGAAGAGTTTTGACTTGGTAGTGTGTGCATTTCTGGGAAAGATTGTTTTCGGACCCTATGAAGCCAAACCTTTTAAATTCTTGGATTCTCAAAGGCTCTCTGAGGCTCTTTTGTTGACGTGATGTTGCACACGGTTGGAGTCGTCGTTATATGTGTTACTCATGGCATTTTTTCCGATCCGGTTTATCAGGAAACTCCAGTGAGACCGGGAACTGGTTCTGTTGGAGCGGTTCACGTCTGTTTGTGTGTCTGATCTCGTCTGGCAGATCTTAGGCGCGGACCGAGCTTAATCATGAGTATCATCTGAGACTTCCTCAATTTTAGGAAAGCACATGACCGAGCGCTTTGAGGAACTGGAGGTTTGCAGAGCTGCTGTAATGCAGAACATGAGAAGCTCTGACTGGTTTTGCTCGGCGTGACTGCGAAACTTAACGTCTCGCTGCGCTTCCTCTTCTTCTCCGGCCTCTCGAGCGAAGGAGTTCTGGAGCGTTCTCCAGCTTCAGGGTTTGCACAAACCCTCAGTCCAGGGTTATTCTGGTTGCTTGCGTAACCTTTGTGTGCTCAACGAGGGCACCATTCCCGATTCAACCCAGAATAACTCTCTGAGTGTTCTTCAGGAAACGGCCCGGAGTCTGCCTTTAGATGATATTTGATACATGTTGATTTGTTTGTAGTAGCTCCTTAAAGGGACAGATCCCCCACTAATGTTCGTTCTGTCATCATTTATTCACCCTCATGTTGTCACAAACATGTTTTATCTTCTATGAAACATAAAGGATATAAAAACTTTGACTTTCAGTTTATTGGCAAAAAACACCATAAAACTCATCCTACATGAAAGATCCCAGGTCCAAGTGTTCGTTTTTGTCTTCTACGCAGAAAAATCAAAAATGTGTCGGTTCCACAGCAAAGACAGGACAAAGGTTCTCTTAGCCGTCTCCCAATTCATCTTGTTATTCCACGTCGTCCCTATCCTAGTTTAGAGTAAATTTTCAGTGCAGATCTAATTCTGGGATAATATGAGTGTACTAATAATATGAATTGAATGAGAGTAAACTCAAACAAAAACCAGTCATAAGGGTCAGTTTTTGAAATTGAGATGTAATGCATCATCTGAAAGATTGAGTAAACGAGCTCCTTCAAATCAGATGCATGTATGGTTTGTTAGGATAGCACCAAGTATTTTTTGACAAATCTCGTACATAACCGCATCCCCCTCGCGTGCCGGCCGGTCCTCCTCGCCTCGTGTGTGGCCACGCGAGGTAACATTACAAAATTCTCATGAAACAGATCTGTACGGTGAATATCCTAAGGATGTTTTGCAGAAAAAAAGAAAGTAGAGTGTTACCAGAAATGTATTGTTGGCTATTGCTACAAAGAGCCCCCAGCGACTGAACACTGCGTTGTGCGGCAGGCGCACAGATATATTAGTTATATACACGTAATGACGAACCACACGGTCCACACCAGTCTACTATATGTTAGCTGTAACAGCTGGCCAACATTCACATCGATGTGAGGGATGTGAGAACATTGTCACGGCCGTCTCCTCCTCCGGTCTGAATAGAACCCGGCGCTCCCGCCGGACAGCATTCCTTCCCCTCCCGGAACTGGATAGTATCTCATGAAGAAAAAAGAACCCGAGGGAACCCACTTCTTTCAAGTTAAATAGAATAGAAAGAAACCAAATAACGAATTGCGCGGCACTCGGATGCAGGTAGGGGCGGATCACGTGAGTAGCATAGGGGACATCGCTGGCCGCTCCCCAGTAGGGTAGTCTGCCCCGAAATCTGTTGACGCCCTATCTGTGTACTATAATTGCTGTTCCCTATAAGCTAGAACACGCTGTCGCCATCGTGATATGGGCAACACATCGCCAAGCACACGCTGAAGATCCCGCTCTACTCGTAACTTAATGTTTGATTAGTAATATGCATTGCTAAGAACTTAATTTGGACAACTTTAAAGATGATTCTCTCAATATTTAGATTGTTTTGCACCCTCAGATTCCAGATTTTCAAATATTGTTCTATCCTAACAAACCATACATCAATCTATTTATTCAGCTTTCAGATGATGCATAAATCTCAATTTAAAGATTCCCTATACTGTTTTGTGCTCCAGGGTCACACATTGTGCAACTTCTGAAAAATTTGTAAAGTTTGAATGTTACCATGTTAGTAATGCATTTACCCCTTTTTTTATTAAAAAAAATGTAGAAATTCTTTGAAATTTCAAATTAGACATAAACCACACCAAAAAAACTATTATACAAAATATACATATTTTTTCAATATTGAGAAGGAAATTTCTTTCATTATATAATTGTGTGAAATTTATAGCAACATATAAATTCAATCATTAAATTCCATTTATTCCAAAGGGGTTAATACCAGTAATTCTTAAATTATAAGTCATGAGTGCTCAAAACAGTTCAAATTTATGAAACGTGTGTATTTATTTCTAACAAAACATCAAAACAACATAAATATTACTCTGAAAAGTTTTCACACAAAATGAATTCATTTTACTTTCATAAAAGTGATGCATTTTTCATGCTGCAGTGGTTCATCAATAGACGCACTTATGCATGTTCATCAATAAAATTCAGTCCCAAAAGTGTGCGAGATATGCAGAAAAGGTGAGCTATATTTTACAAAAGTGTTTTGACGCTCGTATAACTTCATAAATAATTTTACAAAAGTATATTTGACATCTAATGGACCCTTTTCACAAGTCTGTGATGACGTGTTTAACAGTCATCAGCATCGTAAATCTTTACATTTAAAAATATATAAATGGGTCAAAGACGAAAAAAGTGCTTTAGCATAAAAGCATAGTTTATACTGCTTAAATTGTGTTGTTTTTTTTCTTCCCCCACAAAAATAAAAAAGTTATTTCGTTTATTTAATTGCGTCCTTGTGTTTCTGATTGCAAACAAATAAATATCATTACATTTTCCCCTTATTTACAGAAGAGACCCACTAAAATGTCATTCAGTGTAACAATCTTGTCAGGCATATTTACAACAAACAAACATCAATTTATGACACATTAAAAGACGATTCCGTTCAAAAACTCAACTCAAATACTAACTTGTGTTTCAATTTAGCATTTTTAAAATGTGCCCTAGCCTAGGATTTTACGTCATTAAAACACAATCAAATTTAATACGCTCCTTTATTTTTATATGTTTTAATATGTACACGTCAGAATAAGCTTGTTGTTTGAATTTTTACATAAATAGTGTGTTACACTGAATGACAATGTAACAATATTTCAACCAAATTTTGACATCTTGTTCTCCAAAAACTTTTTTGAAACCTTAAAAGTAGACACTTTACTTAAATTTAATGTGCTTTCTATGGACATACAATCACTTTTGTAAATTTCTTTTGATGTGACATCTTAACGTCTTGACACCCATGTACATTTATAACATTATTCTTTGTATTATATCACCTTTGCGTCAAATTACAAAAAAACTAGTTAACACTAATGCGAGGGTGTTTCTAATGCAGCTGAGGGATGGTAAATTTGACATCGTTCTCTCGGCTACATGCCCGTTATCAGTCTCTCAATTGGTGTTCCTCTTTTTGAAAGTTCTGAAAATACTATTGTGTAGTTTTTCTTTTTGCTATTTGAGCAAATGGAATGCAAAAACTATATTTGTGGTACTCTCCCATTCACAGCTCTTCAAGTTAACCCAACTATGACAACTTCCACTGCTGAGAAACCCAGAAATGTGAAAAGGGTCAAGAAAAATCCACCATACTGTACCCCGGGCAAAAGGACCCGGAACATTAAAAGTGTACTTTAACACACCAAAACTGAATTATATATATTATTGATTTGTGTATTTTAAGGTCTTAAGCATTTAATAAGTTTTGTTCTCTTTCTAAAAACTGCATTTTTTAGAAATGATGTACCCTAATGTGTTTTAAGGGTTAAACTCTTACAATATTTTTCCAGAGGAAGGATCTGAGACTAACATGCTACTTCAGTGAAGCATAACTGAGAATTGCCTGAGCGCTGAGCGATTAAATAGTCCTCGAGCGGCTACATCATTAACAACTCTTAACGCACGACATCTATTTGTAATAATCGGGGTAAATACTAATACTATTTTCTGTCTGTTTGGTTTTACCGTGTGTAATTGTTCTTCAGCCGTCAACCCTCAATTAATTTGCTGCAAATGTTGTTAATCAGTGCGTCATTATTCGTTCATGAGAGCTGATTAGAATGTGGATGTATAGCCGGAGAGTGTAATCTTCATTCGTTTCTCTGTCTCTCTGTTGTGTGAGATGGTGGACCAACGGTTGAGGACACAACCCTTCTACTTCTAATCAGCTTAATGTTGGCTTATTCAGAGAGTGTCTTTGAGAGGGGTATAGAGGAGGCTGTTAAGGCAGGTTGGTGATTAACAAACGTCAGTAGACTTTGAAATCTGGTTGCGTTGGGATAGAAAGTTCTCGCAGGTGTCTGGGTCGGACCGGCGTTCACTGCTTCCAGTTTTTTCCCATCGCTCTCTTGTCTTCCTCATTCTTAGCCCAGGGCTGCAGATGTTTTGTGTGTTCTGAAAGAGGGAAGTTCAGGCATGCTTTGCATTTTTAGACCCCCTCGTGAAGCTTTAGTTCCTCTAAGCTCGTTTTGAGGACGTGAGAGACTCTTGACTCTGTGAGAGTGCATGGACAAAATCAACCAGATAAGACTAGTTAGTCTTGAGGAAGCCTGGTACAGTTAGGCTGGTTTAGGGTCATGGTGACCAAATGTCTTTGAATTGAGTATTGACAGCAGTGAAATTAAGACATTAATGTAAGGGGCCATTCACGTTCAAAAAAAGATGAGGGAAGTGGAATACTAAAAAAAATTCACTTGATTCAACTTGATGAACATTTAAAGCAGCAATTGAACTCAAGTTTTAGTTTATAATAAGATTGGCTGTGCAAGTCATTTCAACACATCTTGTCTAGATGAATCTTGTGTAACTTAAAAAATTTAATTATTTTGAGTTTTAGTATTGGAAAAATATGTTGGCATGACTCATTTTTACAGTAAATGGGGAAAAAAACGCAATATCTAAAAATGTTTTTTAAAAATTGCAAAGCCTCAGCACACACTGTCAACACGTGAAAAAATTATACACTGTGTTGAAATCTTTGGCACATAAGATGCTTGACAGAAACATTTGTTTTAAGACTTTTACTTTAATGTGCCAGTAGGAAACTTCTCCGAGATGCTTGGAAGAACAACCAGTCGCCAAGATACAGTACTGCGAGAAGTTGTTAGAGTTATTTATTAATCATATTGATATTTGGTGCATCCACCTTTTGCTTTGTCCCAAATACACCTGTGCACCATTTTAAAGAAAGTTTGCTGGTAGGTTGTTCTGACGTCTTGGAGAAATTCTTTCTACAGTCAACTATAGTAGTCAACATTTCAAGTGGATCAAAAAAGTTCATCAAAGTTGACTTGAGACAAGAACGCTTTTTAGGTTTTAAGACCACTTTGTTGAAAGGTTCTGATCCACTTCAAATGTTGACTAGTGTATAAATAGCCAAGTGTTTTTGTGAAGCATCGAATATGCCAAAGTGTTTAGCACAGCGCTTTACATTCTCCACTTGCACACCTTTAGATGCTCTGTAAATCTCTTTGGGTGAAAATATCTGCCGAATGTTTAAAAGATCTTTCAATATCACGCCGCGCCAACACTGGTAGAGCTCGCAACACCAAGATCATGGGTTGAATTCTTTTACACTGTGCTGAAGTCTTTGACACATTAGGTGCTTCACAGAAACATTAAAGCTTTTTGTTCTGGTGCTTTAGTGTGTCTTCAAGATGCTTGGAACAACCGACCTGCAAGTTACAGTACTGCGAGAAGTTTGTTTTTGAAAGTGATGTCGTAATGGATTATGTACATTATTTATCACATCAATATTTGGTGCATCCACCCTTTGCTTTGTCCCAAATACACCTGTGCACCATTTATAAGAAAGTTTGGTGGTAGGTTCTTCTAACGTCTTGGAGAAGTTTCCACAAGTGTTGTAGCCAAGTGTTTTTGAGAAGCGTCTAATGTGGCAAAGTCTTTAGACCAGCGCTGTACATTCTCCACTTGCACACCTTTGGATGCTCTGTAAACAACTTTGGGTGAAAGCTTCTGCAGCATGTAAAATGTGATATGTTTTTTTTAAATCCCAAGATGTTGTCACAACCAACGCTTTTCTGCCGTGCGACCCTGTGCACAGGATTCTAGGCGGTGGGTGGTGGTCGTTACTCTTTCTTCGCTCTTTCCGATCCTATTACGTGGACACGCGGTCAAGTCTCGTTGTGGGGCTACTATGGTCGTCTCGCTTTTGCTGTGCTTCTCTGAAGGATACATTACAGTCTCTAGTAAGACTCCATGTTACGCTCTGCCTGAACACCTCAGCACACATTGCTGCTCTTAAAATGGCTGCCCTTGAAGCTCAAAGGATCTGTGGCGCTCAGTGGCTGTCCGAGCTGCGCCAAGCACATGAAAGCTTTACAAATTTCACCCCATTAGCCTGGAAGTATCTGACGCTCCGGCGGATGAACTGCTAGGTGCAATTTGTGTTGTTTTATGTCTTCTATTTTTTGCATTTGTGTTTTCCTCCTCTACCAGACTTCATGGTTTGTCCAGATATGGCTGTCGAGATGAGTGTAAGTTTGCTCTGAGTTCCTCTCGAGTGCTGGAACACATCAGGGCGAAGCTGAAACTCGACCTCGAGAGACAATGCCTCCCTGCCCTGGGACACACTGGCAGTGTTGTTGAGAATGAAGGTTGAAACCAGTGTCTGCTTTTACCGTTTGAGGCCATAGGTGTGAGAGCTCGGATGTCTTTATTCTCGACAAGAGAGATCTTCTCATCTATCAGGAATTCCAACCATTCATCCATAAACCTGTTTTCAGTCTAGTGTCTGTATAACTATTGCATTTGCCAGTTTAATACTTAACCCTTAAGTATTAAACCCATGATGTGATATTGCCGTCATTTTAGTATTTTCATCAGGTGGGTGAAGCAACAATAATGTAGGATAGGACTTCATTTGATAACACTTTTATTTTGATAGTCCACTTTAGAAATTTGGTTGACTTTTAATTAAACTAGCAATCGTTAGAGTATTAGTAGACTGTCTGCTTAATATCTGCTAACAGACATTCAACTGACTTTAAGTAAACTAACCCTAACCTAACAGTCTACTAATACACTAATGAGAGTTAAGTAGCATGTAGTTGCAACGGTACTTATAGTTAGTATAATATCTAAAGTTGACTATCGAAATCAAGCGCAAACTTAATTTTATCTATCAGGGTTTGGTTGCACCATGGAAAGACAGTTAATATTCTTCAGTATTATTTTTACCCAACCACGTGGCCTTGTATTAGCTTTTGATGAAAGCAAACAATCATTTTTTTTGCTTTAGAATTGCATGAAATGATATTCGTGCAAAATAGGAACAGTGAAATTTATTAGTGGATTTAGATTTTGAATCCTATTTAAGGCACATGTGTTCTATGATAACTATTGTTCATACGTTTGTCTCTCATTTTAATAACAATGGCAGGTTCTTGATTGTATTTTGGTCCCTTTTCTTTGTGAATTAAGAGTCTAATCACTGATTTGATATCAATTCATCCTCACAACCGGGAAAAATTGTCTATTTTGCCTTTAGAATGACTGATTAAGATCCAAGTAGAATCTATTTTGTTTGGTTTTACAGCATTCAAGGTCTTCTCTAATGTGTAGCATTGCACTAAACCCATGTAACACTGGCCTTGACATTGAGGCCTTTTCTTGCAGAAATCATCTGCAGAATGTGTCCTAGCCAGCCAAGGCTGAAGATTTACTCTAGTTTGTGTTGATGGCTTTCAGATCTGCAGCACTGGTACCGTGCTGTACGACTGCTAAATGCATTCCTGTTGTTGAGTTCATGCTAATATTCATGTCCTTGCCACACAGATCAGATAGAGAATGACCCATGATGAAAGAAAAACATGTTCGTTGTTTCTGTACATGGTCTTTTACCGTTGCTTGGTATTGTAGAGAAAAGCGGCAGTTGTGGTTTTATGTATTTTTGGATATAAGGTTTACATGAGGTTAGTGCTGAATTAGTTTTATTCAGATCATATGTTCCTGACATACTCTCTGTAATTTCTGGCTCAGTTTGTAGATTTTCATGGAAAAGTTTTATTGGTTTATGAAAATGTTCAGTGCAGTCTAATGAAATATTGCAGTATTCCCAAATACAGCAGAGATTTGAGCACGGACAGCATGCGTATGTGCTGAATTTGGCAGCTGTGCAAGTATTAATGAAAAAGTATTGATCAGGGACGGAATTATACTTTGTTTCAGCTCATTGATTGGCGTGGTTGCCGGGTGCTCTTAGGTCACGGGACATAATAATGCCACCTCCAAGTGACAGCCCGCCCCATAATCCTTTGTGTTTGCACTGCATCTCTGAAGCCCTGAGCGTTCCTCATCCCTCAGCGGATTCACTCAATCTTATTTCAGAAGGGCTTGATACAATCTGATGGAACATGCTGATGTAAATACCAAGGCCCACTGGTGTGCTCCAGCTGAGGCTTATCCCTGGGTAATAAAAAAATGGAACAAATCAGCCCATAATCCCTCCTCAGCTATTGTTCTTGGAGCAGACTGACCACTCGCCAAAAAAAGAAACATTCTTCTGTTGAATTCTGCCTTGTCAGAATTTCAGATTGCTTTCGACTTGCTGTGAAATACAATGCTGCAAAATTTCCTTTCCAAGTGTTTATTTACAGCCTGTGTTTCTGTACTCTTACCCCTTTCTTTTCTTTCTGTCACTAACCAGGTTTCCCTGATTTTCCAGGGAGTCCTAAGCAATGGAAGTGCTGCAGTGCGATGGCTGTGATTTCCGTGCAGAGTCGAATGATGAGCTCAAGGCGCACATACAAGACGTCCACACGGCCTTCCTGCAGCCCACAGAAGTGGGAGAAGGTGACGATTCACCCAGACGGTCCAGGTCAAACTCGTTAAACTCCCTCAGCCAAACAGAGGACGAGGAAGACTTGAGCAATCACAATTACGACTCGTTGAAAAAGGAAGCAGGTATATCAACATTTGTTATTCAGAAATAATGACACATTAGCAGTTAAAAAAACTACATCAGAAGAGCTAAACTTGTTTGAAATAGTTTCTTTCTCTGTTCATGTTTCAGGTGTTAAACCCTTTAACAAAGACCTTGGGCACATCTCCGGTTCAAAGAAAGTGAAACGCATCCAGTCAGCAAAACCTTCAAACAAAACGTCAACTCCATTTTTCCAGTGCAAGTTCTGTGTGCGGTACTTCAGATCCAGCTCTCTTCTCAGTGAACACACCAGGAAGGTCCATGGAGAAGCAAGCGATGAGAGATCCCTCAAAACTTCCAAGCAGGCCAGCTGCAGCGCTACAACTTACGATGGTGTAGGAACGGTCTTTTCCTGCCAGTATTGCACTTATAAATCCCCACACAGAGCACGGATTCTGAAACACCAAAAAATGCATCACAAAGAAGGTCTACCAGGCCACTCGGCTCCTCCTGTTGGAGCAGAGGTTTTGGATTTGCACTCTGACGCCTCCTCCGTTGAAGAACAATGTGAAGAGTCGCCAGAGGATGTAGAACTTAATGTGCTGGAATCTATGATCAAACCCCAGTCAAGAGGAGGCTTTGACTGTGAGTGGTGTGGATTTCAGACATCGCAAAGGCAGCAGTTAGCCGATCACATGATGAAGAAACACCGTAACATGGTGAAGATCATGGTATCCTTGCAACAGCCCAAAATTCAGGACGGAAGTGCGGGATCCAGCAAGTCTGATTCTGCTTCATCCAGGAGAAGCACTCCAACCTCTAATTTGAACCTGAACGATCTAGCGTGCAATGAAGGTTCCTCCGCAAATGCCTCGTCAATCAAAGGATCCTCTGGCAATGCATCACTCAAGGCCACTTCAGGGATATCAAGTTTTCAGTACTCACAGCTCACAGCAAAAATACCCAACAGCACCGGATCTTCCATACTGTCAGAGAGATCGACTTTCACCATGTCAGATATGTCAAGGTCTGGCATGGATCTAGATGCCAGCATGCTGAATGATTCCAGAAGCAGTTCAGATGATGAACTCTGTGACTTGGATGATCCCAGCTACACGGAGTCAGCTGAGGATTCTACTAAGCTGCTTCTGTCAGAAGAGGATAATGACCTGCTGGAAACTAAAGGAGTTCCATTCAAAAGACACATGAACAGGTTCCAGTGCCCTTTCTGCTCCTTCTTGACCATGCACCGGCGTAGTATTTCTCGTCACATAGAGAACATACACTTATCTGGCAAAGCTACGGTGTATAAATGTGACAAGTGCCCCTTTCTTTGCACCAACCCTCTAAAACTTGACACGCACAAACAATGTCACGGTGGGTCTTCTGAATGGAACACTATGGACTTAACCAGCGAAAGTGTAGATGGTCCGGCTGAACGC
Organism: Sinocyclocheilus anophthalmus; assembly: GCA_018155175.1. Taxonomy (NCBI): domain Eukaryota; kingdom Metazoa; phylum Chordata; class Actinopteri; order Cypriniformes; family Cyprinidae; genus Sinocyclocheilus; species Sinocyclocheilus anophthalmus. The sequence continues at coordinate 363,116 of JADLZN010001346.1, read as the reverse complement.
TCCGTGCCAGTGAACGGAGGAAATGGCAGCTCTAAAATCAACGGGAAAAAATCCAGCACAGTCGAGGAACAGCAGGGTCCTCATCGGTGCTCACTGTGTAACTTTTCCACCATCACACTGAAAGGTCTACGTGTCCACCAGCAACACAAACACTCATACTGTGATGGAACACAAGTCACAGGTCAAGAGGGCTCGTCCAATGAGCAACAAGATTCTGAATCCGAATCCTACAGCTCCTCGAGCTTCGTTCAGAAAACTCAGACCTCAATCCTTGGATTTTCAACCAAGAAGCATCTTATTGGCAAGACAGCAAGAAAGTCCATCAACGATTTACCCTTGGATCTCTCTCCTGTCAAAAAACGGACAAGGATTGATGAAATCGCAAACAATCTCCAGAGCAAGATTAGTCAAAGCCAACAGCACGAAGATGTGATTAACCTTGAGGAGATGGACGACGATGTGGAGGAGAATGGGAATCACATCGATTTAGAAACAAGCAAAGAGAGAGAATCCTCTGATGCTCGAAGTCAGCACTACACCTTCAACACTCAGCACCTTCATGTTAGAAATTCTGGAAGTGTTCAGACAGAGCGTGGTGTTGGGAAAAGAAAACGCAATCTGCAGTCCAAACTTGGATCAAGAAACATTCCTGTTCAAGTAACCATTTCTGATGATGAAGACAATTACAGTGCCTCCTTGGAATCTAAAGATGCCCAAGATCAAAGCAGTCAAGATAGCAGAGAGACATATCAAGACAACCCTGAATACAATACTGAAGAACCTGGGAACCTGTTCTACTGCAAACATTGTGAGTACCAAAACAAGTCTGCTCGCAGTGTTAGCACACACTACCAGAGGATGCACCCTTATATCAAGTTTAGCTTCAGATACATCCTGGACCCAGAGGATCAGAGCGCAGTCTTCCGTTGTCTCGAGTGCTTCATCGAATATAACAACTTTAATGATCTGCACCAGCACTATATGACACACCATCCAGAAGCAAGCAACGTTTTGAACTTTAACCAGCCAGATCTGGTGTACATGTGCCGTTTCTGTTCCTACACAAGTCCAAATGTGCGGAGCCTGATGCCCCATTATCAAAGAATGCACCCTTCAGTGAAGATCAACAATGCCATGATTTTCTCCAGCTACATGGTCGATCAGCCTCATAAGGGTGCTGCTGAATCCCAAACACTGAGGGAAATCTTGAATTCTGGGCCCAAGAGTTTCAGATCCTCCTCATCTGGGTCCAAATCATCATCCAGTCCAGCTATCAAAAGCGTCTGCAAAACGCCAGAAGCAAACACTGAGGCTGAAGCTTTTCGAGAAAGTCTGGGTGGTAATGTGGTGGTTTACGACTGTGATGTCTGTTCTTTCTCAAGTCCCAACATGCACTCAGTATTGGTCCACTATCAGAAAAAACACCCTGAGCAAAAGGCCTCCTACTTCCGCATACAGAAGACCATGCGGGTCATATCTGTTGACCAAGCACAGTTGTCAAACAATTCAACCTACAGCCTGACGAGCACCCCCAAGTCTTCAAATGTCATCTTGCCTGTGGCTCTGGATGAAGATGTTTACTACTGCAAACACTGTGTCTACAACAACCGCTCCGTAGTGGGCGTTCTGGTCCACTATCAAAAGCGACATCCGGAGATTAAGGTGACGGCAAAGTACATAAAGCAGGCACCCCCAACTCCGGGACTGCTGAAACTCATGGATGAGTTACAGATCGCACCTCCTAAACAGTTTCTGAAGCAATTCAACAACAACGGGACTGAAGGGTCAGGTAATTCCAACACTAAAGGAGCATCCGACAAAGGGGAACCTGAAATGCTGTTCTTCTGCCAACACTGCGACTATGGGAACCGCACTGTGAAGGGGGTCTTGATTCACTACCAGAAGAAGCACAGGGACGTGAAAGCCAATGCCGACCTCGTCCGTAGACACACGGCTGTGGTCCGGAGTCAGAGAGAACGAGCGCAGATGATCCAAGCGGGAAGTTCCACGTCCACTGCAACTGTAGCTACTGAAGCAGATAAATCCAGGTCGTTGCGATCTTTGAAGTGTAGACACTGTGCATACACGTCTCCTTATGTGTATGCCTTGAAGAAGCATTTGAAGAAGGATCATCCTACTGTGAAGGCCACGGCCATGACGATCTTACACTGGGCTTATCAGGACGGTGTGTTGGAGGCTGGTTATCACTGTGAGTGGTGCATATATTCTCACGCTGAACCAAGCGGGCTGCTCATGCATTACCAAAGACGCCATCCTGAGCACAATGTTGACTACACCTACATGGCCAGCAAACTATGGGCTGGTCCTGATACTTCCACCAGTAGACAAGCTGGGAACTCTGAAACGAAGCATTACCAATGCAGAGATTGTGCCTTTGAGGCGTGCTCCATCTGGGATATTACTAACCATTACCAAGCGGTGCACCCTTGGGCCATCAAAGGTGACGAGTCTGTCCTGCTCGACATTATCAAGGGAAACCAAGCACCTGATAAGCTGCTCCCACAACCGCCCAAAGGACACGTTTCCATGTCCAGTCCGTTCAACAGCAACCAGCAGGAAGAGGCTGCAGTTGAAGTCAGCCGCCCAACACATGAGCGACAGACTAATCTCTCTCTGTCTGTTGCGTCGTCTATCTCAAACAACTCTTACCAGTGCACCGTGTGCTTGTCTGAGTACAACAGTCTTCATGGGCTTCTGACCCACTATGGCAAAAAACACCCGGGCATGAAAGTGAAAGCTGCTGACTTCGCTCAGGAGGCAGACATCAACCCTAGCTCTGTTTACAAGTGCAGACAATGTCCGTACGTGAACTCGCGCATCCATGGAGTACTCACACACTACCAGAAACGACATCCTTCCATCAAAGTCACGGCTGAAGACTTTGCCAATGATGTCGAGCAGGTAAACGAGTTGGTTAACGAGGGGGATGAGCGATCTAAAACCCAGAGGCAGGGCTACGGTGCTTACCGCTGCAAGATGTGCCCTTACACACATGGCACTTTAGAGAAACTCAAGATACACTATGAGAAATATCATAACCAGTCTGCCGCAGACATGTTCAAAGCAACTGCCATGCAGTCGCAGACCAGAAGAGACAATTCGGTTGCTGAATGCAGCAGCAGCAGTGTGACCGAAGTCTCAGAGGCCTGTGACTTTGACCTCAAGCTTCCCGAAGTCGCGAAGAGCGACAAGCATGCATTGTTTAAATGTCAGCTGTGCAAATACTTCTGCTCCACCCGGAAAGGTATCGCTCGTCACTACCGTATCAAGCATAACAATGTCAGAGCGCAGCCCGAAGGGAAGAACAATGTCTTTAAATGTGCCCTCTGTTCCTACACCAACCCCATCCGCAAAGGCCTTGCAGCACACTACCAGAAACGGCACGACATTGATGCCTACTACACGCATTGCTTGGCAGCATCCAAGACGGTGGGGGAGAAACCGAACAAGGTGATGGTGCCCATGGCATCAGAGGCAGAGGCTCCAGCGATGAGCGAAGAGCTAAGGCTTGCGGTGGACCAAAGGAAATGTTCACTCTGCTCCTTCCAGGCTTTCAGCAGGAAGAGTATTGTTTCTCATTACATAAAGCGCCACCCAGGAGTCTTTCCCAAGAAGCAGCCCTCCAGCAAACTAGGCCGTTACTTCACTGTGATCTATTCCAAGGAGGCCGAGAAACCTCCATCTACGGAGGAGGTGGAAATCGTTGAAGTTAAGGATGAGGTGGAACCAGAAGGTGACGTGGACTGGCTCCCCTTTAAATGCCTGAAATGCTTCAAGCTTTCGTTCAGCGTGGCCGAGCTGCTCGTGGTGCATTACAATGACTGCCACGACAAGGAGCTCAAGCGGGATTTCGTCACCATTCCGAGCCCCGCAGAAGATGGGACGGAGCTCTACCAGTGCACCCACTGTGAAATCAAATTCTTGACTCTTCCAGAACTCGGCGTCCATCTGATAAACCACAATGAGGATTTCCAGAAAAGAGCCATGAGGCTTGAACGAAGAAAACAGCTTCAAAGCAAGCAGAGGACGACAGAGCCGCCAGAAGCCAAACCAGAAAATAAGGTGAGCTTAAACACCTTGTAATGGGTAAAAGTGGTTATAATAGTTGAATAACCCGGGCCCGTATTTATCAAGCTTCTCAAAGTGCCATTTTATTCTTGAGAAAATTCAGTGATTGGTCCATGTCTATGTCGTCATCCAAAATCCAGTTTGGGGCACAACAAAGTGTCTTGAATCATCTCGAAGACTGACACTTAAGATTTTCTCCTACACTTCACTTAAATTACGACGGAGATGCTTGATCACTAACTTTTATTCGCAGCTTTGAGCCAAGATTTTTTTTACTTAAGTCATGGAATTCTCAGAGGCTGAGAAATACTGAAACTTTGCAAAACTGATTCGTGTGATTTTTATAGACATGATCTGATGCGTAGGAACATAGAGAGAATAACCGCAAAAGCTGTTAGGTGTAGTGTAGCTTACCGTTGGATTAACCTCGACCACCATATGCAAACAAGTATATTGCAAGCAGGCAACACTGGCGACATACTCGCAGTCCTTGAGTTGTGCAAGGACGACAAAAATAGATGCATGAAGATCTTCTGTCGTCATTGGATCTAGATAGGTGGATGGCACCCTGAAAGATCCATCGGCTACAGGTGCAACTTCTGCGTGGAGGTCCACTCCACCCTCCGGGCCATCTGCAACCACCTGAGAAAAGCGATGGGCAGTAGGGAGGCAAGGAGGGACACGTGAAGGTACGAGCGTCCAATTAGTCAGGCTTCATTAAGGGCGTTTTTAATTTTTATTTATTTTTTTTTTTTTTAAGCGTGAGTGCTGGCTAAATTCATCAACTGTGACTAGATTTATTACAGGGCATAGTTTTCATCTGTTATTGGCATCTTAGGATGATTGGGAAATATATAAATTCAGACCTTTTTTGCTGAGTGGTTGGGGTTTTGCGCCTTATCTTCTTCTGCTCTACTCTAATAGCAAGTGCATTCACATGCCGTTTGGACCTGTTTTTCCTTCCACTCAAGTGTTTTGTTCACTTGTTTGGATGGTTAGACCATTACAGTTCGACTGCACATTCAATGAAATGGACAAAGAGAGCAAATCCTTGAGTATTGCAGAAGAAACTGGGAAAATGGACTAGTGCGGTGTTATGACATTTCCTTAAACTCGAGCGTTTTATTTCTTTGTGTGGGCATTCATGAGGACAGCCTTCAACGTGTCATAAAGTTGGTCATGTAATTAAATCTAGCGACCTTGTGTTACACATTTTGTATATAAAAATTAAAGGATTTTCTTATTTCTGAAGCTCTTTTCTGAATGTGCAGTGACCTTAGAATGCGTATTTAGAAGCCAACAATGTTGCTACCAACCTCCTGGAACAGCCTTTCTGTCAGGAGCGCACCTGTGACGCCTTAAAATGCATGTCTTTGGACTTCAAAAGATTTTTGGTTAACATTTATATTAATGTAGAGAGGAAAGTGTATTTCTTAGATCCATGTTTAATCAACTTTCATCTACAGTAGTTCATCTAAAATGGTCCTGCAGTGTGACAAATTAATTTTTAAAGTACAGAGCTTGTGAAATCTCTGTGCATAATTAAACAATGAATTGGCAAATGCGTTAAGAGCATAAATGTTCGTTTCAATTAGTTAATGCATGGTTGCAATATCTGTATTATAGTAGAAATGTGTGCGGTTTTGTACAGTGTAATGATTTTCATAAAGAGGACTTTCCTCATTAACGTAGCGATTACGTGGCATGGTTCTGCCAGGAGCTGCGTCGACATGGCCGAGTCCAGTTTGTGTATCACAGAAGAATCCTGCGACTCTCGATGACCCTGCCGTGCTGACGGCAGTTTGTTGGGTGGAGGAGGCGGTAAGGCCTAGTGTTAGTATTCCATCGAGAGTGTCAGTGTGGCAGGGGGGCCTGGGCCTGAGGATTTAAACGAAAGCCCAGTGAGGATCAGCAGTGGGACGGATCGCACCGGACACTAGGGGGCAGCGCTCACGGCACAGAACACACACTCTGAACAGAGACACACGGGCAGGGATTCCCAAGGTTTTTCGTGACCTGAAGCTCTTTGAGCTAAACTATTTTTGTGAAGTCCTCCTGAGAAAAAAAAAACATTTGCATGAACGTTGGATAATATTCGCATCATGAAGTGTTTTAGTATGTGCTCAGTTTTTCATTTGTTTTTATTTTAAAATTGGAAGAAAAAAATGTTTCAAGAGGTTACACTTTATCGATAGTCCCCTTTGAATTTACGAACATAAGTACGTGGCATTCACATGCACTAATCACATCATTTGCCCGCATGTTACTAACTCTCAGAGTGGACTGTTAGGGTAGGTTTAGGGTTAGAGACATAGTCGCACTACTTGCAACGTTCTCATAGGCGTGTGGGAGTGGGACTACCAAATAAAAGTGTTAGAAGTAAATTAGCAGGACGTTATCCTACTAAATGACTGCTAGTTGACATGTAGTTGCGAAGTTACTTACTGTTAGTAGAATGTCTGGACTATCAATATAAAGTGTTATCATGCAGACAATGACCTAAACAGGCATCATTTTTACAATTAAACAAAAACGTTAATGTTAATATGGATGCAGAATGGATACCAGGTATGCATGCCATCAGTCCTAGAAACAAAATTCTCTACTTTTACAGAAATTTTGTATAATTAAAATGTTTATGATTTAATTAGTTTCTCATTCAGTTTGAATTCCAGTTTGGGAAACCTTACACTACTGCATAGAATACTGTACTGCGCGCTATTTGTGTTCTCATCGTTTTGAATCAGTATGCAATGTTACATGTTTAAAATAGTAATATGACCTCACTGTTGTGGCGTCTAGTTATCACGGGCGTTTGGTTATTTGTGTGAATTTCTTTTTTTATATCTTTGTAATCGCATTGTGTTAAATATCAGTCTGATCAATATAATGGTTCAAGAATAGACTGTAAAGATAATAGTTGAGATCACTTTTTCAAAGGTCGAATCTGGTGCATTCTGCACAGACAGACTCACAATTTATTTTATTTTTTTTCAGAAGATGTCTAAATGTATTTCTTTGGTTGTGTTTGTGTCTCTGATTGGCTGACGGTGCGGCAGCGTCTTATTTACATCCGTCTGAAGTGCAGGGTCAGCTCTCTCTCTGAGATGCTGAATTTCCTCTGGCTGTAAAGCAGCAGATGTCTCAGAAACACACAGGAACCTCTTGGCCATTTCTAAATAAGGAAAAAGGGATGTCCCGATAGAGCTCTCAGCCTCAGAGTGCTTTAATGGCTGTAATCAAACACTGATCATCTGTGCTTCAGTCCAGAGCTGATGATCACCTCCAAACCCGGAGAGAAATATCATATATCAGTGAGATTTATCAGGATTAATAAAGGTCAGGAACCTTAAATATGTCAAGAACATGACTAGTTTTGTTGTTTCACCACAAAATGAAGAATGCATGTGAACTATATACTATAAACATGTTTTTGAAAGAAGTGTCTTCTGCTCACCAAAGCTGCGTTTAGCCTATGTGATCAAAAATACTGTAAAATTGTGAAATATTATTAAAATATAAATAGCTGTTTTCTATGTGAAATAATTTAATCCTGTGATCAAAGCTGAATTTTTAGCATCATTCTCAGGTCCATGATTCTCCGAAATCGGAATATGCCTAGTTACGTATATACATAATGAGAATTAATGGTGGAATGGGTTTAATTGTCATGAAAATGTCACAATGCAAAACGTCTTGCAGATTTGGTCCTTTACTGTATGAGTAATATCAGTGATGTCCTCTGACAGCAGGAAGCAGCGGAGATGACTGTTGCCGTTCCCGTGGACGGAATCACCAACGGCGATGTGGAGGATGTGGTTGCCATGGACGCTGACCCATTGGAGACTGGTGCATCACCGGCTGACGTCACCATGGAGACGGAGGAGCCGGTGGCCGTGGAAACGGAGCCGATGGTTGGCGCGCTGGAGCCGGAGAAGGAGCGTGTGGTTCCCGGGCATCCGTGCAGCATGTGCAATCGTATGTTCATGTCAATGCAGGGCCTGCGCTCTCACGAGAGGAGCCACACGGCCGTAGCGCTCGTCAACAGAAACGACAAATACAGCTGCCAGTACTGTCAGTTCGCCTCGCCGTTCAGACACAAGTGAGTGAGACTTCATATCGGTTAGTGAACGCAAGTCCCCTCAGTAAAACCCTTCAGAATAAAAACTCAGAACCTTTAAAAATATGCATTTTCACCATGTTTTTTCACGAATAAAATGTCCTACAAATCAGTGTGAATAATATATGAACAAACCCCTCAGTAAAAAAACTACTATAAAACTGCTAAGTTTGGTGTATGCAAGTGCTGCTGAAGTGGAGAAAAAATCAGGGAGAAAAAAAATAGCTTAAAATCATGATTAATAGGATAAAGTGCAATAAAAAATCAATTGAATGATATATGAACAAACGCTTCAACATGAACAAAAAATCTTCAGAAAATAGACAGGAATAAAATTAAGTTTTGGTGTTTGTAAGTGCTGCTGAAGTGGAGAAAAAATATGCATTTTCACCATGTTTTCGAATTAAAATGCTGTATAAATCAGTGGAATCCTAAGTACAAACCCCCTTCAGACAAGATCAGGGAATAAGTTGGGGCGTGCAAGGTATAATGGAATTGAAATCTATCGACGCAAATAGATAAAGAGCAATAAAATAAAAGCTTACATTTCCACTACTCTGAAGAAACACACTATGAAAAGTAAAAAATTGACCAATGCAGGAAAAAGCTATGTTTTTGCTTGTAGTGTCTCGCCTTAGAGCACTAAAATAATAATCACTCTTTGTGGATTCTTTGTCTCTTACATCAAACAAAGAGAGGAGGAGATAAATACAGAAATCCTGAGGGAAAACGTATGTGAGCTGTAGATTGTGCACGCGCTGGAGTGTCACATCTCCTCATTGGCTTTCTGTGAGAATGGCAGATATTTTGACAGAGCTGTTCGTCTCGTCTGAAGCGCAGGACCTTTGTTTGGTTCCCTGGAGTAAATCCTCCTTCACTGGATGTTCCGTGACCCAGAAAGCTGCCGCATTCATGTGCCACACGGGAAGCGCGGATAAAAACCACTGATTCCCCAGATCCCTGTCGGAGACGGCTGTTTTGTCAGAGTCTCAGCGCTAAAGCAGGGATCTTCTGCCGAGAGGTGCTGCTTTCACTTATCATTAGACGCATCCCGGTCGATTCACTTTTTCTGCCTGTCCTTGTGGAATCATATAGACGTTCTGAATCTTCCTGAAGCGTCTGCTGACAGCACACCTGTGACACCTGCTGAGCGTTAGTGCGTGCTTTACATATTTATTTTATTTGTAGTTTTTATGAGAATAGAGGACGGGAAGTGATAGAGATTGGGAAATCAAACCTGTATCGCCCACATGAGCTTCAGAGCGTGTGCACTGGATTTGGATTTTATTTTGTAAAATTCCAAATAAACATTTTTAACAAGAAGATGAATAAAAAGTTATTATTGCCTTGGCAACTGACTGAAATAAAAATAATGCTAAATAAATCTGCTTAAAAAAGAAATTAATGAAAACTGAATATATTAAAAGCTAATTCAAAATATTAATAGTTTAATGTATATAAATAATACTAAAATAACACTGATGCATTAAGCACTAGGCTGTGGCTCCATCTTACTGAACAATGTTAAGTGGAAAAGAACTGAATGTCACTCATTAAGGATTTAGCAACTCTCTTTTTCCGTTTTAATCTGATGCATTTTTCTCCTCCATATGTGTGTTTCTGACCGCTGTCTTTTCTCTCCAGTCTGGACCGTCACGTCCAGTCACACCACGGACATCAGAAGCCCTTCCGCTGTAAGTTCTGTCCCTTTAAATCCTCCTACCTGAGCCGCCTCAAGAGCCACCTGCACAAAGCACACGCAGGTGAGACGCTACATACACATACACACAAACGCACACACACACACATAAACACTCACACTCACACACACAAACGCGCACGCACGCACACACACTAATACACACTAATACACTCGCACACATAAACATACACATTTAATTAACTACCTTAATGGGGACATTACATACATATATTGCTTTTTATATGGCTTGTTATAGATGCTGTAACCCTAAACCAAACAGAAACTACTGAGGTTTTGTCAGGTTTAACTTGCTTCTAGGTTCATATTTGCCATTAGAAAGCAAATCTCTGTATTAAATATGCTTCAGTCTGGATTTATAGCTTGAACTGGTTTCAAGATTCTTGGGGACGACTGACATGTGACTTTAACAAGATGATTAAAATGAGTTTGAGACATTAATGAACTCACTGAATATGACTGACAGGACGAGATGAGTGATGCTTTCACTGCGTGTGTGTGTGTGTGTGTGTGTTGAGCGAGGAATCTCTCACACACTCGTCTGAGGTAACAGTGTTTCTCTCGCTCGAATGTGAAAGTCACTGAAGGGCAGAGCGACAGAAATCGAGCGTCGTCCTTCTGCTCTCCGTTACCCATCAGCTCTCGCTCTCTCGCTCTCGCTCTCTCTCCTGCGCTCTTCTGAGGCGTTTAAGACAAACAGTAAGAGAAGGGCGAGGGCTGATGAAACAGACATGAGCGATTGACATCATTCAGACGGAGACGCAGCGTCTGTGAGAGAGACGGATTAATCAGACATCACAAACAGAAAAAAAAAATATGCCAAAGTGATTGAGGAAAACTGTAAGATATCCCAGAATGCTCTTTCAATGTTTGCACAGAGCTGGTTTGTGTTAATGCGGCGGCGTGTGTTTGTGTTGCAGGTGAACACACGTATAAGTGCATGTCGTGTCCGTTCTCCACCATGACCATCATCCAGCTGAAGGAGCACTCGCTGCAGGAGCACGGAGAGACGCTCACGCTGCCCAAACTCAGAGCTGGAGCCGCGCTGCGCTCCACACGACCCACCCCACCCGCCAGAACACGAGACCGCCACCGAAAGCTAGGACCCACAAACTGCAAAACACGGTAGACAAAACTGGGGGTGGAAGGTCGAGAGCGAAAAGGACACCCCGAGGAACAGACGTGATGTGACCACAGACAATTCTTAGTGTTTTGACTTCGCACTTGCACATTTAATTATAATTGGCAACAATCTAAACCATGTAGAGTCAAACAGCAAGTCAGCTTGATTAAAAGCGCTTATACATACAGATTCAATACAGTGTCAAAAACACGTGATGCTGGAAATGACAGGAATGGAAATCTAATTCTTCTTTTAGTGAAGAAACGGCCTGGTTGTTTAGTATTTGACTTCTGAATTGAACCATTTTGAATAGAATGAAAAAACAAAAAAATTTACTCTAAAGCAACAATATAAATGCATTAGAGTCAAATTCCTCAATATTGACAACAGGCGTGAAAAATAGTGACGCCAGTAAGCTTTTGGTATAATTAGCTTTTATGAAACAAGGACAATTACTAATGATCCAAAGGTGAAAGCGGGGGCATTAATCATGTTCTAAAAGATTTATATTACAAAAAATAGCTGTTCTGCTGAATCCTGAAAGAATAAAGTATCACGTTTCACAAACACATTGTGCGCAGGACGGTTTTAACCATTGATAATAATCAGAATGTTTATGAGCAGCGATCAGATATTACGATTTCTGAAGATTCATGTGAACTGAAGCTTGAGTACTGATGCTGAACATACAGCTGCAACGAACGCAATACATTACAGCTTAACACATAGTAACAGCTGTGTAAATTGGAATATATTTAGCAGGTAATACTATGAATATATAATTTTTATTTTTTTTTACATAAGTGTGAGCGAGCGTGGCCAACAAACTCGTAAACATAGTCATTATTGTGCGAAAAACAAGGCTTGCAGGTTAATTAATAATGGTTTGATTCAGCGTGCGAAGAATCATGAACATGTCGGATGCAGCGAGGCAGAGGTTAATAACAGGTGTAAGCGCATATAGACGATGGCGTCTCTCTCGTGCGTGTTAAGGTCTGCGGGGTATCTGGAGCCAGCAACGAATGTTCAGGGCAGTGAGCACTGCCAGCGGCGTCGCGGGTCCAGGCGAGTTTCCGCGCAGCCGCAACAGCGCTCGAGGTCCCGTTCCTCAGGGCCCGGCCGACTCCATACTCACCTGTGAGTTCTGCGAAGTTCAGCTCCGGCTAATGCAGAGTCTGCAGCAGCTTACCCTGCGAACGGAACGGAGGAAAGAAGCTCTCAAATGAAGGACTGCTCCTTCCACCCTGTAAAAGTAAGCCGAGTGAGCCGGCGGCGACAACACACGGGGGATATCTATTTATTTGTTTTCCGGAAACTTTACAAAAATCCCTGGAATATTCCAAAAAAAATCCAGGAAAGTTTCCAAAATTTCTGGAACATTTACGAAATTTACTGGAAATTTTCCACCTATTTGCAACTCTCTTAACGACACCAGGTAAACAAATCAAATTAATCTGTTTCGTAGAATTTATTTGTTTCTCGTTTGAAGATTTATTTACATATTAACATGGTACTTAGTATTTAGTATTTTGTAAATATTTAAATTTATTATCTTGGATTTATAGCTTCATTTGTTTTTCGTATTTTAATGTATGAAAAAAAAAAAAGTAAAGTCTTTTAATGTTATTACATGGTTTGTGTATTTTAAATTTAATTACATTTAATCCAACCATTTAGTCTTGATTTATTTACATTTACGATTTCTTTTCCTTCAGAAAGATACTTTTTATTGGACATTATTGTAATTTTATATTAATATAATAATACCTTTTTGAAACTAATTTGCTTTTTGTTTATTTATTAAAATAATCTTACAATTAGGATTAATTAAGATTAGCTTTCATCAACCCAGAACCCCAGTTTTTGGAACATGGTGTAGAGTAAGATTCGTTCTCTTTGGACTGGTACAGGACAGCACCATAGATGGGGCCTGACTCTTAGTTTCTGTGTGAGAGTCAGTTCTCATGTGGGGGGGTTGATCACGGTCACGTTATGCGTCGGTGGCGGCCGGTCACACCAGTCGGCAAGAGGAGACGCCAAGATACTGCGTGCACTTCTGTTGTACCACACAAGAACAAGAGCAGCATGATCGACACACATAGTCCTGACAGAGTCAGTATTCTGATGGCCAATTCTGTCAGCGATATCGGCCTTGTTCTAAATGGCAACTTCCTCAATGAATGGGTGGTTTTGTTTTTGCACATGCTATTGTTGGAAGTACCGATCCACTTATTTTCAATGCAGAAGTCGGCGGTTCAAATAATGTGCGGCTTTTGATTCAAATAATGCTGTTAAACAACCATTGAGCAACAAACGAGTGGTTATGATAACGATAATACATAAAATTAGTGCTGTATGAATGCATCAAAAAAAAAGTTTGTTACATTATCTTATGATGTGTACTGTGGTCTTTTAAGTGTATATAAATTACACACACAGGATGTAATATTTAAGAAAAATGTTATGTTTATGTATTAAAGGGTCGAGACATAGGAAATAACTATAGTAAAATTTTCAAAATTCTTCCGGTGGTGTGTATTTATCGATATATATATATATTATATATAATATATATATATATAAAATACTATATACTGTATATATTATATAGATATACAAGTATAAAATATAAACAGTTCACACACATTTATTATGTAAACAAAAACCTTTATTTTGGTTGTGATTAATCGTTTGACAGCACTAATTAAAATGATAAATATCAGTTTGAAACAACAAGTAACGTAACAGACTGGTTTTGTACTTGGCACACTGCTGCGCTCGCTGTTACATTAAGAATAAGGTTACGTTTTTAAGTTTCATTATTTTAAGACTTTGACTTCAGAATATGTGGGTCAGTCGGAGGCCACACTCCAGAAACTCATTAACGTGACATGAATCATGTCTGAGGATGTTTAAAAATGACGTTTCACCGTGTTTGAGGAATAAAATGTTGTATAAATCGGTGTGAACGAAATATAAACAAACCCCTCAGTAAAAACCTTCAGAATATAGATAAATAAAACAAGTTTTGGTGTGTTGAAGTGGAGATAAATAAATATTGGCTCGGAAATTCCCAGATAGCTGCAAATAGGTAAAGTGCAATAAAAACCCTTCAGAATATAGATGGGAATAAAACTGTAAAGTTTAGTGTATGCAAGTGCTGCTGAAGTGGAGAAACAAACTTTTTAAAGATATGCTTTGTTACCTCTACGGTCCCACCTTAAACTGTTTTTTTTCGTATCATCCAAAAGATCCAAAGTAGCAGTATATGTGACCCTGGGCCAAAAAAAGTCATAAGGGTCCAGTTTTCTGAAAGTGAGAGTTATGATCATCTGATAAGCTGAATAAAGAGCTTAACATTGATGTATGGTTTGTTAGGATAGACCAACTATTTGAAAAATGGAATCTGAGGGTGCAAAAAAATCAAAATATTGAGGAAAAAGCCTTTAAAGTTGTCCAAATGAAGTTCTTAGCAATGCATATTACTAATCAAAAATTAAGTTTTGATATATTTCCGGTAGGACATTTGCAAAATATCTTCATGGAACATGATCTTAATATCCTAATGATTTTTGTCATAAAAGAAAAATCTATAATTGTGACCCATACAATGTATTGTTGGCTATTGCTACAAATATCCCCCAGCGACTTAACACTGCTTTTGTGCTGCAGGGTCACATAATTAAATATGCATGAATATGTGAAGATGATGTTGGTCATTTAAGGCCACACTTCAAAAGCGCATTAGCGTGACATGCATCAGAGTGTGATTGTGGTGTTTTGATGGTTCTCAGAGGAGCGCGTGGTCCCGCTGGAGGTGTCTCGCTCGAAGCTGTCTCGTCATCTGGAGGGCCTGGTGTTCCGCTGTCACAAATGCACCTTCACCTGCTCCAGCGAGCCGAACCTGCAGCAGCACATCCAGAAACACGAGGAGCTGAAGCCCTACCAGTGTCAGCTCTGCTACTACGACAGCAAACTCCTGCACGAGCTGGAGACCCACCTGCGCCAGGAGCACAAGGTCTGTCCTCGAGGCCTGGGAAAATAAGTCCATGCATCACGAATCGAGAAATTAATCGCAATGTATTCGGAAGGTCTCTGAAACGATACTCGAATTGATTCTGCATCGATTTATCGTCACAGCCCTACAATCAGTGGCGTAGCGCAAATCCGCGGCAGGGGTGGGTCGCAGTATTAGAAATATTTCTGTTTTAAACCATGAAAGCGAGCCAATAGATATCGTACAAGCACCGTGCAACTTGGGCAAGGCTATAGAAACAATAAAGTGAAAGTAAAAAGGCCGGTGCTTCTGTACTGACACCGACACGCCTAAGGGCGCTCTTCTCGGATGCAGTGGCTCAATGTACTAAACTACGATAATTGACCCAGGGGTAACATGTGCATAGTAAACAGAAGGGGACCCAAAATAGGTCCGTGAGGGACCCACAAAATAAAGAAGCACGAGAAGAGAAGGCATCTCCAAGCACTACGGAAAAATACCTACTCTCGACAATGAAATAAACCAATACGGAGAGCTCCGTCTCTGAGATCAACATACAGATTTTAAAGTTTGATCACGACATTAGGGTCCTCTGTGTCGAAGGACTGAGCTAAGATCACGAGGCTTTTAAAATGCGAGTCAACCAACGCCTCGGCCGCAAGCAGTAGGTATAGTGACTTAACCAAAAGCGCATATGAGAATGTTACCGGTAAAAGCGCTATTTGACGCCAATCGTACGGTTTAAAAGCGTATATATCTTGTTAGGTGGGAAAAATACATTGATGCATCGACGAACATGGCGTTCTGACATCATTCTGAGTTTCCCGAATGCTTCCGATTCTTTCTTCCGAGTCGATTCGGAGCTAGTTGCACAGCAGATGGCGCTCGCGAGCTTTAGAAAACCACCGTACTCGCGTGTTTCCCAAATCCTAAACACACGACCTAAAAAAGCATTCAAAAGTGCGGAAAAGGTTTTTTTGCCGCGAATTCAAGGGTGTAACAGGGGCTGTTTACCTTAGTCTGGGGTATAAAAGCATCTGAGCTGAGGTGAACTTACAGATCGCATGAGGCTCTGCTCTGAGATTTTGGAGATAGCGGATGAAAACTAGATGAGAGCGCAACTGCCGGGTAAAAATCGAAGCATCGAACGATTCCAGAGAGCGGGCATGCATAGGAAGATCCGAATCGGGATCCACGAATGATTGCTGCATTCTGCATCGGTATCGACGAGCCGCTACGTCTTCTGTCATGTCTGATATTCTGTGGCTAGTAAGGCGACGTTACTCAGTTAACCCGTCGTCTGAGGGGATCGTAACTGTGAGGGTGGGGGGTGAACCTGGACCAGCGGGCGATATGACGGACAGACGAAGGACCGTGAGCAGCAGCGAGGGGAGGAGGAGGGGGGAGAAAGGAGACGACGAGACAGTAGGAGGAGGCAGCCGAAGGGAGGAGGGAAGAGCTGAGGAGGTATGAAGATGGAGGAGAAGCGCTTCCGGGAGAGCAGACAGGCGACACGAGAGCCAGACCGGGGACAGGTACGGTCTAGTTCCAGAGAAACTCCAAATGACGTACGCAGAAGAAATCCAGAAATCCCTAGCTTGCAGTGAATAAACCGAAGACCAGAAGCATATCACAGCACAATTTATGTGCACCCTATTATACTCCTTACAAAAATAGTGTTGATACTAGTAACGCGCAGTAACCAATCACTCCTGTTCGCGAAAGGAAATCATGGTAGCTAAAAATAAACATTTGTTGTGGTTTTTATATTAAGGTTAATGCACCAACAGGTAAAATAGAGAAAAAGAGAAAAGAATCCGCAAATCACCTGTGGATAAGCAGAGTACATTAGAAAATGTTTTTGTATACGGTTTAAAGTACAATGCAATTTGCAATATTTCCCAGAAATCAACTCTGAACATTGAATAAAACCAGGTTCAAAATTATTTTGTTGACATATGTTACCATTTTCAAGGTTTGATTGCTTTTGTCACTCCATAAATCAGAAAATACTGTCAACAGATCGAAAACACTTTTTTGCCATGTTTTTAGGAATGAAGTGTTCTACAAATAAAAGGTGGAATGATTTGAAACAACCTTCAGATATAGATGAGGAATAGACGACGTGGGGTTTCTTATATACGAGAAAAAAACTGCGTAGAGGATGCAGATAGATAGGGCATAAACTCCACACTTAAATGTGTATTTATATGTTTGCTTTTCACTAGTGTGAAAGAAGATGTTATAGAAGCAAAATAGACCGAAATCTCAAAACTAACCAGTGCATGAGAAAGCAATGATTTTGCCTGTAGTGTTTAGCCTTAAACTTTTGTTTTTAAATATCCAAATTAGCATTATCCTTATTAGCACATTGCAACAACAGTGATGTAGACTGAACAGAAAATGTGTTTTTAGAGGGTTTTAAAATCACATTTTTCAATTTATCTCCATAATACTGAAATGACACTGCAATGTACTGTGGATAAAAACATCCGTAGCTGTTGAAAGATGCAGATTTTCCACAAATGACTTTTTGACCGTTTAGGATGTTTCCCTCTCCGTAAGTCAGAGCGGTTTTGTTGTGTTTTCTGGTGATGCAGGTGTTGAGGAGTCTCCCAGCGGCAGCGGCGTCAAACGCTATCCGTGTGAGTTCTGCGGCCGCACCTTCACGCTCGGCTCCGAATGGGAGCGACACGTCCTTCGACACGGCATGTGAGTCTCCAGATTCACAATATGTGCAGTGTCACATGTTTAGTGCAGATTGTCACATGACCAGAGCAGTTTAATCCGTTGCCAGCGCGATTTTTTTTTTTTTTTTTTTTTTTTTTTTTTTTTTTTTTCTGGTTTCTTTTTTTTGTTTTTTTTTTTTTTTTTTTTTTTTTTTTTTTTTTTGTTTTTTTTGAGAAGATGATGCCTGCATCAAAGAGCCAAAACAAAGGCTAGTAAAGTGTGTAAACATAAAGATATGACAAAGGTTTTTAGTACACATTGTCTTTAGGGTGTCTAGTATTAATATATGAATTCACATATATTCAGTTTTGTTGAGTGTGTGGTCACAGAATGAGTAAATATGTTAGTGACCGGTGGGATAACGGTGAACTTGGGTTTACAATATAAAACCAATTGCAGTTGTTGCACTAAAATGTTGCAATGACAAAATGTTGCACTATATTAAGAGTTCAAATGTTACAAATAAGTTACAAGATGTTGTAATACTAGCACTAATATAAAAATTGTATGTTACAAAAAAGTAACAGTTTTGAAATTTGTTGTATTTTTTTGTCTTTTATCTCAGTATTCCGATCAATGTTGTATTTTGATACATAATAGTAACCCTAGAATGTGATCAAACCGTTTTTTATAAACGGAGAGTTTTTTTCCGGTCCTTGATTCTGATTGGTCGAGCCGCGTTCGAAGCTGTTGTAAATGATGCTACAAAGTAACACACACCTTTGTTTACGTTTGTTGTGTTGCTCTTTTTTTGTTTTTTTTTTGGCAACCACTTGTAGCAAACAAACGGTTAGGAGGAGCTACATTGTTTGGTGGAAGAATACTGTGTTTATTAATATCATTACACTTTATTTGCTCCGGTTTATTTTGTGAAACCTTGCTGGGCTAAGATATATAATGATTTGTATGACTTCAGAAATATGTTAATTCAGTACACGCATTATCCCACCGACCATAAAACACAATGTTTCACACACTTTTCCAAAAGAAATGCAAAAAATAATGATTGATTATTTCAAAGCGTTACTAATGACACATCATTTGGATATTGGCATGTCTGGGAAAAATTTGGGATTAAATGGGCAAACCCTTACAATAGTAAACAATGAGTTAAAGCTGAGACGTGTTGTGTGTTTTCAGGACTGTTAACGGCAGCAAGAACGACGGCAGTCCTGTGCCCTCGTCAGCGCTGCCTCTGATTGGTCCAGCAGCTGTGATTGACAGAGGGCTGGACCTATCCAGTAACACTGTGGATCAGTCTGACCAATCCAAGTGTCCGATTCAGACCGAGGAAGACAAAGAGACGCAGGAGACCAAAAATGACCCTTAGGAGCAAAACGAAAGCTGTAGAGAATGTCATGCGTTCCGTTGTTTCGTCTGTCTGTTCACCGTTTGTTTTGTTGCAGAACAACATCGGCTGCTTCTTGAGTATTTGGTTTAAAAAGCTAGATTTGTGGAATGTGACGATCCCGGTTTGGAGTGTCGCTAGATGTTGATGTCGCGTTTGTTCAGTTGCTGAATCTTACACTGAATTTTACAAAGTGTGACTTGGTCCCTCAGGACAGATGTTGATATATTGGTAACCAATAGTGAATGAAACCGCAAGTCGAGATTCCGATTCCGATTTGAATTCCAAACGCACTTTTTTGTTACATTGATTTATTAAAATAAGCATCCGTAATGAAAGATGCATGAGAATCGAATGTCTTCCGTGATGGCACACGCTGATAGTCTTGAAGACGGCGTGTCGCGATTCACGTCCGCTTCAAACGAGAGACGATTCCTCCGGAAGCTTCTCGGACGACGGGAGGGTCTCGGATTCGCTCGGAATGTCGCCTGGCGGTTTCTGTTTTTTACATTTTAGCCTTGTGTTAATCTTCCCGTAGCTGAATTCCTTGAGGAATAGTTGTCATCTTATTTATCTAGATCGTTTGATTCTTTTAGACATGATTTTAGAGTATCAACACTTGCCCCAAAAACTCGTAGCAAATTGCTACTGTTGAAGATTTCGGCTACTTCCGGCTCGTCTTGCACTTCCGCTTCACTTTAATAACGATTAACGCGTTGGGCATCGATGGATCGCAGTCTCGGGTAGATCTGCTGCCGATTCTGACGGTCTGTTTGAAGGAATATTCCGAGTTCAAAACACACTCACGGTCATATTTAGGCCTGGATGTAAGATTAATGTTTTTGAATTGCAGTTTTAACATAAACTGATAAACTTGTGACGCATGCTTGTCAGTCATCCAGAAATGAAACGGGTCAGATTTCTGCCTCGGTGTTAATTTAGTATCATTGAGATACTAGTATAATTTTTATATTATATCAAAATATTTATTTTACTATTTTGAATGCGTTTTTTCTTGGTTATTACATTTTTGTTATTTTGATTTTAGAAGAATTTAAAGTTTTAATAATGTGTTGTCTGTTGTGCTCAATTTATTAAGTATAGTTTTTATGTGCATCTATAAAAATTTTTTTTTACTTTTTATAGTTTAGCTTAATTTTAGTCCATAAAGTTAACCTAAATGAAAACAAAACTATTGGAAAAAACTATTAAATATATATAATATATGATCCCAAGTAAAAAAAAATATGCCAAAGAATATTAACAATTATTGGAACTGATTTCATTTAAATAAACTTTTTAGGAACCGCATAATCTGTGGAATCAGCGAAATAGCTATCACATTTATCTGTTAAAAAGTATGACATAGCGAATATGACTAGCTGTTGAACAAGCAAATTTAAAATTTATGAAAGAAATGGATTTTATTGATGAGAAGATATATATATATATATATATATAAGATATATATATATATATATATTATTTAAACGGGGCATTGAGTGTTTTAAAATGCATTCATTATTCATTATTATTAATGTTAGTTTATTAGTAAAATTACAGAAATCTGACCAGTTTTTATTCATGCACGGCTGACAAATATGCATCACGTTAATTTTATTAGTTTGTTTACATTAAAACAATGTGTAGATTTTATATGCAATTCAAATGCATAAGTATTAGATTTAGGTCTAAATATTTTTTTGAGTGCAAGCAGCTCTGAAATTTCTGCAGTTCAGAAACGTAGTCGCTTCGCACTGGAACAAAGATCCGTGGTTTACTCCAAACGTGATTTACTGAAGCTGAAGGATGAGTGAAAACAGCACCGATTCTGGGAAGTTGAGCAGAGCGAGACTCCGAGGCTTCCGCCGTGTTTGCGGAGAAACGTCACGAAGCCGTCGAACCGTGAGGCTGAGATTGAACTGCTGCTTGAAACCCCAAAGCCTTATAGACGCGGATGTTTTACGCTCCCCTTCTGGATCCACCGAGCAGAAGCTCTCCACCAATATCCATCATCACGAAAACAGAAAGCAAACCTCTTCTCGCTACCGAAAGTGTGGCTTCCCAAAGTTTTCCTGAGATATGATTGTCTTTCCCGAGCAATGCTGAGGGCCGACCCAGATGCATTCTGGGAAACCTGCATGATGTTTTGCAGCCGTGTATAAACTCGAAGTGTTTGAAACTGTGGATTCTGTTTCAGAAAGGGGTCTGTTCCTTTAAGTGTTGTTCTGATATTTAACTTAAGCAAACAAAAAAAAGAGAAGAATAGAAATCAATAGAAGACTTGTTTTTTTTAGCTCTCCACTGTTCAAAGCTGTTGTAATTTGTCTGGTTAAGAATAAAAAACACAATAAAAAGCTCTCTTGTACGCTCAAACCCCTCCATGTCCTTCATAAGGAGTAGGGCAGGCCTTCTGAAGAAGCGTGTAGAGAAGCATCAGAAATAAGAGTCGGGGCGTCTGCTATCGTAACACTGGATATCTGTAAATAGACGCGCTTTAGTTTCTATCGTTGCCCTTTAATTCTCTCCTCCTGTTGACCTTGACTAGATCTCCTGCGTTCTGCCTTTCTTCTGTGAAACTCCTGATGATTTCTGACGGTGGCTTGTGACGGTTGTTTACAGTTTTATTCCTTTGATTTCTCTCTATTCTGTAAATATTGTAATTCATTGTCTTTTTTTAACTTGGTAATAAAGTTATCAGATAACCTAAGCACACTCACTTCTGTTGTTTTCTGTTCGGGGCTTGAATTCACCTCGTCTGTGATGTTTTACATTTCTGGTGTGTGAGGGAGTGAGTGAGTGTTTGTGTGTGAGAGGGAGAGTGTGTGTGTGTGTGTGAGAGAGGAAGTGAGTGTGTGTGTGTGTGAGGAGGGAGTGAGTGTGTGGTGGTGTGAGAGGGAGTGAGTGTTGTGTTGTGGTGAGATGGATGTGTGTGTGTGTGTGTGTGAGAGGGAGTGAGTGTGTGTGTGAGAGAGGGAGTGAGTGAGTGTGTGTGTGTGTGTGTGTGTGAGGAGAGAGTGAGTGTGTGTGTGTGTGAGAGAGAGTGTGTGTGTGTGTGTGTGAGAGTGTGAGTGTGTGTGTGTGAGAGAGAGTGAGTGTGTGTGTGTGAGAGAGAGTGAGTGTGTGTGTGTGAAGAGAGGTGAGTGTGTGTGTGAGAGAGGTGAGTGTGTGTGTGTGAGAGAGAGAATGTGTGTGTGTGTGAGAGAGAGAGTGAGTGTGTGTGTGTGAGAGAGAGGATGTGTGTGTGTGGAGAGGGGAGGGGTGTGTGTGTGAGAGAGGGAGTTGTGTGTGTCGAAGGGAGTGGGTTTGATAGAGGGCTTGTGTGAGAGAGAGTGAGTGAGTGTGTGGTGAGCGAGAGTGAGTGAGTGGGTGTGTGAGAGAGAGTGAGTGATTTGTGTGTGAGAGAGAGTGAGTGAGTGTGTGTGTGTGAGATAGTGAGTGTGAGAGAGAGTGAGTGTGAGAGAGAGTGAGTGAGTGAGTGTGTGTGAGAGAGTGCGTGAGTGTGAGAGAGAGAGAGAGAGAGTGAGTTAGTGTGTGCGCGAGAGAGTGAGTGAGTGTGTGTGAAGAGCGAGTGAGTGAGTGGTGTGAGAGAGAGCGGAGTGAGTGAGTGTGTGGGAAGAGAGAGAGAGGAGTGAGTGGTGGTGTTGAGCGCGAGAGAGTGAGTGAGTGTTGTGAGAGAAGAGAGTGGAGTGTGTGTGTGAGAGAAGAGAGAGTGAGTGTGTGTGTGTGAAGAGAGAGAGGAGTGGTGTGTGAGAGAGTGTGTGGTGTGTGAGAGAGTGAGTGTGGTGGTGTGAGAGAGTGAGTGTGTGTGTGTGAGAGATGGTGTGTGTGTGAGAGAGTGAGTGTGTGTGAGAGAGAGTGAGTGAGTGTGTGTGTGAGAGAGTGTGTGTTTGTGTGTGTGTGTGAGAGAGAGAGAGTAGGTGAGTGTGTGTGTGTGTGTGAGTGAGTAGGTGGTGGTGTGGAGAGAGAGAGTGATTGATGTGTGTGGGGGGGAAAAAAAAGAGAGAGAGAGTGAGTGAGTGGTGTGTGAGAGAGTGAGTGAGTGTGTTTGAGAGAGTGTGTGTGTGTTTGAGAGATAGTGAGTGTGAGAGAGAGTGATTGAGTGTGTGTGTGTGAGAGGGAGTGGTGGTGAGAGGGAGTGTGTGAGAGAGAGGGAGTGTGTGGTGTGTGAGTGAGAGAGGGAGTGTGTGTGTGTGAGAGAGAGAAATAGTGTGTTGTGAGTGAGAGAGGGAGTGTGTGTGTGAGTGAGAGAGGGAGTGAGTGAGTGTGTGAGAGAGAGAGAGAATGTGTGAGAGAGTGGTGTGTGGGTGGGTGTGTGTGAGTGAGTGTGTGTGATTGAGTGGGCTGAGAGAGTGAGTGTGTGTGTGAGAGAGTGAGTGTGTGTGTGTGTGTGTGGTGTGTGTGTGTGAGAGAGAGAGTGAGTGTGTGTGTGTGGTGTGTGTGTGAGAGAGAGAGAGAGATGTTGTGCATGTCCTTTATACTTCTGTGGCTCTCAATAGATTCAGTGGTTGGAGTTGGGTTAATACTCATTGACAATTTCTGTTGCTACTTTCTGATTACGTTTCTCTAAATCAAAACATATTGATCATTTAATAATTTTTGTAATGCTAAAATGTTTGTTTTCAGCTTCGAAATAGGTGTCCAGTGATTGATAAATAAATGTTTGATTGCTGAATATTGTACCTTAATTGAAGTAACTGTTTAGTAGGATCATGACTTTGCATACCATTGCATACCTGACGCATAATATATTATAATATTTATGATTAACATTCAAATTATTAATTAGTTAGAAACTTGTTGCTATGAATTCAGTTGCCATCAGTTGTCTTCTTATGAATGACTTGTTTGTCATTGAGTCAGTGCTGCTGATGCAAAGTAGGCCCGCCCTTACCAAACACCAAGTAACTAAATTAGGATACAATTATGAGTCATTCGCAAGCTGTTAAACATTAAACTG
The DNA here is from genome assembly GCA_018155175.1 of Sinocyclocheilus anophthalmus. Classification (NCBI taxonomy): domain Eukaryota; kingdom Metazoa; phylum Chordata; class Actinopteri; order Cypriniformes; family Cyprinidae; genus Sinocyclocheilus; species Sinocyclocheilus anophthalmus. The sequence goes on along the minus strand of JADLZN010001346.1, from coordinate 339,029 downwards.
TTGGTTACTTCAGAACTAACCTTCATCTGGGAAATCACAGGGATATGTGAGTATTTGATCTGTTAACTGGTTGCATATGTCATATTTATTGCATGACTCGGGCAGAGAAGAGCTGCTGCTATCAAACATTGTTACAAACATCAGTGTGTTGGTGAAGAGATAGATCAAATAGGTCAATTGGTGGAAGGTTTGTGAAGAAATTTCATGCTCACTTGTAAAAGTATTTTTTAGTATTTTAAAATACAAAAATACAGTAGTTTATTTTTATACTTGGTGTGGCTGCTGTATTTTGTTGTTTATTTTGATACACTTAAAATTAAGGTATTTGGTATTTTATTTTAAAAATACATTTTTATGTATCTTTGCCCATGCCGTGTGTGAGTGTGTGTGTGTGTGCTTGTGTGTGTGTGTGAGTGAGTTAGTGAGTGTGTGTGAGTTGTGTGTTTGTCTTCAGCGAGTGAAATGCTGCTCAATCGGGTTGAGATCAGGAGATTGACTCGGCCATCGCAGAATAATCCACTTTTTACACCTTCAAAAACTCCTGGGTTGCTTTTGCTGTATGTTTTGGGTCATCGTCCATTCATACTATGAAGCGTCTCTCAATCAGCTTTGCTGCGTTTGGCTGAATCTGGGCAGAGAGTATATCTCTACACTCTTCAGAGTTCATCCGGCTGCTTCTGTCTTCCGTCTCATCGTCACTAAACACTAGTAACCCAGAGCCACTGAAGCCATGCAGCTCATGCATCACACTGCTCCATGCTTCACAGATGATGTGAGCTGCTCCAGACTATTTTCTTCGCGTCGTTCTGGTACAGCTTGATCTTAACTTCAGCGTTCAACGAATGCTTTTCCAGAAGTGCTCTGGCTTTTTTAGATGTTTCTGTGCTGACATCCTCTGTTTTGCTCTGGTAGCGTCTACAAGTCTTCTCTTGATTGTAGACCCGTCTGCCTCCTGGAGAGTGTTCTTCTCTGGGCTGGATGTTGTGAAAGGGTTTTTCTTTACCTTTCTCCGATCATCAGCACTGTTGTCCTCCGTGGATGTCCAGGTCTTTTCATGTTTCTGAGCTCACCAGTGCGGTCTGTTTTTCTCAGAATGTACCAAACTGTTGATTTGGCTGCTCCTGATGTTCCTGCGATCTCTATTTTGTTCCTGAAGCCTCGCAATCGTCTGTTTCACTTGCATGGAGAGATCTTTGACCGCATGATGTGCTTCACAGCAACAGCTTCCAAATGCAGATGACACACTTAGAAGCAACTCCAGACCTTTCACCTGCTTAATTGATGTAGAAATAATGAAAGAATAGCCCACATCTGTCCACGAAACCGCTTTTGAGTCAACTGTTCAATTACTTATGGTCCCTTGAAAAAGTGTGGAGGTACATATTAAAGAGCTGTAATTCCATTTATGATGAGAATCCCTCAAATTAAAGCTCAGAGTGCACTTTAAGCCCATATTCATGATATAACTCTAACTTGAATGTGTTTTGGTCAACAGCTAAAATAATAAAAAATGTGCATGTGTCCAAATA